>CM069456.1:23178026-23598617 GCA_035610835.1 Ophiura sarsii | reverse complement strand
TGCATATAGGCGACAATGGTCTATACGAGGAGTTGGGCTTTCTCTAGTCTAATTTGCTTGTCACGTCGAATAAAACATGCAGTCATTCTAAAACAATAATTTTAAAGATGTTTTTGAAAACAATGCAAGTACTATAATTGTATTGCGCGCGATAACGGTGAACGTAAAATAATTACAAATAACAAAATAGCAAATGAGAGCGTTTCACAATTAAAGGTGTATGTTCCGATCACCTTTTTGGGACTATGATTTTTTTCACATAAAGATATTTTGATATCAGAAGAATCCCCATATCTTTCTCATTATGTCTGTTAAATCTTAGGGCCAGAAATGGTCCATTTAGAAATTATAGGCTAAAATGTGGTGAATTACTACCAAAGTTGGTTAACCACCAACCAGTTTGTGTACTGCTCAATGGGCAAATGTCTTGTGACCATGTGCTTCTAAAATAGAACCATTAGAGTTATGCAACTCAAACTTTGGAATGCGACAATTTTAAGGATGACCTTTCATTTTAAATATAAACCATCATGTTGAAAATCGGGCCAATAATCGGAACATATACCTTTAATGCACTTAGTATGTTTGGAGTCGAAAATCTGAATATATACAATTTACAATCTTTGGAGGAAAACGGACTTGAACATTTTAAAATATTTTTTCTTTTTCTTCTGAATGTTATTCACATACCCTGTTCCAACTGGTTCTAATTTTAAGTATTGTTTCCGTCAATACAATCACTGTTTGCAATTTTTATATAACATTTACAATATTTGGAGGAAAATGTATTAAAGCATTTAAAATATCACTATTAGTATTCATATTTAGGCCTAAATGTTACATTTTCCCCAGAGTTATGACAATTGACAATATCAGTGTTAGTAAATGCGAAGTTTGAGGTTGACATCCCGGATCACCCCATTGGCCCAATTGATGGAAAATTGCCCTGGAAAATAACTCGCTAATCTGATTCTACTTTAAAGTAAAACATAACATAATACAACATAATAATAACGTTTCCAAATGTCTTGATATAAACGTTTACAATATTAAGAGGAATGCATCAAGATTAAATAAAAATATATTTTTCTGAATGTTAAAACTTATACTTTTATCGGGCGCTACACTGCAAGATTTAAGGACGTACTGAAATGCTCTTTTCCAAACAAAACACAACAAATAATATAAAATATAAGAAATAGATCGAAAATAGTATAAAACATAAGAACAGGATTTTTTGGGGTACATTATTTTCAAACACAACACAAAACACAACAAATAATAGAAAAGATAAGAAATAGATCTAAAATAATATAAAACATAAGAAGTGGATTTTTTTCAGGTGCTTTATTTCTGAACACAACACAAAGCACAACAAATAATATAAAACATAAGAAATAGATCGAAAATAATATAAAACATAAGAACAGGATTTTTTCGGGTACATTATTTCCAAACACAACACATAACAAATAATATAAATCATAGGAAATAGATCTAAAATAATATAAAACATAAGAAGTGGAATTTTTCATGTGGTTTATTTCTGAACACTAAACAAAACACAACAAATAATATAAAACATAAGAAATAGATCGAAAATAATATAAAACATAAGAACAGGATTTTTTGGGTACATTATTTCCAAACACAACACAAAACACAACAAATAATAGAAAACATAAGAAATAGATCTGAAATAATATCAAACATAAGAAGTGGATTTTTTCAGGTGCTTTATTTCTGAACACAACACAAAACACAACAAATAATATAAAACATAAGAGATAGATCGAAGATAATATAAAACATAAGAACAGGAGTTTGTGGGTACATTATTTCCAAACACAACACAAAACATAACAAATAATAGAAACATAAGAAATAGATCTAAAATAATATAAAACATAAGAAGTGGATTTTTTCAGGTGCTTTATATCTGAACACAACACAAAACACAACAAATAATATGGAACATAAGAAATAGATCGAAAATAAAATAAAACATAAGAAGTGTATTTTTTCAGGTGCTTTATTTCTGAACACAAGACAAAACACAACAATTAATATAAAACATAAGAAATAGATCGAAAATAATATAAAACATAAGAACAGGATTTTTTGGGGAACATTATTTCCGAACACAACTCAAAACACAACAAATAATATAAAACATAAGAAATAGATCGAAAATAATATAAAACATAAGAACAGGTTTTTTGGGGGTACATTATTTCCAAACACAACACAAAACACAACAAATGATAGAAAACATAGGAAATAGATCTAAAATAATATAAAACATAAGAAGTAGAATTTTTCAGGTGCTTTAATTTCTGAACACAACACAAAACACAACAAATAATAGAAAAGCATAATAAATAGATCGAAAATAATATAAAACATAAGAACTGGATTTTTTGGAGTACATTATTTCCAAACACAACACAAAACACAAAAAATAATAGAAAACATAAGAAACAGATCTAAAATAGTATGAAACATAAGAAGTGGATTTTTTCAGGTGCTTTATTTCTGAATACAAGACAAAACACAACAATTAATATAAAACATATTAGAAATAGGTGGAAAATAATATAAAACATAAGAACAGGATTTTTTGGGTCATTATTTCCAAACACAACACAAAACACAACAAATAATAGAAAACATAAGAAATAGATCTAAAATAATGTAAACCATAAGAAGTGGATTTTTTCAAGTGCTTTATTTCTGAACACAACACAAAACACAACAAATCATAGAAAGCAAGATCGAATTGTCCTCTAACTCACTGATACTCCGCCTCCTTTCTTCTGTCGATGGGGGCGACATTATGTTGTGTTTTGTGTTGTGTTCCTATAAACACAACATATTTTTCCGTCCTTATATCGGGCGCTATTATACATGCTTTTATTCGCACACTTTGTTCCAAAGTCATGAACATATCAGTGCAAACGTATAAACATGGTAAATGCGGCAAAGTTGAGAACTTGAGTTTGATAAAAAGGCTGGTCACCCAATCCTTCTGCATGTTTGATGAAAAGGAAAATGCCCCTGGAAAATCACCGGTTATTCGAGTGTCATGTGATGATGCGAAAACATGTGAAATCACATGTCATTCTAAATGTATAGCTGGAGCTAAACAAAGAAACAAGTCCGACTATATCACGTGTACGGGTGAAGCCTTATTTATATGTACTACTTTCGATTGTCAGGTGATGATGCGAAAACATGGGAAATCCCCCCGGAAATCCCATGTCATTCTAAATTTAAGCTGAAGATAAAATAAAGGAAACAAGTCCGACTATCACGTGTACGGGTGAAGCCTTATACGTACTACTTTCGAGTGTCAGGTGACTACATGTACACAAAGCGCACAAAGCGCACAAAGAAAACAAGTCCGACTAATAATAACGTGTAGCTACAACATTAATATGGTGTCAATCAAAATTGACTACAATTTCTTTGTGGATTTAAATTTGTAATCTTTTAATTGATACAAAAATCTATCAGTCTTACCCTATACGGTATGCATAGTCGCGCAAGTGGCTTTACACGAGGACAGTGGGGCTGGAATTTTGACCATGTAGATATTTTGATAAAAGCGTAAGAAAAATATAACTTGTTGTATATTGTCAAACATGAGATAATAATTTTGAAGCATTTTGGAAGAAATTAAATCAAATCAAATTATATTAAATTTAATATTTATTTTCCGTCTCATAGTCATATTTTGAATATTCAAAACCAGTATTTACATTTACATTATTTTCTATTGAATGATTTTTAAGCCTATTATAAAATACGAAGGCATATTGACATGACAAATACAATATGTATAATAAAGATAACGTAACAGACATGCCAAATAATAAATAGGCTACATGTAGTAACTCCAAACTTGTAGCCCCAGCAATAACATGGTTAAAAAACAGAGCGTTAGTTTGCCATTAAGCTTATCATTTACTAGTATACCGGTAACACATATATCTGAGGACTGTAGAAAAGGATAGAGCGTTTTAAAATATATTCAAATAAAATCATTGACTTACTGAATTAAGACGAGCTGAAGTCACAACTATCCTCCTCAAACTACTTTCGGGATTAGCCCTGGAATTCTCGTCAAACTATTATCTACCGCGAATACACAATACTGGATACTGGTTTCGCTTTAGATTCCTTTAGTATTATAACATCAGAGACAGTGTAATGCTCACGAATGGTTTATCAAAGAGAGACGCTTATAAACAACTCTCTCTGCTTTACTCTCCGTTTGTATTACGAACACAGAAACGCTGATGTTATATTACACCGTAACCAATAGGGGAATTACCAATGACGTTTTGTGTATGGTTTAACTGGGAAATCCTCTCTGCGTCGTGTTTATAGTCAATTACGCAATATCGGGAAACCCCGGCGGAAACGAGGTACGCCCGGTGCAAAACAACCAGGGACCATTTGTGACCGATTGGGGTTTTTCACAATTTTTCTCATGCGGCATACAAAAACATTTGCAGGGAAGTCGAGCACTCATCTGATACCAAAATCTCATTTTGATTGGAATTTGATTAGGTTACCTTTTAACAATTATTATTTTAATTACGGATTAAATCATGTTTCGAATATGAGTATCACCAATATACAACGGCATTCGCGTGCTCTGCGTGGTTTATTTCACGAGTTATCAATTTCATTCAAACTATTTTCTAAAACCTTAACACTAAAATGACCAAATAAAAAAATTATCAAGGCCTTTTAGTTTCAAAAGTCGATGTACTAAACAGCGATCATTCGCTCCCTTTTTACTCCCCTAGTGATATTTTGATACCTAACATTTCCGTTGCTTGTCAAGGGCAATTTTGTTAAACTTTTCCTATATTCCCATTCCAAAAACGAAATGCATTTTACCCCAAATGCCCCATTTCCGCTTCTCTGATACAAAATATCCCTCGAACTGGACGCAAATTCATCATACTTCGGCGCCCCCAATTCGGGTTCAACAAACCCTCTAGAAAACATGATAATGTACCTATGGACAAGAGCCTACATTTTTCAATCTTGTTGAGGTCCAGGACGTGGTGCGCAACTATAGTGCCCAAATGACCCTCTTGAAATCAAGTAAACATGTGTTATCTGTTGTTTTCGCCTACCTTGTCTATCCTATATCAAAGATCCCAAAGTGGTTTTCACCAACATGTAGCAACGTATAATAATACCTCATAAAACTGTATATTACATCACATTTAATACGATTACTCAAAGGTCGGTTGTATTTTTGGACACCCTGGAGATTATGCACTGGTATCTTTCATTAGAACTTTAATCAACAGATTTTCACATTGGATAAATGTATAATTATTGTAAATTTCTTACAAAATTGATTAATACCAGCTTGCCCCCCAAATGAAATGAAAAGTACGGCTGTAAATAAAATTTACAAAAAAAGTACACACCAAATCCCCCCAATAATGACGTTGTGTCGGTTGAGATTGGCACTGTCGGTTCATTTGACGAAAGGAGTCATGTAATTATGATGGTCAAAAGTACACATATGAAAAATTTTCGCGCGCTACGCGCGCATATGTCTTCCCAAAATGAAATATTCTTTGGTACAAGCTTGTTTAGAGCCAAAATGTAGCTCACTCGTGCAAAAATAGCTGTAAAGTCGAACATTTTCGCGCGCTACGCGCGCATCACTTTACTCAAAAAATCGTGGATTGTCTTAAGATCGAGCCCCCCCCATTTCAAGTCACTGCCCCCCCAAATGAAAAAGTCTAGTTACGCCACTGCCCCTGTGAAGGGTATAACAGAATTACTCCGGAATAAAAATAAACAAATGAAGATGACACGAAATACGGTCGATTGACACAAACGTGTCAAGTTCAAATCAATAACCGCGATCCCGACCAGAGGGAAAAAATAGTACTGTTTGGGGGAACTTTTTTCCATCCTGTGAAATATTGGGAAACTATAGTCCAAATATTTTATGTCACATGATGTACGAGGGTCATTCAATAAGTTCTACCTCCTCCCTCATAACATCGCTAATATTAATGTCAACCTCATGACATTTGTCATGATTATAGCTCCGAATCATAGCTACAAATTTGTAGTAAACTGTTTTACTTTTGTTATGACGCGGACACAGAAAATTACCTTAAAAATATACACAATGTTTTTCGGGTGGTTTTTTCGTATTGTATGGTTAGATATAAGAGCATGATTTAAATACTGAAATTGGAAATGAATGAATGATATCTGAATATATTACAGTATTATCATGTATAGATACGATTGTAAACAAAATTAACTCTTGTAGGCTTGCAAATAGTGTACTATCAACTCAAATGTATTGCTATGCTTTTGGCATACCGGAATACTGCTAATCAGTCAAATTTTCGTTGTTACAACTTAAGCCACATTGATGCCTCGAATGTTAAATCTTTACCATAATAGTCACTTTATGAGTTTTACTTATGCGCAACCTTCAGAATAGTCAATCGGGTAGTCTATGATAGAAAATTATCGCGTTGACAGACTTTAAATCCCTCTAATTAGTTCGGTATATTGAAGATCGCTTAGTTCTCATGAAAGTCAAATATGAGTTTTACAGGGTTCTCTCGGGGAGGGGTAAACTGAATGGTTGTCCTGACCGGGATCTGTCAAATCAGAGGGCATATTTTTCCAAACCAATCAGTCAACTTTATTGTTTACAGTCTGTTAAAGAGATATCTGACATTTAGAACGGTTATAATTGACCGATAGGTATGTTTTGCCTCTTACAATAGGCCAATTGAAATGCACTTCGGCGATATTTTGCTGTTTTTCATCCGTAGTTCCGTCACACTAAATCGAGGTTTGGTTCTCACTGCATGTCCGGAAAAGTACAACCAGTACTCAGATCAATTTACATTGGATTTGTAGCTGAGGTTCCACGCTACAATCGTGTGATATTTGATAAGACTGGCTCATATAATAATAAAGTTATGAGGTAGGAGGTAGAACTTATTGAATGACCCTCGTAGTAGCCACCAATCAAATGATAGGAACATTTTTATGTGTTATAAAATATACTTCATTCATACCACTGAAAGTACGAACGTTACGTCATCCCGTATAATAGTTACATTACGTAAGAATTGGGTCTGTGATCGACATACGCCAGGTCGTTACTAAGTCAGTATATTGGAACTCAACATAGGCGATCCATATTGAAATAATTGGTCCTGATTACAATCGTCTGTTATCAGTGTCAGATGTAGCGAAGCCTGTTGTCGTTTTCTTTTGCTTCCGATTTCGATACGAATCGGCAGCAAATTGATAACTGCACGTAATTTATTTATTTATTTTTTATTATTTATTCGGACATACACTTTGGAACAGTGGCAAAAGTCTTCTCGACTTATGCGTCCATACACATTACACAATGTTTTAAATACAAAAAAGGAAATATTATATACAAATATTTACATGGTAACATAGATTCATGCAAGGTTAATGGTACGTGCGGTCCATGAACGTTTCAAATAAGACACGATTTTATTGTTAAATTACTTATTAGATTCTCAAAAATTCTTCTAAATTATGGAGTAATAGTTGATTTTCAAGCTTGCGATATCATCAACTCTGATATGATTTATGATTATCGCATGATGGACAGTAAATATTTATATCGGGTTTCCATGAATGAGCACGGCCATTGAGTGGTAGTGTATTAAATAATATTCTAAACCAGGTTTACTTTTGCATAATACGTAGTCCTTCAAGGATGATTTTGTTAAAGCTGAATTGAGCCACTTATACAATTATCAATACTGATATTACTAAAATTATTGATCCAAAATTGGCTGTTATGACGATTGTCTTTAAATATATAATCCATACCGCAATCTACCATAGCCTTTTCAATATGTACAAACCACTTCCATCTTGGATTATTACAATTTTTGTTTTTATAATACTTATTAATATAAACAGTACTATGCATAGCATTAAAATAAGATGAGTGGTGAAGTTAGCAGCATACCCGGTACCCCAACTCAACACAAAAGTTGGTAACCATCACTGTTGTTCATTTTATCAAAGTACCCTTTTGCAAGGATTTTTCAACAATTTTACCCTTTTTTTTGGCAAAAACGAGGACAAAATTGGGGTGAAAAATACCCGATCAAACGTTTTACCGGTGCTTATAGAGCGTATTTCCAAAAGATCAATGCGCGGGTACCGGGTACTCAGATATCTTTTTGGTATAGGGATGTGCCGCGAGCAAAATGAAAATTGACCCAAACAATTACCATTTTCGGGGGATGGGGGGGGGGGGGGGGGGGGGGGGGGGGAATGGACCCATATGTTTACCAGAAACACCTTAATTTTCCTATGACAGATTTTGCTAAAATGTCGGCGAAAAAACAGCAACATTAAAGATTTGAGTCCCATAAATTTACCAAAAATGGCTTTGAAAAGGGGTCATCCAGTTACCAGAAGGTGAAAAAAATGGTACCCTATTGGGCGACACTTCCCCGTAACCTCATATCCACTAAGTAACCACCCCCTCCCCGATATCAATTTGTGTATTCTTCACTTTGATTATAATATCAAATACTTGGAATGACCGTATATCAAACTTCCATAATTTTTATAGAAAGATTATCAAGGGCTTTCTCGAAAACAGAACAGATTTGTATGTCACGAGGTGGAATGAAATAGTATGGTTCCTTAAAAGTATAAACCATAGGATATAGCTGGGGGAAATGACGGGAAGCATTCAATTTTGTAGGTGTTCTATCTGGTAGGCCCTACTCCCTAGCGGGAGAGCCCGTCCGAAGGACGGGTGTCCCGCTAGTGATTATAACAAGTATTACCGTCCTTGACATGTCCTTCATGGATGGGGGCAGCATATTAGAAATTAGACATTTCGAGGAGAGTGCATTACTATCCGAACCGCAGGGCCGGAGGCCCACAATGAGCAGGGGACCCCGACCGCGCGTAACCGCCCAGAGCGGAGCATGTTTAGATTCCCGTAGGGTTGACGAATGTCTGATTTCTAATATCATGAATATGCTGGTAACTTTACGCATAGACGGTAAATATTTACCGTCTATATGCTTTACCATGCATGGTCGTAATATGATCGTTTACGATATGTTCAGAGAGTTTTCTCGCGTAGAATATCGATATTATGTTGTTTTAATTTTACCACCCATGGTTTTACACTCCCTGGCAAATGTCTTACAATTGTAGCGCGCCAAAGAATAGAGCTGTTTTCCCATCTTCGACGTCGCATTTCTGATGACCGTATCAGGATCACAGCATTCATCTTCACTGTACTCGACTCTGTACAATGGTTGACTGAATTGTAACCATTCATACACCACACCATTCTTGTAGGTGTTTCGGATAACTTTGATTTGGTCTTTTCCATCGTGTTTCACGACGATAGCATGACAACGTGGATGTAACAACCACCCAGTAAAGACGATGTGATCGGCTCGTTTGAGGTCATCAATTTTTGTTATCGCTCTGTCATCTCGGAAACACGTGGCTATTAGCTTTCCTGATGCACTTCCAAGCCATGTGCCGATCACCTTGCCCAGGAAACCGCCTATAACACCTCCTATTATTCCACCGACAATGAGCCCCAATAGTCCAAAGGGACTGCAGGCGAGAGCAAAGACTAATTCGGGAGCTATTACACACAGAACGGTTAATACTCCTTCAATGAACCGTCTCACCGATGCTTCTACATAGACCTTTCTTGAAATTTTGCCAGTTTTCCGATCCGCGAATGCCTGACCTATGTCCCAAATTACGAAACCCGATTCGAGGAGCACGACAATACCCGCCCCAACAATATAGCTGATGCCGTAAAAGATTCCACCCGCACAGTTTTTCACGGTTGTTACGCTTGCTCCGCCAAGGTACTCCTTCACCTTTCCTTTCAGCCACGCTATTTGGTGAGATTGTTCAATACCAGTTTTACAATAGGTTGCGAAGGATTCACAGTTGTCGGTAGGTATAGAGTACCCGGTGTCGCTTATCCTTGACAGAGCTCTTGCTAGAACTAATTCAGTGTTGTTGGCATTTAGAACTTCCTCGGGATAATCTATACGGTACACTCTGTTGAACAGCCCTTCGTCTGTTTCGACAGGTACGCTTTCTTGGATGATTTGTTTACCATGTTCTGTTTTATTCCACTGTATAACAACGATAGCATTATTGTGTGCGTCGATCTGGCGCACAATAGCATGATGCCACCAACCCTTTCTTCTGTGCCATGAAATATGATCACCGGGTTTTAAGATGTCCCCGCAGTGTCTCAGATCTATCTTGGTTCTCGCGCTCTGGATCTGGAAAGCAGTGTTTTGCTCGAGCTCGGTTGGTTTTCTCAGATACAAATGTGAGGCCAATTCAATGTCAGCCTTAGATGAACCGTCACATTGGTCATTGTCCGACAAACTGATTATATGTTCTTTGGTAAACCATTCTTTACGACACATTCGACAGATCTTTCCAACATAATCTCCATTGGTATTCCAGCGTTGTGAATACTGGACTGGATTTACATTCATGCAAATGCACGGCTCTCCAGCTCTTATTATTGCACTAGTGAGGGCGTCGAAACATCTGTTTGAATCTTTCAAGTACAAATCCAACCCCACTACTATGCCAGCTTTAGAGGGGCCGTCGCATTGGCCATTGCCTGATGATCTGGTGATATATCGCTCTGGTAACCACTCTTTGTAACATTCTTTACATAGTTTGCCTATATATGCACCGTCTATATTCCTGTAATGTCGATATTTTAGTGGATCACCATTCTTGCAAATGCAAGGCTCTCCAGCCCTGATTCGTGGGGTGAATGAGTTCATGATATCAAGCCTCGTGGTGTGACGTGATGTGAGCCTGAAAGTAGATGAATGACACAAAATTGACTTGCATTTGATAATCACGTGTTTATTCTTTTTATACTGATAGCCCTTGATACGACATTAACTACACACACCCCAACATAAAGAATCGAATGCTAGTAAATTATGGCTGGATAAAGTGTAACGCGTGTTACCGTAACACGTGTTACTATTACTATTTTGCAATTTACACAAAAGTGAGAACTTTAATTCTTGTTATTATTCTAGTATTATAAACCTTAGGAGGGTACTTGCTTACAGTAGTGACCAAATGATTGTACATGGGCATCAACAAAATTAGGATTCTGTTTTAATATTACACAAAAAGACAAATGAAATTGAGAAATGTGGCTTGACCATTTTATTAAGCATAATTTAAGGATTCATTTGAAACATTACATAACTTAATTGGGCATACAAAAAGTGGTTCAAAATTATCCCATTTAACGCCTAATTAATTGATTAATTACGCGCATAAATTAATTACACAGCAAAGCATGTTAACGAATGGCTTGACACATTTGTGTGGCTAACCATAAAGATCTTTCTCTGTGATTATAGTGTTTATTATTAATTCATAAGAAAAATACAAACACACCATCAGTGGTTTTTAAAAATATACCAAATGTTAGGAGGAAAATATTTTAAATACTAAACCATTGTTTTGAGCCCATCTTTACCTTTAATTTGATACCCTGCAAGTCTGGTTTGGATTCATAGTGATACTTAATCATTTCCACGAAGCTTAATTAAGACAGATTTGGTTTTTTTTTAAAAGTAAAAATAATTGTTCACCTCTTCTCAGACAGAATTGTTGACAATGATGGAACTTCATATCCTGTGAATTTGATGTTAGTGGCATGTATAGTTTTTGCTGGAAATTACAAAAAGCAAATGTTTAATGTATTTCTTTATAATATGCTAATTATATGCAAATAAGTTCTAACTATTTTTTTTCTCTATGACATTGAATCACCAAGCTGTATTCTATAATATGATAATGTCTCCTTGTCTTACATATGTTTTGAATTAGAGCGTAATTTCAATAACATGCACTTTTGGTAATTTATGCTCTGTTGCATTGTAGTGATATTGTCAATTGTCATAACTTTGGGGTAACGGTAACATTTAGGCCTAAATAAATATACTAATATTTTAAAATGTTCAATACAATTTTCCTCCAAAGATTGTAAATGTTATATAGAAATAGAAAACAGTGATTGTATTGACGGAATTTTTTTTGTGTGTGTGCTATGTGACTTAAAATTAGAACCAGTTGGAACAGAGTGTGTGAATAAAAGTGTAACATTCAGAAAAAGAAATTCAGTAAAATGTGTAAGTCAGTTTTCCTCCAAAGATTGCAAATTGTATATATTAAGAAAACGGTGATTGTAATGATATTAATTATAATAAATAAGCAGTTATAATACGCCATTTATCTAGAAACAATATCTTATCCAAAGGCGCAATGATAGTGATCTGTAACAATCTTGCGCTGAACATAAACCAACCAAAAAATGTTACGAGCCAAAAATATCACCAACAACAATTACAATCACAGAGGAAAGAAAAGAGGAAAGAAAAGAGGAAAGAAAAGAGGAAAGAAAAGAGGAAAGAAAAGAGGAAAGAAAAGAGGAAAGAAAAGAGGAAAGAAAAGAGGAAAGAAAAGAGGAAAGAAAAGAGGAAAGAAAAGAGGAAAGAAAAGAGGAAAGAAAAGAGGAAAGAAAAGAGGAAAGAAAAGAGGAAAGAAAAGAGGAAAGAAAAGAGGAAAGAAAAGAGGAAAGAAAAGAGGAAAGAAAAGAGGAAAGAAAAGAGGAAAGAAAAGAGGAAAGAAAAGAGGAAAGAAAAGAGGAAAGAAAAGAGGAAAGAAAAGAGGAAAGAAAAGAGGAAAGAAAAGAGGAAAGAAAAGAGGAAAGAAAAGAGGAAAGAAAAGAGGAAAGAAAAGAGGAAAGAAAAGAGGAAAGAAAAGAGGAAAGAAAAGAGGAAAGAAAAGAGGAAAGAAAAGAGGAAAGAAAAGAGGAAAGAAAAGAATTCCTTTCCTCTTTTCTTTTCTTTTCTTTCTATCTTTTCTAAGGCAAACAGAGGAGCCTATAACATTTGAAGATGAAGATGATGATGTGATAAAATGTCCAAACAAAGTGAGTAACCAATGGAGCCCGCTCCGACATAGCCCAACATAAAAAGAACAATAACAATTTAATGTAACCAAAAATAACCTCAGCAGACGGGGACACGAATGGCCGTAAATGTTGAATCTCCGTTGGTGTTAATGTAAAAAAAAGGATTTTAATGTTGGCACTAAATTATTTCATCCTAAAACCGCTGGAGTTGGATAACCAAATGGTATACAAATATTGAATGCCCGAGAGTGTGAAAGTATAAACTATATCACGAGGTCCAATTTGGATTTTTCCATTGCACGAGGCGAAGCCGAGTGTAATGGAATAATCCAAATTGGACCGAGTGATATAGTTTTACTATTGCACAAGCAAACAGCATTCAATATTTGTTTTATATCATGATATCACATTATTCTTTAATAATAAAGATTATTCTTTGATAGTAAAAACTATCACATGGTTATAGGTCAATAAATGCGTATGTGTTGTTTCGAGAGAAATTAGACAAATCAATGCACGCGCGCTGATGTTGATGTGTGAATAATGGCACGACCCCGAAGGGGGAGTGCTATTGTGAGCATATCAACATTTGCGCAAGTGCATTGATTTTTCTAATTTTTCGAGAAACAAAACATACGCATGCATTGACCTAATTCATACACGACACTATACAAATAAAAATTCACAATTTAAGCATAATTTTGATCTATGTAAATGGCGACTAAAAACACTTTAACAAGTTTGCTAACACCCGCAGTGAAAATCGGCGAACCCGCGAATCTTGAACAACGAATCAAAACAAAACGCGCACTGCGTGAGTTGAACGGCGCACACGCGGAGTGCAGTGGACACTTTCAATGCACTCCGCGTATTTGTAATTCCTGCTTTCTGATTGGTTCAAAACTACATACGAGGGGGTATCATAAAGTTTTAGAAATCACCCAGAAGTGAAGGAGCTAGAAATTTCATTTTGTTATGTGATCCTTTAGACATCTTTACATAGTCCCTGTGCAAAGTTACAGATTTCTCCAACTATTTATTACCTGTCCACAGACCGTCATTGTAGAGATCCTCAGATTGACCGCCATTGATTTATTTTCAGATTGCCTCATATTGTGTTATTCCAGAAAACAGCAATAAATAGTTTAAAATGTTGACACAAAGGGTCAAAGGTCATGTAGGGGTCATTAGAGGTCAATCTGTGCACACCCCATGTTACCCATAAGTTTATTGTCACCAAGCTTGTTTGTAATGACCTTTGACCCCTTTCTGTCAAAACTTTAAACTATTTATTGCTGTTTTGGGAATAACACAATCTGAGAATCAATCAATGGCGGTCAATCTGAGGATCTCTACAATGGCGGTCTGTGGACAGGTAATAAATAGTTGGAGAAATGTGTAACTTTGCACAGGGACTATTTAAAGATGTCTGAAGGATTACGTATCAAAATAAAGTTTCTGGCTCCTTCACTTCTGGGTGATTTCTAAAACTTTATGATACCCCCTCGTAGAGTGTATGAATTGAAATCAAGCCTATCATGATATAAATTTGAATAACCAACTCCAGATCAATATCAATTTTTGAATAACTTATAATAAATAATAAATTGATTCGTCGTTAGCCGTTTGTTTGTCTTTCGTTTATTCGTGAAAGAGCCCATGTCCGGCATCGTCTGTAAAACGAGCAGCATATCGCCCGCCCTCACTGTTGTTGCAAACTTTTGACCAATATCATACTGTCCGGCGTCCGCAAGATACTGCTATATCGTCAGTAGGCGTCGAGGTCAGAGTTCAAGATGTTTACGCGCTCGCTTTATCATCGCTTTCCTGTCGTTATCGATCGTATACTTTTATTTCGCTTTCATAAAACTGAAGATAAATCAACATTTTGACACCCATTACGGGGGAATTTTTTTTATTTATATATTTTAAATTTTAAGGCGTCAGTCGAGGGAATCGAAACCAAATTCTTATACAACTAGTATGAGAAATTTCATTCTAAAGCCCATCTCAAACCAAAATATACATTATAGCCAGAACTGAGCATATAGAAAATAATTCACGCGCTACGCGCGCATATTTTCAGGAAACAGGCAGCCCAGCACTAAAGTCGGGTGGGGTAGGGATTAAACTTATTCGGGGGAATGAAAAGATTTTATATAATTTATTCTTCAAATTTCAACGCGTCAATCGGGGGAATCGAAACGTCTAAAAATAGTATGAAAAATCATGGTCGGAAAATAAATAAATAACGAACCTAAAGCGTAAAAATGCTGCATAAAATAGCTTTATTTTGCTATACGGGTTAACAAGGTATTTGGTATGAATGAAGAGGATGCGAAGGAAAAGGGCAAAAGGCCAATATGAAAACTCAGTGGGCCGACACCAGGAGGTACTAGCCATGCTAGCTGACATCGAGAAACAAAATAGACAAGGGAATAGACATGTCCACTGCCATTAAATATCAGACCAATTTTGACACACTATTTCAGGAAACTGAACAAGATGAAAACATCAAAATAGATAAAGACAGTAATTATTAAATATCAAAGACTTTAAAAGATTGGAGAAGGTCGAGGTAGCTGTTGTGGGTCTACAACTTTATCTGCGGAATATCGGCCCCTGTACTTTAATCAAATAGCTCTTGGGACAAACCCATATGAGTCATCCAACTTGTTCAGACTAGTCTATGCTCTGCATTGATTATGTTGAAAAGTTGTGATATTGAAAGTGTTTTAAAAAAGACAAATACAACTAATTATTTATGGAGGATTTTTAAAACTTTAGTCGTTACAAAGTGGCTTTAATAGAATAAGTTTTTATATGTACCAATTATTTACGATTTAATACTGTTTCATCAGTTACCTCGAATTGGATTTTTCATACTATTTTTAGACGTTTCGATTCCCCCGATTGACGCGTTGAAATTTGAATGAATAAATTATATAAAACCTTTTCATCCCCCCGAATAAGTGTAATCCCTACCCCACCCGACTTAAGTGCTGGGCTGCCTGTTTCCTGAAAACATGCGCGCGCAGCGCGTGAATTATTTTCTATATGCTCAGTTCTGGCTATAATCAATGTATATTTTGGTTTGAGATGGGCTTTTAGAATGATATTTCTCATACTATTTGTATAAGAATTTGGTTTCGATTCCCTCGACTGACGCCTTAAAATTTAAAATATATAAAACCATTTACAGGGTGTCCCAAAAGTCTATGCACGGTTTTGAAGAGTCATATCTCATTAAATATAAATCATATGGTATAAATTTAACCATGTTTTGATAGACGAGATTTGGGAAATTATTTTGATACCAAACACAACCCTATTGGTGAACCCACAACATTATAAAACTGGTTGAAAGTTTTTGGCCGTGTGAGACCCACCCATACCAACTACCACACATTGTTGCTAAAACAGGTGCGCATACATTAACGGGATGAAAGCAACGTTGCGCATTAGTCTCAGTTCACTGCTTACCTTGCAACATTAATGTTATTATCAAACTCGGTCACTCACAACATAAATAGGCGTAGTAGACAACATTGCACAGCAAAGTCTTCATTCAAGATGGTTTACAGCATAGATAAGCGAATACAAATTGTATGGTTCTACGCTGAAACAAATTCAGTTCAACTTACTCAATAAAAGTTCAGAAAACATTTTAAAGTGAAACGCGCACCAGGAAGAATATCCATTCTTAAGTTGGTGGATATACATTTTTGAACACAGGAACTGTGCATGATTTGTCTCGATGTGGTAGAAAAAAGACTGGTAGATCAACAAGTCACATTGATGTCATAAGACATGCAGTAGCCAAAAGTCCAAAGAGATCTATTCGTGTGTGATGTGTGTGTGTTCACTTTTCTGTTACGTTATTCAATTTATTTAGGTCTGTGTTTTTTTGCATTAGCACACATCCCTGTACAAATGGAAAACATTTAAACTAGATTTCATAATAGAAACGAAAACTGTGTGTGATAAAGTTTGTTATTATGATGGGATCACTGTAATGTAACATTTTAAATATTGCAATTGACGGATCACTTCCGTGTAACCAACTCTACCCGTCTTTTGTTAATCTCAATAAGGTATGGATTTATGAACTTTATTCCTCCGAAGTATAAAATTACATTTTTGCAGTAATACATATTTTACTTCTAGGGTGGCATTACAAACAGATGTTACACCAATGTTTGGTATCAAATTTATTTCCCACATCTCCTCTTTCTAAATATGTATTCATATTTTCAATACGACTTATATTTTGTTAAATACAAAGCTTCAAAGTCGTGCATAGATTTTTGGGACACCCTGTAATTCCACCGAAATGAGTGTATTTACCCGAATGATACTCAAAATGTTGATTTATCTTCAGTTTTATGAAAGCGAAATAAAAGTATACGATCGATGACGACAGGAAAGCGATTGATAAAGCGAGCGCGTAAAAATCTTGAACTCTGACCTCGACGCCTATTGACGATATAGCAGTATCATGTGGACGCCGGACGGTATGATATTGGTCAAAAGTTTGCAACAACAGTGCGGGCGGGTGATATGCTGCTCGTTTTACAGACGATACCGGACACGGGCTCTTTCACGAACAAACGAAAGACAAACAAACGGTTAACGACGAATTAAATTATAAACAAATTATTCGAAAATTGATATTGATCTGGAGTTGGTTATTCAAATCCATTTGGTTATCCAACTCCAGCGGTTTTAGGATGAAATAATTTAGTGCCAACATTAAAATCCTTTTTTTACATTAACACCAACGGAGATTCAACATTTACGGCCATTCGTGTCGGCCATTCGTGTTCTTTTTTATGTTGGCTATATCGGGGCGGGCTCCTTTGGTTACTCACTTTGTTTGGTCATTTTATCACATCATCATCTTCATCTTCAAATGTTATAGGCTCCTCTGTTTGCCTTAGAAAAGAGGAAAGAAAAGAAAAGAGGGAACGAATTCCTTTCCTCTTTTCTTTCCATTCCACTTTTCTTTCCTCTTTTCTTTCCTTTTTTCTTTCCTCTTTTCTTTCCTCTTTTCTTTCCCTTTTCTTTCCTTTCCCTTTCCCCATCCTTCTTTAGGGGGGGGGGGGGGGGACTTTAGCCCCCTGCCCCCATGTGGAGCCGCCGCTTTGAACAGTCTTTTCAATGCTGTTTATATGACAGCTAATTTCAACTGTTTTGATTTTACATTTTGTTTGCCTTGCTATTTGTTCATCTTCAATTTGTGATTGTAATTGTTGTTGGTGATATTTTTAGCTCGTAATAATTTTTGGTTGGTTTTTGTTCAGCGCAAGATTGTTACAGATCACTATTTCTTTTCTTCAACATTTCTGTGATTTAAACTTTACTGTATTGTTTTTCTTGTTTGTTCATTGCGCCTTTGGATTAGATCTTGTTTCTAGATAAATGGCGTATCAATGCTTAATTATTACAATTATTATTATTACAATCACCGTTTTCAAATTTCTTAATATAGGGGAGGATGGGGCAACTGGTCCGGTTAAGCATTATAAAAGCTTAACGCTCGTGTAAATATTTATGGAATTGCTATGAAAATATCCCCCATGTAACTGTTTACATATAACATATAATCAATGTTAAAAAAATATCCAAACAAAAGGCCAATTACCACTAACTAAAAACTTTACTTGGCACGGTCCAGTTACCCCATCGTTGGGGCAACTGGCCCTATATGTTCCAAACGGCTAGAATATACAGAAATCATTGATTGACAACACGGTAACTAGGCAGTATTTTCTTTACAAACTCATTTCCATATTATGTAACGTCTTAAAAGGATACAGGTCTCATGAAACCCATGTTTTATACAGTTTTCGTGGTTAACGTGTAAAAAGCAGTAATACTAATGTTGTACAAAGCAAGCGCAATTTTCGACTGCACATTTATTAGATGAAACGGTATGAACCTAGTTAAATGGTTACATGGTTGTGATATTCAGACGCCCTATACATTTGTCTATATATACCCCTTTCTTTAATGATTTTATTTACTTCATATAATCATCATTTAGTACTTATAATAAACCATCTTGATATTTAGCCATCTTTTCATGTTACTGGGGAAGTTAGTCAATATGACAATTATGACACAACGGTTAATCTACACAAAAAGCAGTGGATAAAATACATAAATCATGATATTTCGTCATAGCAAATACCTTTACAGACACCATTCAAAATATAATAAAGATGTAATTTATAATACCGAGGTTTTAAACTATTCTAAAGCAATTTCATGTCATATTGCAATCCTTCAATATCAGAAATAGTGGTATTAGACCCGAAATGCCCCAAAATGTCTAAGAACTAGAAAGAATGTAAATTATCTCATATTCTATTCACATTTCAATACCGAGTCATGTTTTATTGACACTAACGACTAATTTCAAAATGAATTTTACAATTTTGATTAAGTTTTTGCAGGCGTACCAGTTGCCCCATACCCCTTCGGACCACTTGCCCCAACAAATGACGTACACTTTGTCGAGATGAAACATTATTCAAACACGCCTGTGACGTAATAAAGTTTACGCCAAAATGTTTTAAAACATACCACCATTTGTCATAATAATCAATAACTCCAATACATTTAAAAAAAAAAGGCAAAACTGCATTTTTGTTTTTAGCCATTACACAGATTTCTGTAGCCAGCGAGTATCTTTTGAATTCGCAAATATTACGGCGTTCGGGTCCTACAAGTAGACGAGTGTCTTTAGATAAAATAAGAAACGGTGTACTTTGTTATTTGCAAATTCATAAACTAATAGCTCTACCAAATGAATACCCGTGATAATGATTTAAGTTGAAGCATTCTTTAAATGATAATATTGATCGGAAATCCAAACCCCCAATGTCCCAAGTTAGGAATATGCGCCATTTTACGGTCATTTCAACCACAACCTATATGGTTTTAATCATATTTCGGAAAGTCCCTAAGCTCACTGCAATATAGCACCTATCAAATGCAATATGCACCTAGCATCTTAAGACGACTGTACTGCATGCATATATTTACTGTTGCATATCTGTCAATCATATAAAGTACATTAAACATGATCTAAACCTATCTTCATATATCGCCCATACTATCTGTGAATTTTCAATCAGTCACTCAAGGAGTTGGCTTCAAAGATCTGGAGAAAATCACATGTGTAAATACTCTAAAGTTCCAAATGTTTTGGATTGAAGAAGGTAAGGATATATGTCAAGTATCAACAAAAGTCGTACTGTTCAAAAGAAAGCAGTATGCCCATACAATTACAAAATCCTTCATTTCGGACCACTTGCCCCACGGTCCAGTTGCCCCATATTCCCCTATACAATTTGCAATCTTTGGAGGAAAACGGAATTACACATTTTAAAATATGTTTTCTTTTTCTGAATGTTACACTTTTATTCACACACTCTGTTCCAACTGGCTCTAATTTTAAGTAACAATGCACAAAAATAAAAGTATTTGTCCGTTAATACAATCACTGTTTTCTATTTTTAAATAACATTTACAATTTGTGGAGGAAAAATGTATTGAACATTTTAAAATATTAGTAGGCCTATTTATTTATATTTAGGCCTAAATGAGTACCGTTATCCCAAAGTTATGACAATTGACAATATCACTATCACTCAGTGTATGGCCATGCGTTTTAAGTTGGGCCGGTCTCGTGTGACGAACTTAAAATTGGTGAATATCGCGTGTATTTTCATTTGAATGGCGATAACTTTTCTATACTAGGCAATACCCCCACAAAAGTATACATTTTCTTGATTAAAATTGTCTTAGGAGTTCAAAAATGCACTTAAAATTAACATAGGATGAACCCCTAGAAGGTTATGAATTTGAAAAGGTCAACAATTTATGAAAAAAATCTGCTGAGAAAAAAAAAATATGAAAAAAATTCTGCATACTCTACAAGGTTAATTATTGCAGATTTGAATTCCTGACAGTTAAAGCTTTCTAAGCATATATAACTTTCTATATCTAGGTAATGTTTACAGTATTTTGCACCGGGCTGGAAAAAATGTCATTTTGCGAAGAAAAAAATCTGACATACGAGGGGCAGTCAATAAATAATGAAAGTGATCATGGTATGGGATGCATGAGTGATTCTATTGAGGGGATAATGTGATAAATACAAAGTATGAACCTTTGTCTTTCAAACAATACACTTTTGGATTTTTAAATGTGAACTATGACGTCATAGCACTGTCTCAAAGTAAGTACACTTGGGACACTGCTAAATCAGTTATTTGGCAGGAAATTTGAATTGTTTTTATGAAACATGTGGTAAGAAGATTGCATAACATGACATCAGAAGCAGGTAAATCCCGATTTGTTTCCCCGCATAAATATGATACTAAAGACAATAACCTTAATCCCTGTGTAATTTGGAATGTGTAGTATAAGAGGAAAAAGTAAGGAGAAGCAATTGAATAAAAGGTATACAAATATCAGTATTTCACTAATATGGCGGAAAATCAAACAATTTAGGAAAAATTCAAGCAATTAACCAGTTTGGAAGATTCCATATGATAGTTAACTAATTATCTGAACTTATTCGCATGAAACCTGCAGAAAAAATGCGCATGCGCAGACGGCAGATAATTTTGAAACGGGCCCAAAATGGCTAAAATCATGAAATTTACCAGATAAAAGCTTACTATGCCTTCAAATTCTAATCAGAAATAATGAAAAATGTTTAAATCAATGTGTAAACATATTGTGATAGTCAAAATGAAGATATACAGGAATGTATCAATCAAAGATGGCTGCCTCAACCTCTCTTATTACTGTTATTTTTAGAGCTACTAGATGTATTGTGTAAGTAATCGTCATATAATTTCAATGGTTTGAGGAAATTTTATGAACAGCTCCTTTTGAAATCCCCACTATTATTGCTTTACATCCCACAACAATTTATTAAATTATAATCCCTCTATTGTTCTTTATCCTTTGTTGTTTTCTAAGGTATGTTATTGTGGATTTTGCTAAATAAAAGCGTATTTGAGATGGTCCCTTCTTGTTCGTATTAAGGCATTCAGATCTAAAAAAGAGTGTCAAACAGAGATAAGTGTGTATTCTAACTATGTGCTAAGTGTTATCTGTTTTTATGCTTGCATTGCCGAGATATACGCAAATGTATCAATCAACCCATATTCAACATATTACATATCCAGCCAAATAATTGGCAGATTTCAGTCAGTGTCTGAAACCTATTGTGTTTATGTTAATGACATTACATAACCAAAGGTATCTAACAATCCAAAAGTGTATTGTTTGAAAGACAAAGGTTCATACTTTGTATTGATCACATTATCCCCTCAATAGAATCACTCATGCATCCCATACCATGATCACTTTGCCTAACCGTATGTGCTGGTAAAAGACGCTGCGTCGGTACATATCCATCCAGTCATACACATGTAGTTCTTCAATGCATTGCGGGTCTGTAATTATTGATTAATTCTTTATTAATTAAGGTTATTACCCAATATTAAACATCTAAATTATTCAAATCAGTTTATTTACCAGAGTTTATGTACTTAGATGCAACAATTTCATTCCATAAACATGATTTAACTCAATTGCACTGAACTGTACTGTAGATACCAAATTTGCTGCGCCAGACTCTCCTGCGCCGGACTCTCCTCCACCCCTGATGTTGGTTAATTAGCCAATAATTAACAAAAAATGACAACATTTTAACATATGCTAATACTTTTATCTTCTTGCCCTGCATAAGAGCTTTATTTTGATACCAAATTTAGCTATGTAGGTGGTATCTTTATACAAGAAATTGAATAGACAATGTCATTTTTGATGTGCCGATGTCACAACTCCACCTTTTTGCAGGCCCAGTTCAAAACGCATGGCCGTATGTAAAATGCGCAGTTTGAGGTTGACAACCCGGAATATCACCCCATTGGCCCATTTTGCATGATTGATGGAAAATTGCCCTGGAAAATAACCCGCTAATCTGAGTGTCATGTGATAGGCCTACATGGGAAATCCCCGTTATTCTACTTTGAAGTAAAATATAACAAAATACAAAATAATAGAACTATCACGTTTATGGACTGCAGAGTCCATTAATACTACAATCACGTATCCAAATTTCTTAATATAAAAATTAACAATCTTTGGAAGGAAAATGTATTAAAATAAATTTAATTTGTTTCTTCTTCTGAATGTTACAACTAAAGTGTAAGTTGTAACCCCTGGGGGGGGGGGGGGGGGGGGGTTCTCACATTGATATGGTATACGTATTATGTGCCTACCTTTTGGGGTGCCTTTTCGCAAAAATTGGTATAGCGATGTGGTGGTTTTCACCACAGACCAAAGCGCCCAATTGGCATAAATTGGGTGTATTTTGAGGCATTTTTGGGAAAAGCGCCCAATTTGTGCACAATTGGGTGTTTTTCTTACAACATTAGTATATTGATGGGTGGGAAATTAGCCAAAAAATAGGTATACGGAAAGTCACATTTTCGAAGTCCGGTAGGCACATCCACGTACGATTTTGGCGAAAGTAACCCCCCCCCCGGGGTTGTAACAACTTACACTTTTAATCGCACACTCACCGTTCCAATAACGGTCATGAACATATCAGTGCAAGTGCAAACGTATAAAACATGGTAAATGCGAAGTTGAGGTTAACAATGGTTGATAAGGCTTCACCCAATAGGCCCATTTTGCATGACTGATGGAAAATGCCCCTGGATAATCACCGGTTATTCGAGAGTCAGGTGATGATGCGAAAACATGGGAAATCCCATGTCATTCTAAATTTAAGCTGAAGCTAAACAAAGGAAACAAGTTCGACTATCACGTGTACGGGTGAAGCCCTATACACGTACTACTTTCGATTGTCAGGTGATGATGCGAAAACACGGGAAATCCCATGTCATAAAGCTATACACATGATACACAAAGCGCACAAAGAAAACAAGTCCGACTATCACGTGTACAGGCGAAGCCCTACTACTCTTTTACTATGTAGCTACAAAATTAATATGGTGTCAATAAAAAATGACTAAAAATCAAATATTATGTCCTTGTGGGTTTAATTCTGTAATCTTTCAATTATGGTCATGCGTTATTACTAATTAGCTCGCCTCCTTTCGCGTTACACACGGATTTTGGCTTTCGCGACATGATTTTAACTTTACACATTTATACTTGCTTGTATACCCCTGAGGTAGTAAAAGTATACATTTTCTGAAGGGAAATTGCATGAGGAAACCAAAGATGCCATTGAAATTATCGTACGACCAAGGACTATCAATCAAAATGTTCGGAAAATATCAGAATTTTTAATTTTTAATTTGAGATCCATTGCATACATACCCCTATCATTATTTACTTTACATATTTGAATTCCTCATAAAATTACCCATCGTCAGATGATATATAATTGTCCGAAAGGTTACTACGTCGGTAAGGTACTTTGAGGTTAGCTAATTCAAGATGTATAATCGGTACTAAAAATCTGAGATATATACATTAATAGCACATACACAGCCAATCCAGAATTCCACAAATTTCACTTATTGTACAGCTTCAGAATGCTGTAAATTTGACATCGTAAATAACCTGATTAATTACAGCGCTGTAATTATTACCCAACTTGGTGTGTGTGTGTGTGTGTTTCATAGTAGATGATAAGTCTGGGTGAGTGAGAGGTGTCCTACTGTGAAAGTGGTGTGTATCTGGTGTGTAGGTTAGAGCTCTGCCATATAAATCATCACTAAAATGGTCACTGTCGATGAGTGCTATTAATTCCTTATAGCAAGTCATACTAAATGAGCAAATTTCTTCTCCGCAGTTTGAGTACCTCATTCAACAAAATCGAAAGGATACTTTTAAAGTTATGGCGATTTCAATGACCGCGCATAACAACAGCAAAGTTGCACTAGGATATATGAACTCATTGACTGAGGACTGTAGAATATAGGATAAAGCGTTTTAAAATTATATTCAAATACAATTATTAACTTACTGAATAAAGACGAGCTGAAGTCACAACTATCCTCCTCAAACTACTTTCGGGATTGGTCTGGAATTCTCGTCAAACTACTATCTACGTCGAATGGTGGAATACTGGTTTTGATTTCGATTCCTTTAGTAATCCTCAGAGACTTTGCACGAATGGTTTTATCAAAAAGAGACTTTCACTTCTGCTTTTCTCTCCGCGGTTTTATGACGAATACAGAAAAGCTGATGTTATATTATTACCCCGCTCAATAGGGGAATTACCAATGACGTTTTGTGTATATGTTTAACTGAAAAATCCCATCTGAGTCGTGTTTATAGTCAATTAAGGCAATATCGGGAAACCCCGGCGGCAAAGAGGTGGTGTACATATAGTACAACCAGGGACCATATATTTGCGACCAATGGTGTTTTTCACAATTCTTCTCATGCGGCATTAAAAAACATCTTGCAGAGAAGTCGAGCTTCTGATATCTGATATCAAAATCTCATTTTTTGTTATTGCCCAAAGTGAATTTGATGATGCAGCTACCTTTTAAATTAATTACGGAATAAATCATGTTTCAGGTATGTGTATCACCACACCAATCTACAACGGCATTCGCGCGTTCTGCGTGGTTTATTTCACGAGTTATCAATTTCAAACTATTTTCTAATACCTTAAAGGTATATGACCCGATCACTTTTTTGGGGCTATGATTTTTTTTTCACATCAAGATATTTTGGTATCAAAAGAATCCCCATATTTTTCTCATTATGTCTGTAAAATATTATGGGCCAGAAATGTTTCATTTGGAAATTATAGGCTAAAATGTGGTGAATTACTGCCAAAGGTGGTTAACCACCAGCCAGTTTGTGAACTACTCAATGGGCACATGTCTTTTGACCTTGCGCTTCTAAAAATAGAACCATTGGAGTTATGCAACTCAAACTTTGGAATGCAACAATTTTAAGGATGACCTTTCATGTAAAATAGAAAACATCAAGTTGAAAATCGGGTCATCTACCTTTAACACTAAAATGACCAAATTAAAATAATAATCAAGGCCTTTTATTTTTAAAAGTGCATGTACTATACAGCGATCATTCGCTCCCTTTCTACTCCCCTAGTGACATTTTGAAACCTATATGACATTTTCGTTGCTTGTCAAGGGCCATATTGTTGAATTTTTTTCTGTATTCTCATTCACAATATTGCATTTCTTACCCAAACACGCCCGATTTCAGCTTGTTCTCTGTCACAAAATATCAAAATATCCTTGGTACAAATTAAAGTTGTTCAAACCATATCTTATTTATTTTTTGAGTTACAGACCAAAAATGTGATTTTTTTACCGCCAAAATCACGAAAATCACATTTTTTGGCACTTTTTGGTCTATAACTTAAAAAAACACAAAAAAAACACGCTCCTGGGGAATGTTATCAGGATTATCATCATCACTAGTATGACAACATTTGACAAAATATTTTTTGAGTTATCTTTTCCAAACCTAAAATGGGTCAAAAAACGTGTTTAAAAAAAAAAAAAATCCCAAATGGTCAATTTCATTATGCTGGTTGGATTCATTGAACCCTTTTCTGCAAAAAATTGTATACGTTTATAAAGATTAAATGAATATTGAAGAAATTACAGCAGTTTTACGGAGGCTGTACCTGAGAGTCCACACCCCCTTTTAAGCAGGTTACATGAAGAACCCCTGTTGTTTAAAACGGTTAAACAACATTTTTGCTGTGTTGTAGAGTGATGTTCTATTGACTTTTGAGGACAAAATAGTGGTGATTTTGGCATCAAATTGAGACCACCGCGCGCCCCGTATTCTCTAGCACGTAGCTGAACTTTGGAACAAGTAATTCTACAAATGTGGAATCGCTGGAAAGATGAACACATCAGGTTTCAAGTGATATGCTGGACAATATGAACATGTCTCAGAGTTCAGCGATGTTCTTGAGATTATGGTGAAGTCTCAATCGGATCGAATGTGCCAAAATCATCACTATTTTTTGTCCACAAAAGTAAGAAGAGCACCTCTCTACAACACAGCCAAAATGTTGTTTAACAAGGGGGGTTCTTCATGTACCCTGCAGAAACAAGTTTTGCATATCTAAACATTCATTTAACATGTTTAAGTAGGATACATGAACAACATCAGTTGTTAACAGTTTTAAAAAAGCGTTTTTACACTGTAGCTCTCAATGTAACATATCATTGAACAGATAACAGAGTTGTTCTTTTGAGCACGAAATAATGGCGAATTTGGCACATTTTGAATCATTACATTCCAGTTGCCTGTAAGGTTTGAGCCCAAGTTTGATCCATCCAACACCATTGACCACATGCTGGGGGACCTTGAGTGTGGCAGCGGTGGAACTAGAAACAAGCCTGAGGGGCTGCAGTATTGCCACATGACTTTCCAAACATGGTGATTTTCCGCCAGATTTGGGCTAGTTTTAAAACTAAAATCTGCTCTTTAGATAATAAAATGTGATTTTTTTCTCTCGAAATTTGAACATTTGTATTATAAAATATGATATAGCACTAGTTTTTATGACAAATTGAAATTAACAATTGGAATTTGTTATCACAAGAACATTTTCAAAAGTAGTATATAGGACTTCTAGTTACACCAACACTAAAGAGCCTTGAGCTATGCTTAGGATAGAGATGGAAATGGTAGCACGCATGCTGGCAAGACACAGTTGGTGTAAAATACATCAGATAAATGGTGTAGGAGGGGATGATTTATTACCCTGGATATGTCATCAAAGACGTGGTCAAGAAAGTTGGATTTTATACAGGGCACGGAACCGTAATGTGTAACCTCCCCACATTCACAAGCAGGTGGCTAAGCACTGGAACATGTGATTATTACAAATTAAATATTGTTGGAAAGACAAACACATCAGCTTTACATTGATGTGAAACACAATATGAATATATCACAATATATTTGACAAATTGGTGATTGAAAACATATTTTACGATTTTTTTTTGAGCAGTTTATATTCCCAAATGACCCTCTTGAAATCAAGTAAACATGATTTGTTATCTGTTGTTTTGCCTGCCATATCTATCCTATATATCAAATCTACCACCATCTAAACTACTCACAAAAAGTATCGAAACACTTAGAAATGATCCAATATATAACGGCTCGAAAAGGTATGCATTAATCGAAGCCAATAACCAAGTGCATAATTTTGTTCTGCATATTTTGACACCTCGATCGTTGAGATACGATGTTGCGGAGCGGAGTTATTGTCATTTCAATGATCGTGGGTCCAGTTTCAAAGGTGACACTCATCCCTATTGAAAATCACGAATCTGATCATTCTAAACAGTAATGCAAACCTCTTTCTATAGGATGATTGTCACTTTTGAAACTGGACCCACGACCATTGAAATGACAATAACTCCGCTCCGCAACATCGTATCTCATCGATCGAGGTGTCAAAATACGCAGAACAAAATTATGCACTTGGTTATTTGCTTCGATTAATGCATACCCTTTCGAGCCGTTATATATTGGATCATTTCTAAGTGTTTCGATACTTTTTGTGAGCAGTTTATAACCTTAATACACAGTACAAGGTGTCCCCACTCCTCCCAACAATTTACAACTGACCTTTGAGTGACAAATAAGCATCCAAATCTAATGAAATTTACAGTTTCATGATGTACAACGATTTTGAAACATTTAGGTGAAACCGGCATATAATTCGGTGAGGTACTATGAGTGACTATGTAAAAACTAGTCAACCAACACTTCTATCCAAGTTTGCTCTTAATGAGTAATTCGGATTCAGAGAGCACAGGAAAGAGACTAATCAATACTTCTTCCATGATATATAATATTGTCATTTACTTCACATTTGTGCCATTAAATCTTGTAACATTTGGTATCATCTAATCGATTATATATACACCAAATTCATAAAAACAGAAAAAAAGTGACAATCTGGTGGTCAAGAACGGCTGATTGATGTTTATAAGGCGCAATTAATGTTTAATTTCATTTTCTTTTTAATATTAATTTCTAAAAAGCACGAATCTGATCATTCTAAACAGTAATGCAAACCTCTTTCTACAGGATGATTGTCACTTTTGAAACTGGACCCACGACCATTGAAATGACAATAACTCCGCTCCGCAACATCGTATCTCATCGATCAAGGTGTCAAAATACGCAGAACAAAATTATGCACTTGGTTATTTGCTTTGATTAATGCATACCCTTTCGAGCCGTTATATATTGGATAATTTCTAAGTGTTTCGATACTTTATGTGAGCAGTTTATATATATTCGTAATTCTTTTTTGATTGTGTATAAACACCAACATATTATACTATCACGTAATATATTATATTTGTAATTCTTTTTTGATTGAACATGTTATGTGCTATCACATTTTTGTTTGTCTATTGCACAGCGAAGATGACCATGACATCAGATAATAGATTTATACCTATGTGTCCTAAGATGACCAACGAGACCAATTCCGGACAAGGAAGCACCTCCCATATGTTTGGCACTTGTGTTCAATTTCTGTTGTTTTAAAACAATCTTTTGTGTTTATTATCCTCTCTTCATATACACAATATGTTGACATATAATTATTATTTTCATACAATTTCAATATTTTCACATTTATAACATGTTTTCATTTTATGTTTTCATGTAAACTCCGCACAAAAAGAAAGTAACCACTTTTTTTCGAGACACCCTGTGTTTAATTCCTAAGACCCTAAATAAATACAAAATATTCTCCTGCGCATTTTGACACCTCGTTTGTTACAATAGCATCAATATTGATGAAGCAGTGTCCATTTGAATACAAAATGATGCAGATTCCATTGTTGCACTTAACCCTATACCCATGAAATAAAGAATAAGTTCACATACGCAAATGATAAGGATGATAAGCAAAGGTTTGTTTTGCTCATGGGCTTTGTTTAATCAAAACAAAAAATGAAATTAAAAAGTAGTGTCAAAATTAACCACAAATCCATCACTATCGTGTGTGTCTTCCTCCTACAGGTGTTGGAAACAATTGACGAAGTGAGATGTTCGGATTATGATTTTCTTTTAATGGAGAAAAGGAAGTGGTACACTTTAGATTTACTGTTTTGTTTACGATCTTTCATATGGGTATAGGGCTAAGTGCAACAATGGAAACTGCATCATTTCGTATTCAAATGGACACAGCTTCATCAATATTTGTGCTATTGCAACGAATGAGGGATCAAAATGTGCGAGAGGAAATTTCCGTTCTTTCCCATATTTTTAATTTATTTAGGGCCCAAGGAATTAAACACAGGGTGTCTCGAAAAAAGTGGTTACTTTCTTTTTGTGTTGTGTTTATACACATATACATACATCCCTATCCGTACATAAATCAAATCATTCAAAATGCTACCATTTTTTTCCATGTTTATGTATAACATTACACAGAACATTACAATATTGAGTCTGTATTCTATATTTCAATTTTTTTGTGCATCATATAAATAGCATTTTTATACGCATATGCGTAGGTAGGTACCTGACCTGCATTAATTCATTTTTAACATTCTCTGAATGTAGGGTAAAGTCGCCTATTTTCGGTCAGCGCCTATTTTCGGTCACTTCGCCCAAATAGTGTAATGAAAATGACCTCGTCGTTATAAACTGACAGCTAAAAAGCCCCCGCATAGTTGATGCCGGTATTACTTTTAAAATGGCGACGACCGATGCAATTACACGATTTTTGCCAAGTGACCGAAAATAGGCGCTGACCGAAAATAGGCGACTTTACTCTATTATAAGTCTCTGATTTGCACCTCAAAACTAATATGCTGGTTAAATTGAGATGCTTCCCATAACGGACTTTCTAATTGCTAATTTACCAACACTTTATAAATTCTGAGGGTAAATCAATTATTGAACCGATAAATGATAGCTTTGATGCCAAAAGGCTTTTTTACTGTTAGTATATTTCCGACTATTGTAATATTTCTCATAGTCCAATCTCAGATATATCTCTCTATCATTTCCATCTTTGACTGCCAGTTTATATATCTGCTGTTGGGACACTTAATTGCTGCCCTTGTCTTGAGGACCACACGGTCAAAATCAATAATTTTCAAGAAAAGCACTATTTTTAAAACAATTCTGTTGAAATATTTTGTTCCTCTTTTGCCTGTTAACAATATTTTCAATCTAAACACTGGAGTGCACTGTGTATCCCTAGGTCTTATTTTATTTTACATTATCAATACCTTAAACGCAAGTCTTATCAACTGATTTTAAAAAGTGAAAATATTATGCAATATAAGTATCGTTCGGTTTAGGGATTCATATTGGGGAGAAATACACATGAAATCCTCATTTAGGGTGTATTATATGAAGTACTTGTTTTATTTAACCCCCTGGGGACTACTCTTACAGTTTCTCTGATTGGTTCATTGCATGATATAACCCTCTGAGTAACCAATCAAAATAGTGCGTCTATTTCTCTGTATGTTGACTCGCTGTAGCACTAGTACCTTTCTTACAGCATCCCTGATTGGCTCATTAGATGATATAATGTTGATGAGTAACCAATCAAAATACTGCTTTGAAGCCAAATCGGCCGGTAGACCCCAGGGGGTTAAGGGGTGTTTGGAAAATCTTTGGTCATGCAAATGCTTACAGTATTATATTTGACTGACACCCTGGGGTATGGAGAGGTGACCATGATTGCTTTGGCTTTCTGAAACACATTATACTCTGGCTATTTGTCCTCTTATACCTTCATCACTGTAACCTCTGTCCCCATTATTAAATCATTATACTCTGGATTGTCCTCTTATACCTTCATCAGGTAAAACCTCTGTTCCCATGATTACATCATATACTCTGGCTATTTGTCCTCTTGTACCTTCGTCAGGTAACCTCTGTCGCTATTATTACATCATATACTCTGGCTATTTGTCCTCTTATACCTTCATCAGGTAACCTCTGTCGCTATTATTACATCATTTACTCTGGCTATTTGTCCCCTTATACCTTCATCAGGTAACCTCTGTCGCTATTATTACATCATATACTCTGGCTATTTGTCCTCTTATACCTTCATCAGGTAACCTCTGTTCCCATAATTATATCAGCTATTGATGAGATGTTTGCATCTTCCCATTTCTGGTCCACTAGCTTGAATGAATGTGATGTAACAATCTGAAGATAGAGAGAAGACAAATTATAAAAATCACAAATAGGATTATGACCTTGTACAAGAAAATAACACTAGGTAAATAAATTCAACAATAACACAGATCAGCAACCCAATACGCATTCTGTCTTATTTCTTCACTTTTTGAGAGAGACCAATTTCACTATTACAGTATTTCACAATGCTTGCAAATTCGAGTGAAGGTCAACAGCTCAATCTTGTCAGATAGACCTAAAAAGTGACACAGTAGAAAAAAATAGCTGCGTACATGTCAATATATACCATTTCAGATGAAATAATGTGATGTGTTCTAACAATGAATGGTACTAGGAAAGGCTGGGTTAAATTGTAGTTTTCAGTGAATACTTGAACTGATCAAACTAACCAAACAACAGTGCTTTTTAAAGTAACATTCCTTTCAAAACTTATAGAATTGAGGTATTGCTATCTTTTTGTTCACCTTTATTGCTATCTTTTTATTACTTTTATTCTTGGTTCTGCTAAGTTTACTGATTTTCGTCATTGCCCAGTTCCAGGAAGAATTCTATCCCACATTAGAAGCCTCCGATGGAATGCTGACCTTGACAAAGATCCATAGATTTGAGCAATTCAAGAATAGAAAAAAAAAATGATTCAGATGTTTACAATTTTATCAAAAAGAACATTTGCAAGATATATTTTAGAATCTTGCCAACATTCTAAGCCTGCATAACAATTTATGCCATATAATATCAACTTATCTTTTGGGCAGCCAGTTAGAAGAAAACCTTTATCAAATTTAACATGAGTTTGACTAGTCTCAAGTCTAATGAAGTTTAAGTTAACATATGTCCTATATTCCTATATTACAACCTACCTTTGAAGACAACCTTTATTGAATTTAACATGGATTTGACTAGCCTAAGTCCACGAAGTTAACAATGTCTCATATTCCAATATTACAACTTACCTTTGGGCAGCCATTTTGAAGACAGCCTTTATTGAATTTAACATGGGTTTGACTAGCCTCAAGTCCATTTAGTTGACAGAATTGAATGGTTTCATCATCTGAGTCAAACAGAAGCCACTGTGTGAGTACTGTTATGGGGAAGCTGAGATTCTTGCTGATGTAGGCTATATTTATGGTACATACTGATTGCCTGAAAAAAATTAAAGAAAAAGGCTTGTTTGTCTTTGTCATTTTAATATTTAATTGTTAACAAATTCATAAATAGAGAAATCATTGGGGAACATTCATTCCATTAAGAAAATTGATCTTGATATTCAAGGGACACATCCATGCTTCATTAATGGTGATAAGAGGGCCTTCAACTTAGTTCTGTATTCATTATTTAAAATCAGTGTTGAGTTCAGTATTGATATTTAAGGTGAAAGTATTTAATATCTAAAGCTAATCTACAATCAAGGAAAAAAAGGTTGGCACACTTTGTCCCAATTAAGGAAAAAATTGCCCCTATCCCCCGAGGCAATGTTGATCCGAGCCATATGTCATCAGAAGCCTTGGCAGCTCTCTCAACATTGATTGATGGGGGGTGGGGAAGAATGAGAGAGAGGGGGAGACCTCTGCGTGCTGTTAAAGAGTGCTATGTCCCAAGTCGGTTCTCTATTGTGAGCATAGGAATAGTTGTATTAAATTGTATCAAGTGTGCCAACTATTATTTTCCTTGATTGTAGGCCTGGAAAAAGCACCCACCCATCCGCCCATAGTAGGTAACCTTTGCATCAGGCAGTGAAGATACAAAAGTACCAGACCAACTGTTGGGTACATTTTTAAACTCACAGTGGAAGTGATTTACACTGGCAGGGGGAATTTCTATCAGGCAGGTATTTTTTGTGAGTAACCTGCGTGACTGGCTGGTTGAAACAAATCCAAAGTTCCAGCCCTGCTAATCTGGTTCAGCTTTTACTTCAGCACTAGATTTCCAGCATGGTAATTGAATAATTTGAATGTACCATTTCATCTCTTTCCCAAAACAAAACATCTATACTCAATGTTACCTCAAACAGAAGATATTGTGGTCAAAGTGCAGCATTTCTGTGCCAAGAAATCCTTCTTTGATTGTGTGGGGGCAAGTGCCATTGTATTGGAGTTATTCAGGCCATGCTATGATAAAATCAGTAGAATATGTGTTTAACTTGAAGTGTCATCATGTATATAAGCCTACTTACCATCTTATATTAGTTATATGCCTATGTAATGCACAACTCTGTAAGTATGAACACTGGGCTGACATCCTCCATAACCTGACAAAATTGCCTTCCCAGAATGCAGCTGTGATGGCAATGGCCAATTGCATTTCCCGTTGACACCTGTCAAAATAGAGCATGACACGATCGATACAAGCTATATATAATATTACCTGAGACTAATATACCTAAAGAGATAAGAAGCACGGTACTACAGCTATTCATCGCTGTACACAAGGTCCGATGTGGATATTGTTTAGTCAATCGCCAATCGATTATCATCATTCAGTTTAATTTGTAGAATGACGATCATTATTTGAGTAAGCGCGCTATTTTAATCCAGTATTATCCACAAGTTCATTACACTTTTTAAATAACCTGAACGCACTTTAGCATGGGATGGCTACCGGCATACAGAGCGTGATAGATTTCAAAAATGAATATACATTTATGCACATGGCAGGATCAATGGGCGCTTCTTATCTCTTTAGGTATATTAGTCTCAGATATTACAATGTGTTGGCAGGAGTTAGTTATTAGTCATCTTCTTGCTACACTAACTATATTTATAAGCATTTCTTATTTTGTTGAACTATAATTACAACAATTATATAATCTACTGCCTCAATACACATACAGTTAAGCCCACAATTATTCATACTCCTTGGAAAATATGAGTTTTTTGCGTTTTTCTCATATCTATACCAGCTGGAGTGGTGGAACTTTCGCTTTACACTAAAGACAATTAGTTTGCAAGTACAAATCAATATATTTGGCCTCAACATTTTTTGCATGACAATAGAATTGAACAAGAATTGTGTTTTTATGCCTGTCCAAAATTATTCATACCCCATACCAAGTCTCAGGATTGAGGCCACTTTTTGTGATAATACACATGTTTTTGACATTCCAAACATTCTTTATATTGTGTGATAGGCTTTTATATTGTTATGTAATTATTCCATGATGTGTGCATACAATGTAATGTGGATGCATTACAAATGTGTCCTATTGAATGTACAGTGAGGGATATTATAGGACAACACTCTAGCTCTTTAACAGCATGGCGAAGAAGATCAAATAACTTTTGTGTGCATATTGTGAATGCTCACAAAGAGGGGAAAGGCTACAGAGCTATTTTGAAACAATTCCAAGTGCAAGAATCCACCATACAAAGCATAATTAGGAAGAACGAGACGTTAAACTCACTAAAAAAACATTGAAGGATGCAGTCAAAAGCCAGCGGTGTCCCCTTGTTTGGCAAGAAAAGTATTGCGAAAGGCCAACAACAATCCACAGATCACCATCAATGCTCTCATGAACAAGCTTGGCAATTATTGGACCAAGATATCATGGCAGACACTCCAGCATATATGGCACATGAGAGGTCTCCATGGAGGCCGACCAAGAAAGACTCTACTCCTTAAAAGAGACACAGAGAAACTTGTCTTGCATCTTAAACAACCCCAACACTAAAGACCAAAAACTTGGATCTTTGTCCAGAAGTGCTCTTGCAAATGCTAGATGAGTTTCTCATTGTCTCTTTTCAGGAGTAGAGTCTTTCTTGGTCGGAGTCCATGGAGAACTCTTGTGTACTATGTCTGCTGGAGTGTCCGCCTTAATATATTGGTCCAAGACTCACCAAGGTTGTTCAGGAGAGCATTGACGGTGATATGGGGATTGTTGTTGGCCTTTCACCATACTTTTCTTGTCAAACAAGGGGACACTGTTGGCTTTTGACCGTGTTCTTCCGGGTTTTAACTGATTTTAACTGATTTTAACTGTCTTGTTCTTCCTAATTATTCTTTATATGGTGGAATTTGGCACTTGAAATAGCTTCGTAGCCTTTCCCCTCTTTGTGAGCATTCACAATGCACAAAAAAGGTCCTCACTGAGTTATTTGATCTCCTTCGCCATGCTGTCAAAGAGCTAGAGTGTTGCCCTATAATATCCCTCACTGTACATTCAATAGGACACATTTGTAATGCATCCACATTGTATGCACACATCATGGAGTAATTGCATAACAATATAAAAGCCTATCAGACAATATAAAGAATGTTTGGAATGTCAAAAACATGTGTATTATCACAAAAAGTGGCCTCAATCCTGAGACTTGGTATGGGGTATGAATAATTTTGGACAGGCATAAAAACACAATTCTTGTTCAATTCTATTGTTATGCAAAAATGTTGAGCCCAACTATATTGATTTGTACTTGCAAACTAATTGTCTTTAGTGTAAAGCGAAAGTTCCACCACTCCAGCTGGTATAGATATGAGAAAAACGCAAAAAACTCATATTTTTCAAGGGGTATGAATAATTGTGGGCTTAACTGTATATTCATTCCTTGTGTGATATGTGATCAAATTGCTTGTCCAATAATATCAAAGGTAATAAATTACAAGTCACAAATGGAAGTTCATTGTTTTCAATTTAAAATAAAGATACAGATTTATTTCATTTTGACATTGATCTCTCTGAGAGCAATGCATGAATTTGATATTCCCCATTACAGGAAAGGCTGAAATATCCCAAACATTTTGTATCCGTGTCCTAATTGGTGGCACCAGCAAGTTCATAAAGTAGCAGCTCAAAACTTCTTGTGAAATGAGGGAATAATTTCAAATCATGCTGTAACTCCCAATCGGACACTGTAAACCAACACAAGTTTTACAACTTGCATACATATTATTCATTGAGGTTATGCATCATTTTTTATCCCTTATTTTCAAAGGTATTTTGTGTTTTGCACCTTATCAAAAACACGGATTTATTATTATAGACCAAGAATAAAACCCATCATGTGTACTATAATCACTGTCATAATGCTATGGACGAAATTCAAGTTATTTTGTTGTTGTTTTACACGGACTGCGTCAAGATGCATGATATGCATGTGACAATTTTACGATCGACAGTTGACCCGCGGTCATTTTTTGAAAGCCCCCGGTTCGCACTTCCTGGTTTAGGCATGTACCCTCAAACGCCTGTATGTACACACACACAAGTACGCACACACCCCGTTGGAATTATGTCCATAGCATTATGACACAGACTATACCAACCAATAAACCAAAATTGCATCAATACATTCTCTTTTAGTATATATTTTTGAATTCTTACCTAATATGCTTCGGTAATGTCAATGCATGTCTGGATGCTTCCATGGAACCTATAACATGATCAATAATTAATGAAGAATATAATCATTGTACAGTACAGCTCGAAATAGAGTGTACACTGACATTGCAATGATATTGCAATGACATTGCACTGACATTGCAATGACATTGCAAATTGTAATCCGATTAGTGCACTGTCATTGCAATGTCATTGCAATGACATTGCAATGATATTGCAATGACATTGCACTGACATTGCACTGATGTGCGTTGATATTGTGCACTCTATTTCGAGCTGTACTGTAGCCACAAATTTTGCATGACTGTATATAAATAAATATACTATGGCTGAGGGATGGCATCCAGATTCGTACGGATTGAAAACCGTAGATCGGAGAGGGTAAATGCACTGGGATAAACGGACAGTTTTGTGTAGATATAAACGGAAGGCGGTTAAATAATGATCAACCAATACGTGTTTAGCCATGCTTAGCGAATGCATTAAACAACTCCTGTGAACGGACAGCCAGTGTGTTTACCCTCTCCGATCTACGGTTTTCAATCCGTACGAATTTGGCGATCAATATTATAGTCCCTGTTCTACAGGTAGAGTGATCTCTCATGTTCAGGAATTTTTTCTTAGTGGATTTTCATTAATTTTCAATTTTCTTTTTTGTGTGTCACCTAATAGAAACATACACAAAGGGGTCACATTGACTGTCATATGAGATAAATAAGCATTTGTTTTCATTATTTTATAAAGTTTCAAACAAATAACAATCTTTGGAAAAAAGACACAGTACAGTTCACATGAATTAAGCCATTTACATAGCAAAATAAAATTGAGAGTACATCATATTCTAGAAACATATCTTGATGCACTATATAATATAAAAATGTGTCTCATATATGAGAAACAGTTTTTTTCATTCAAGAAACATAAATTTAGAACTTACCTAAGTTATTGAGTAAGTAAAGAGACTCAAATTGTGCTCTATGACAATAATGTGATGATGCATCAGATATCTGATATAAGACAAGCAATCTCTTCAGACATTCTTGGGTGTGGTCTTGATTCATCTTTGGATCAAAAGATGACAATGGTTCTTGGCAAAGTCTATTTTCAAACAAAAGAGAAGAAATCATACATCACTTTTTATTTATGTCAAGAGACATTGTAGTCTACAGGTAAAAAAGGCATCTGTATATCTGGGAGGTAACTTTTCTGCCAAATATACTTGTATACATACATATACTTGTCCATGCTAGCACTACTTTCATACTGCTATCTGCGAATCCAGAACAAGTGTAGCAAAATGGCATCGCAGGGAGCAGCACTAGTATTCTAAGTGACGATATGATAATAACACACATGGGCATTCAGATTAACATTTGCTCCATGCAGAGGGCTGGTATCTCGACAATATATTTATTTTACTTCTGGATGACACCTGACAAGCACCCAAAGCAATTGGTCAGTTTTATTAACAGCTGTCACTTCACTGTCATATCAGAATAATTACAATGGATCAAGGGAACATACCCACCATATTTGTTGCCTTTAAAGTCAAAGGAATAAAGGAGTTGGCCCTAATTGCCTGCACAATGCAGAATCATATAGAATACCATGTGCCTGACTTACAGTACAGCTTATTTGAATATAGCTCATACAGCATTACTTTGCCCATGGAACCAACAAGTAGTTAAAGCTTTATATGTAAGCTGGGTGGATGAGGCAGGCACAAATGCAGTGTTTGTCCAAAAATCTCTGAAATGGACACTAAATGTCATAAAGGACAAGTGTATACATACAGACTCTACCGGTCACCAGACCCTAACCCTTAAAGCCATACGCAAACTCAATTAACGCAAAGTAAGACTGAAACCATATCGTGAATGGAGTGTGGATTTTACTGTACACATTCAATGCTTGTGTTGAGAAAATAAAAACAAGCCAAATGTGAGGTGTTTTTATTCTTTTGCAAACTAATGTAATTTTATCTCCCTCTATCATACTTACCTATACGCTGCATATATATGAAACCTAGCAGTCCATTGTAATATTTGTATAGCTTGATCTCCGGTCAGTCTCTGTATCACCATGTCTTGACGCACACTGCGTAGTCTATCAAACACAAAGTTGTACAACTTCACCCAGGGTATATCACATCGTGTTAAAACTCTGCATAAATGAAAAAAATATTTATTTGAGTTAAATAATTATTAGTAATCAGATCAAAATACAATAGATCACAAAAGCTTTGGGTTTGTGTATTTTCAGAAACTGGCCAATGTTGACTTGTGTATCATCAATAATATAATGGTAATGTGTGAGCGTATTATGTAGGGATGTTTTTCGTGTGTGTGGGGTACATGTATCAGGGCTAGAACTTCAATTTTTTTCAACCAGCCAGTCAGGCAGGTTATACTCACAAAAAAAACCACCTGCCCGACAGAAATTCCACCAGCCAGTGTAACTCAATTACACCACGATTACATTGTGAGTTCAAAAAGAAATGTACTTTTGTATCTTCACCCGCCAGACGCATAAGTTACTCGCTATGGGCAGATGCTAATCCAGGCATGCATGTGATGTGGATATGTATATGTATGGGTGTCTGTGTACTGACCAAACCAGATCATTTCTATTATACATCAAAGTTGATGGGTAAGGTAGGTGTCAACCTCGAAGAATATTTCTTGAGTAACACAGCAGCATGCTTCACTGTCATCACTTGACCACTGATTTCTGTCACCAGATTGACATTACATTGCAATGAAAGGCTTATAATATTGTTAAACAAGGGTCTTTTAAGCAAATCCTGCTCTGCTGCAAGTAGTACAATTATTGATGTGACTTCAATTCATTTATACTCTCTTGTTTTTCTTAAAGACCCTTTATTTTTGAATAACACATTTTAGTTGGGATTCAACTTCTTTTCATATCTGTGGCCAAGATGCCTATAAAGACATCAGAATGTCCTTTTTTGAATTACATCTTTTTGCTTGTTAACCCTCGATATGCTGCCCTTACTAGCGAATAGGCGGGGTTGGTAAAGATGCAAGGCACACAACCATATCATGATAGGCAGACATATTGTCACAAGACATAAGTGTGTCAGTGTCATAACCCTGACGGGGAAGTCCTCCTTTGATCTAAACGCTAGCGTGCTTAACATTTGTGCGGAAGGTCCCGGGTTCAAATCCCGGCTGGTGCTCCCAAATGTTGCTGGTATATCTCGATGAGTTGTTATGTTAGGGCAGTACAAGACAATATCTTGTGAATTGTCAACAATCCATAGTCATGGATATTATAATGATTGCACATACAGGTTCTTTATTTAGGAAATTAATGCAATAATACACCCACTCTTCAGACACACATAACAGTATATTGGAATATTTGGTTTAAAAAAATGGACCTATCTGATGAAAATATGCTATAGTTATAAATATTTTACCTGTGTACCAAGTATTCTACTGTCTTAATAAGTATGTCAGCAGGTCGAAGGTCAGATATACTGGCTTCAGCTTTTCCAGCAGCAGGTCTGGAATATTCCTTTACAGCTAATTTAGCATCCGCTTGAGGTCTAATGACAGAAAAAACACCAGAAAAACCGTAATAAGTGCAAATTAACATTCAATATGAGGGAGAGAATTAATAGTTGAAAATTATTCAAGCCAGCACTATTCAAGAATCTGTACTGCAGATTTTTTTTTTCACAATGAGAGTTATCAACAAAGTGGAACGAGCTGCCTAAAGAAGTGGTCAACGTGAATACTGTTAACGCATTCAAAAACCGACTTGACAAATATTAGACAAATATAGGATATGGAATCAAACAGGCTATAAAAACATGAAAACAGCCTATACTATTTCCATCAAACCTTAAGTGTAAGTGTAGGTTCCAGAGATATGCAGTGAGACTATATTCATATAATGAATTCTGCATTTTATCGGAAAAAGAATCACTCATGTGGCGAGGAGTTGAACTCAAGTGTCTATATTATAATGGCATGTATTTTCACAACTCATAGAGCGTGATAGAAAAGCATTCATAAAATATTGTCACAAGCTCTCTATAGAAGTTATAAAGCCAAAGAGCTCTTTAAAATGATAGTCTGGTTCATTACCGGATTAATTTACCTTTTAGTTTTCTGTGTACCAGGGACCATCTCTAGTGGATGTAATCTGTGCTGCTGTTCCCGCCTAGATCAGATGAAAATAATTGGTATGGTAAAACATTAATATGCACTAGGATAAAATGATAGGCCAAAAATGCTGAGTCAAGACATTATTAGTCATAGTTAGATATAATATAATTAAAACCCTAACTCTAGATCACCACACGGCAACAGATTTCTTTCCCGACCCCCAAAATTCACCAGAAAGGTCACCCGACCCCCCCCCCCACCCGGATTTGAACCAGGGACCTCCAGTACCAGGGCCCAGATCCTAGCCACTACACCACGGCTGTCAGTCGACACTCGGCGAGTATATTCGCCTCGTTATATAGCCACAGTTGCCATGTGGTGTAGTAGAGTTAGGGTTATGTCCCAGGCCTCATCACAATGATTGGGCCTTGGATTCATACAATATCAAGTGTATACTGTGTATAAATCAGCATGAATAGACCCTTTTAAATATTGTTCAAAACAAACATTTCTTTATCAATAAACACACTACATACTAGCTCGTTCACGTAGCGCAGTGTTGTCATTCCTCCCACTGGAGATCAGTGATCGTATCGGAACAAATCTAAGCCACCTCGGACTAACTACATACCAACACAATCAAGTGCACAGCTTTTGGTTCACTGCTTTTATGCCTAGTGAATGGTGCATGCCACATAGCAGCCTTGATGATCTTCCTGCATTGCATAGCATTTTGGCCTGTAACCATTTTGAACATGGAACCACTACGACTTGCGACATTTTACGTTTAATTCTCATAGGCTCTCATAGCCTTATTAGCATGTAATACTGAAGCGATTAGAGATTGAACGGCACCCACAAGAAGCTGGAGTCCTAATGAACAATTCCCAATGTAATGTTTAAAATGCGGAGTAATTCTGTTATACCCTTCACAGAGGTATTCAAAGTGCATGATTTTTAAATGTAAAACCCCACCAGGAAGACCACCAGACCAAGACGACCTCAGGACATAGACCAAACGACCAACAAAAGCCTTCCAACTCAACCAAGAAAAAGAAGAGTCCACGAGCACTTAACTTCCTCAACATCAACTGTAATGGTGTTAGATCTAAGGCACCCCAGCTTGAACTCCTTTTCGACTTGGAAAAAATTGATGTTGTTATTGGCACCGAGTCTAAACTTGGTGCAGATATCTACAATGCTGAAATATTCCCTGCCAACTTCCATGTCTTCCGCAGAGACCGCAAATCAGGAGGAGGCGGTGTCTTCATCGCAGTAAAAGACAACATACCTTGCTATGAACGCACTGATCTGAATGTGGATGACACAGAACTACTTTGGTGCCAGCTGGCCTTAAAAGACCAAAACATCCTTGTCGGAGCCTTCTATCGTCAACCAAACAACATCCTTGACTCGCTGACCAGCCTAGAGTCCAGCCTAACGTCATTACGAAACTATGTCACTTCACCATACATCATTCTCGGGGGAGATTTTAACGTACCTGGCCTGAACTGGAAAGACGAAGACTCCCTAAGAGCCGTAAACCCACTCCAGGAGAAACTTTTCCAGGTTGCAAACGAGCACCTACTTTCCCAGATGGTTCCCTTTACTACAAGAAGACACACAAACGGCACTGAAAACACTCTAGACCTACTGTTTACAAGCCACCCATCACTACTCCATTCCGTGAGACCACACTCTGGTGTCAGTGACCACTCCGCAGTGCTCGCCGTCTTCAATGCCAAAGTCAGGATTGGATGGAAACCTCCCAGGAAAGTGCCCATGTGGAAGAGCGTTGACGATAATGAATTTAGAGAGCATGCAAAAGAACTCGCAGAAAACTTCAACAAATCCAACCCAAAGGAAAAAACTGTGGAGGAAAACTGGAAGTTCGTTGTTAAATCCTTGAAAGACATTGTCAACAAACACGTCCCACACAAAACCTACAGCGGCAACAGGAGTGCACCATGGTTCACAAACAGCCTGAAGAAGATGACCCAGAAAGAAAGAGAAACTCTACGCACGTGCTAAAATAAGGGGCAGAGATACTGACTGGATACACTTCCTGGACTATCAGAAACTTGTCAACAAGGCTATCAGGTGCAGCAAGAGAAACCACATCTCTGACATCATCAACACAGACCAGCCCAAAAAGTTTTGGAGATATATCAGATCAAAGAAGAAAGACAACACAGGAGTGCCGGTGCTAAAGGTGAAAAATAATACCATTACAAAGGACAGTGAAAAGGCAGCCGCCCTGAGTGCGCAGTTTTCAAGTGTTTTCACCAGAGAGGATCTGGATCCTTCAAGTATGCCAAAAATCAACCACCCACCCCATGAAAGCATGCCAGACATAACTGTTTCCACGGAAGGGGTCGAAAAGCTACTTCGTAACATTGATCCAACAAAAGCTGTAGGACCAGACGATGTGTCAAACTACGCCCTCAAGATAGCTTCTCACGAACTAGCCCCTATACTAAGCTTCATTTTTCAACAGTCAATTGACACTGGCGACCTCCCCGACGACTGGCGCAAAGCAAATATTTCACCCATCTACAAAAAAGGCGCAAAAACAGACCCAGCCAACTACCGTCCAATCTCATTAACCAGTGTATGCTGCAAGCTCCTGGAACACATCATCGACAGCCAGCTCATGAGACATCTAGACAAATTAAACATCCTCTCGGACGCACAACATGCCTTCCGCAAATCCAGATCGACTGAATCCCAGCTCATCCTTACTGTCCACGACCTGGCAAAAAACCTCGACGACTGCAGTACTACAGACCTCGCCATTCTAGACTTCTCAAAAGCTTTCGACGTTGTACCCCATCAAAGACTCCTCGTCAAGCTTGATCACTATGGGGTCAGAGGAACCACCAAACGCTGGATCGAGAACTTCCTAACCAAACGACAGCAGAGAGTGACCATAAATGGATCCCCATCCAGCTGGACTAAAGTTCACAGCGGAGTCCCCCAAGGAACAGTCCTCGGCCCCCATCTATTCCTGCTATTCATAAATGACATCAGTGAAGCTGTCTCCAGCAAAATAAGACTATTTGCTGACGACTGCTTAGTCTACAGAGCCATAGATGGTCCAAATGATATAAATCACCTTCAGACCGACTTGGACAACCTGGTCAAATGGACGGAAGCATGGGGCATGCGATTCAACGCTGCTAAGTGCAACATTATGAGAGTCACCAATCGACGAAACCAAGACGCACACGACTACACTATGACAGGGACTACACTAAAGACTACGAAGACCTGCCAGTACCTCGGCGTCCATATCCAAGACAACCTAAAATGGAATGCACAAAGCCAACACGCAACTTCAAAGGCATCCCGAGTGCTCGGCTTCCTTCAAAGAAACTTCCATCAGGCCTCAACAAACGTCAAGGTGAAACTGTACAACACATTAGTGCGACCACATCTGGAATATGGTGTAGCAGCTTGGGACCCACACAGCGCCAAAAATGTCAAGATGCTGGAAAAAGTCCAACGTAGAGCAGCACGCTTCACCACAAAAAACTACTCACATGAAGCTAGTGTTACAGACATGCTAAACAGCCTTAACTGGACCAGCCTACAAGACCGCAGAAGAGCACATAGACTGACTTGTCTGTACAAGATCCACCACGACCAGCTCGACATTTCCAAGACATACATCGCCCCGAAAACAGATCGCGAACGAAGAGGACATGACCAACAATTCAAACTCTACAACACCAGACTGGCTCCATTTACCAACTCCTTCTTTCCGCGTACAATCACCGACTGGAACAAACTCCCCCAATCCACCATCAACCTGCCCTCAAAAACCTCCTTCAAGCAGAGCATCCCCAAACCTTAGTCCCCCTGTGACCACCCACCTCCTGTTAAAACTTCCCTGCGGAGTACTACGGAGGATATCCAACCAAGTACCAAGTACCAAGTTTAAGAACGACGCATACTTCTGATGTAGGTGTGTAGGGTATAACAGAATTATGCCTAAAATGCTAATCGCTTCATTGAAAATGAAAGAAGTATATTATTATTAAATTAATGACAATGAATGGCAAAATAAAAATAAATACAAATGTTTAGCGTGCGCACTTGAGTTACGGGACGTCTAGCCAGACATGTTCATTGCATGCTTGAATCATTAATCAATTAAAAATATTATATTGCATTTTGCACTTTCATTGCAGATCTAGGCCTAAATTGTTTTACTACATAAAATAAAAAATAAGCTTTCTTCTAACTTCTTTAAAAAATAAAAATAAATAAATTATGAACTCTATGCCGGCTTACATCCTTCGTTCTTTAAAAGGACACATATCTCTACATGTTCCCTGCAATGCTACTTCATCTTCCATTATTTGACCGATGAAATTGTTGGTAGAAAACTAGAAAAACAGCTGCAACACAAACAAAACATGCAACAACAGTCATGACAGTGTAAACAAAACAATGAGCTGGAAATTCCCGTTTGAGGTCACAGGTCGTCAATGAATATGGCTTCCTGTTTGGTAACAAATACCCATTTTAATCCAATTTATTAGCAGTTGTCAGCTTTTTATAAAATATGTACATATATTTTGCGTTATATAACTTACATTTGACTGATTTTTTGATTGAAATGATTTCATAATCATGAATAATGAACCAAAACAATTTCAAAGGTCAAAAGGTCACGCACACCATAATAACAAACTTGACAAGCAAATTTCATGATCGTGTAAAATTGAATTGAATTGAAAATGCCACATTTTCACAAGATAACTGTTCGTCAAAGAAAGATAGCAAGGAAACGAGTAAGTACATTAATATGATTTCATCAACAGTTATAGCAATGGAATGTAGTTTGTATAAATGGGACGATGATAAATAAACTTAAACTTAAAGTCAAGAAAGAAGTACATGTATTTAAGTAAGCTTATTATTTGAAATCATCATGGTGACATAAAATAAGTGTTTGTATTAAAGTTTAATATGTAAGTTGTACAAGTTTCTATAGATATTTGATTGATTTATTATTAGTAGCTGTAACACGGGTGAACCCAATTTTCTACTTACCTCCCGTTTAATTGTAAATAGGCGCAAGCCTTCATGTATAACAACGGATGAAGGATGTCCCTTCCGCTCCCCCCCCCCCCCCCCCCCCCCCACCCCCCACCCCATCCCCACATCCTGGTTACGCCACTGAACGGGTCGAAGCAGAATGGGAAATGTTCTCGAAATTGTTTCATCATCATCCTGACGTTTATGATAATCAGTTTAAATATTTTATGAATTTTAAACCAGTCAGACATTTATGTGCATATAAAAGTTCTTCTCTTGGTTCCGTCCATCCCGGTCCCGGTCCGGGGTCTATATAATTATTCGAGGGCCAGGGTTGACAACATCGAATAACGGCAGATCTCCGTGAATCAAAAGTAGTTTCATTTTCAGTATAGTCATCGTGTTTTGTCCAGTTTAGTCAACGATATCTGACGACGGGGTGCGTCGTCATGATCCGTCAGAATCCACAAAATGGTACGTCCAAAAATTGACTGAGGGTGCGTATTTGGATGGCAATGGTCCGTCGTTTTTTGGACACAGGGTGCGTCATGGTACATGAGAAGTTGACGCACCTCGGTAAAGTGACGCACCACTCCCGGGGGTCGTATAGTGCGTCTTACAACTGATAGGTGTATAAAGTGGAGACTAATTCAGCCATTTCAAAACGTGCAAGAACTTGGATCGATCATCCGTCATTGGATTGACACAGAAAAGTGACCCTCTTTTGATGATCGATCGTCATACATGTGTATAGAAACTGTTTTTGAGTCTACAAAAGGTCGATCTATCATCTAAAGATCGATCGTCGGTCTGATGTGTGAAAAGGTAAGTGTACATGTATTATACATGTAGTTGGCGTCAGAGAAGTTTGGCACTTTTGATGTGACAACTGTGTACAAGCGTAAACACGGAAGTGCCTTGTGGAACAACGTCTGTGTCACAACAGCGATTCTCGAGCAGTCTGAGCGTCGCAGTATCTGTAAACCGATTGGCCTATCGTATCTATGCCTCAACCAAAAAATTACAATCACAAATGCGCGCATCCATCCATGTTGTGATTTTCTAATTACATTTGTAGTTGGTGTTGTTACCTCTAAGAGGAGTTTCTACCGACAACGATGAATACAGATACAGATACAATACAAAGAACATGTTTTGTGTATCATATATAAAATAGCATATTATCCGATCTTTTCCATGGGATGCCCTCTATCCTTGATTTTATTTTGAAAACAGAATTTTTTGCATATTTACATTCTGATCATGAATCATAAATACACGCTGAGTTACAGGGTGATACGATTCCTAATTACTTCAAAATCTTGGTTTGAGAGTGAACTTAGAATTCATGAAAATAAACTGTCCTGCGGCAGGACAAATCTATTTTTAACCTCATTAAAGCAAGGATAGAGGATTGCATAATATAATGTGCCTTAAATGGCCAAAACATTAAGAATTATACTTTTTAAATTAAATTTGGCACCTTCTGTTACTGACGTACACTTTCCAAAAGCAGCTACTTTTAACCACTCTGTTCAATACCTTGGCAATGTTGAAAGCCAATGAATTACATGTAAGTATTTTCTAAAGCTGATAATTCACACTTATTGTTTAAAAAATTATTTTGTTTTGTATCTGTTTACATTATTAAGAAGTGGACTCTTGAAGTGTTGCGGACGGGCATCTGTAAATTATTTAACAGTATGCACGTCCGCAACACTAAATCTGTACGTCCGCAACAAAACATTGGTCAATTCTAACTATTAAAGACAAAAGGTTCTGATCATTTTCTCTGTTTGTTTTCTTTAGGTTGGTCCCTCTTAGTCTTTTGACATAAACAAAGCAATATTAGTTTTCATTACAGACCTGAACACTTTTAAAAGAGAAATTTTGAAAGGAATACAGGTATACTAAAAAAAATCACTTTCTCTGAATACGTCCGCAACGTAGGGGTTTCACACATTATCTCATTAACTGAAAATGGTACAACAAAGACATTTTCAGGTTTACACGCACGTATCCTATTATATTAGAGAGGTGTTAAAAATCAAGCAACTGTTATAAGATATCGCAAGCCCTCAAAGTCGCTGAAATGTACGTCCGCAACTATGGAATTGCCCATGGGCACTAAAATTACAATCGCTGATGTATACAAAGTCATTATTTGAGACTCTCATGCGGCTGAAAATGTACAACAGCATCACAGCAATAGTAGTTAGTATCAATATTATACATGTAGGCCTATAGGCTATTCGGCCTAATAAGCAGAACTTGTGGCAAGCGAGTCTCAATTAAATCTATTTAATTTCTATTTTCTACAGGTGTTTGCAGAGTTTGTTTCTTCCTGTCTTGCATCAAATTATCATGAGTCCAATACTGCAAATGATAGACTCTCCCCACAAGATTCCATAAAATCCAAATTAACCAAACTTGACAAGCCGGTTAAGTTCAAATCCCTCAAGACAGAGAAGCCCACTAAAAGATTCCGATATGATGATGGAACTCAGAGCAGTCCTGCAGCAATGGAAACACCATCTTGGGTTTGCTGTGATACCAACTATTCTGAACTATTAGAAATCCACAAGCATGTTGCCAAGTGCCACCAGAGTGAAATAGAATCGCTGACAGATTCAAAACTTGACCATGAGACACAAGACGATTCAGAAGAAGAAACTATCAGCAATGAGGAAGATGTGGCAGCGTAAGTATCAATTATACAACTTGTGATGCTCTCTTGCTCATGGTTGTAAGCCGGCCAAATTTAAATAGTGGGTCTACAGTTTCAATGGGGTGTCAGATGTGATGGGGATCGAGTCATGTTTTGGTGATGAGTGATTGTGGAAAGACAACATTGAAATAATTTTGGCTAAATATTACCAAAGAATAAATCCCTAATAACATTTTATAATGATGAAATAACTAAAAAGGTATACAATAACAACATCCAAAGGTTGGACATTTTACAAGCAAAAGAAACTACACATGATATGGGGGATCAATTTTTCAGTCGACACACGACTGGTACCGACCAGCTTAATGACAACCCTGCCAGCAGACTTTTAAAAAATGATTGCAATTTTTTACTGTACAGTCACTTTTTATAATCCGTATTGAATGTATTGTGTTTTCCTAACAATAATATTGTGGGCAGTGGCTTGCCATTTTTTACCACCCACCCACCCATAACCTAGTCAAGCACCCTCACAGAGTCAAATGTTTAAGATTAAAGTTTATGTACCTCAACTTTTAACAATGCAGCGTCATTTTGAATTTGTGACCTTTGTTGATCAGTGCAGTATTTTTGTGTGTAAAAAAAGGGTCATACATATCATATTTTTATGTAACATTGAGCTTTTAACTGTCATTCATTTTGAAAACAGAAACTCACATCATGGAAGCCAACCAAAGACAAGCTCAACCCAATGTAAAGAGAAGGGAAACGAAGCAAAAACCAATCGGCACAAAAGTATTGGATCTAGTAGAACCACATACACAGACAGAACTGTATTGCCCTGGTTACCAAGTATGGAGGAGTGTAGTAGGGTTACTATGGAGGAGGAGGGCAAGGAGAAGGAGGGGGAGATTCTTCTTTATTACAAGTATGTGGAGGTAGATGATTCATTGGATGTTTGTGAATGGCAAAAGGAGCTATGCAGACGTCTTAGATTGACAGGAAAGGTTGGTTAATTAAACATTTTACTGGAGCAAGGAATGTTTATTTGAACTTAAAAGTCATCTTGAGATTTAAATAGACTAAAACTAGCAAGTAAGTTTTGACCTACATGTATATTGCATTAGCTTGCCTTGAAGCAAATTGAGAATGGGTTGATTTGACTCTTGAAAGTCATACTGATCTGCTTATGACAGGTCTTATACCTTGACTTCTGGCTCGTAATTGAGTGATTCTGGCTCGAAAATGAATGATTTCTATGAAAATACTGATGTATAGTATCAAGAAATCAACAAATACTTATATAAGAATACATTAGGTATTGTACAGAATTGTTCGAAATTGCTGCAAATCAATCCTCTCCTCAGACAGGGGGTTGTGCCAGTGATTTGCCTAGTGAGGTCTTTATAAGCATTATGAGTTTCCCTCAAATAGACCCAACATTACTTTTCTGATACTGACAGGAGCCATATCTATGCAACAAGTCAATAGTTTAGCACTAACACCCCGAACTCTACAACTCCCCAAGTGAAGCCAATTCTGGCAGCCCATCAACTTCCTCTGTCTACTCTTGTCTCCTTATGCAATTGGATGAAGCACATACATGGTTATGGTCACAAAAAATATGTTTTACAGAGGGTGGCTCATATGGCATATAGGGGCCTAGAACAGAGACTCCCACACTAACAACTCAGGTTTTATTTTTGGGTTAGACAGAGTTTTCTCCTATTATTTTATATTTAATTCCCCCTGATATCCTTACCCTCAATTCCATCCCAGGGCATCAGGATTTGTGATATCATAACTCAAGTGATGCCATTATTATTATTTTATTTCAGATCCGCATAGCAAATGAAGGTATGAACGGAACTGTTGGGGGAAAAAGATCTGCAACTCAGTATTACATCAAAGCACTAACAGCTCATCCTCTATTTAAAGGAACAGACATCAAGGTAAATGCAAATCTTCATCATGTAGATTTAATTCTGATTTATGAAAACTTAAAGGGTAAGAAAAATACATTATAGCCCACATTCCTCAGACTTTAGACTACAATATCCAAAACTACAGGGTGAGTCAAAAAGAAGTTGTATGGGAATGAATATTTGATTAAAAATAGACCAAACATATTTGGCAAACCAATGAGGCACTTATTCAAAGGGCTACTTATTCCGCTCATATGACAAAAGAAATCATTAAAATCGATCAATCATATCAGAGCTATGCCTGTTTTAATAAAAGAACCACTTTTTTTAGCTGTCCACGGAATGCTTAATTCTCTTGAAATCTTTCCACTCTAAGTGGGCAGCAAAATGATTGCTGATGTTTGTCCTCTATAAGGTGTCTTAATTGTTTTAAGTGGGCCTTCAATGTTTAATCATTTTCTTATTGTTGTCACTGATTTTTTATTTCATGAACACCATTCCCATCTGTGTTTGAAACTCCCGGGCTTTAATCTCATTTGAATGAATGCCCGTGTACATTTTGCTGCCCACCTAGAGTATATAGATTTCAAGAAGATTAAGCGTTCCATGGACAGCTATAAAAAGGGTCTCTTCTTTGCAAACATGCCTCATAGGTTTGTCAAATTTGTTTGGTATATTTTTAAGCAAATATTCATTCTCGTACAACTTCTTTTTGACTCGCCCTGTATAGCCCAACTGAATAGTGAGAACCTTGGTCTGTGTGAACATACAAAGGTGATCTAATTATTAAGAGTTAACAGCATATGAAAAGTGGCCAAATCTGAATTTCACATGCCTGAGTATATTGGCTATATTTTGATAATGAAACCGCCATAATGGATATAAAAATGCTTATAGCACAATTAAGATTGCTGAACATGATTAAGTACTATTTTATGTACAATTTGTATAATATTTCATGACCTAAAAATCCTGTTTCACATGGGACATGCCCTTCATTTTGATTATTAACTGTGTGGGTATCATTTTGAAAAATGGTGATACATGTAGGTATACTATACAGGTTATAATAGCAATGACACCATCTTATTTCTCAAAAAAAGATCTTCAATGGGTATCAAAACAGGTATCAAAAGACAGACATTTCTAATTTCAAGAAAGAAAGCACCATTTTTCAGAATCATTTTTCAATTTAATCAAACACAAGAAGGTAACGTCATACTTTGATGATAAATATAGATTAACCCACATGGTAATAAACCATCAGGTTGTCCATTGGCTGACGAAGGAGTGAGAGATCATAAAGTGGATCTTGGTCTCGTTTAGTCTACTTTTCTGAAAAGAACAACATTCTGAAGTAATGATGCTAAATAATTAATGTAAGTGCAGCCCTCTGAACACATTTTCTTGTTTTTTCCTTTCAAGACCAGCAAAGGAAGTGCAGCTGATTTCCCAAAAGGTCTTCAATGTGGTATCTATGATGAGATTGTACCAATGGGTATTGATCCAAATACACTCGGCGTCAATCTAGCAGGTACATTTCTTTTCTTTCTTTTTTTCTTCCACTCTTGTGACTTACATTCAGGGTTCTAGCCAGGACCATTTTAGAACCGGGTAAATGTACTGACGGCGAACGGAGAAAACGTAGCGAACGAAGTGCAGTGGATCATGGCATGGGATCCAGAGGCCTTCTTTATGTCTTTTTAGGGTTTTTTAATGCACTTTGAGGGTTCCTGCCACATAATTTCTTGTTTTATGAGGCAGTTTAATGATTTTATCCACGAATTTTTGTTTGTTTTTTGAGTGCCGGACGGCCAACCCAATTCCAGGCCCAGCGCCGGGCGGGCTAGCCCAGTGGTGGGCCCGCCCGGCGCTGCCCGTCCTAGCTAGAACCCTGCTTACATTCAACGCAAGTTAGCTCCCCATGAGGTACTTCATCTCTCATAGAGTTTTTAATCTACCTTAAATAAATGTATGGCTTGTGACATCATTTAGGTAGATACACGGAAGTCTTCAAAATCAGTCATCCCATTGAACTTCTTCAGGTTGCTGTCCAAGTCATTTGCATAGAAATTATCTTGTCTGTACCTCTTTTGCTGTGACTTGCAAACAGTCACCCTCATTAATGTGATCAAAGCCTTCATTAATGAGATCAAACTATTTTTAAATAAATAACTTACCAGCTTAAAAATATTTTTAAACTTAAAAGTCTGATGTTGTTTGTTTAGAGGGGTTGGGGTAAACATCACTAGGCTTTTTGCTTTTTGTTCCTCTTCCTTCATCATAAGCTGTTAAATTGTAATTTGCTATGTTGTATAGATGGAGAAGATTTTTTTAAATTTATATATATTGATTAATTTTGGTATTTTTATGAGTAGGGGAGGTCAGATCACCATCATTCGTAATTGAATGGCAGCTTTACAGTTTGATACAAGTTTCCCTTTTATTTTTATTTTAGTGTGCGTTGTCCTTCATATGTAATGACATCAATATGCATTTTAAGTAGTGAGTACTGAGATGGACATAGCACTTATTTGCATAGCCAACAAAAATGTTATGTTATGAGGAATGTGGAAATGCCTGCTATATCCTTTGCATCACTTCCTTGATGAGGCATAATAGACACGAGTGGTCACTGATGTAGTTCTGCAGTTCATTGGTATTAAACCATATAGACATTTTTATATTACTCAAGTTTTGATTTCATATGAAACATTTACATTCATGTATGAACCACATAGGCTACATACCTGTATAAAGGATCATTGAGTGTCATATATCTGCTTATTAAGTGACCTCATACTCATATACTTATGTTGGACTTCATGTGATTCACATACACTGGCACGTCCACAGTAAGATACATCCGCTAAAAGCACATTACTGTGTATTTTATTGTGTGTGCTTTATCCTTCTCGGGTAGTGTCAAACTGAATCAAGATATATACCACATACAATCAATGTATCCATGGGTTGTATTGACTGATTGTGTGCTTCATCCCCAGAAAATGTGTTGCTATATTTCAGATTCACTGATGTATCAAAAGAAATTATGTACCCCGTGTATGTTTATATTGTCTTTTTTATAGGTGGCCATCTTAGTGTTGATGAGTTTCATGATGTACTTGAAGCACACATATCTTCATCCAGCAAGGAACCGGAGGAGAAGGGTGATACTGTATTTGTAGACTGTAGGAACTTTTATGAAAGTCGCATTGTAAGTTAGTTTGTGCAGATATGTGTTATTCCAATGCCATTGTTAGATGTTGAAAAGCTTCATGTCAATGGACTATTCCACATGTTGTGTATAGTGGTCATAATAAAATTACATCAATGCTCTTTCAACTTGTTTTGGTTCTATTGACTCTTAAGAATGCAATAATCATCAAATAAAAAAGTGAAGGAAGATGAGAGCTTACATTGGTGAAAGATTGGTGAAAGATTATAACCTATTCATTGCATTGGTCAAGGGGCAGTCCTTTGGAATAGGTTCTATTATAGTATAGTGGGCCAGTGGCAACCTACATTTAGAGCTCTTTTCGGAGCCACCATCTCTGTTCAGTGGAAAAGGGCAATCCACCTGAACGGCTCTTCTCAGAGCCACCAATCTTTCACAAGTAGGAAGGTGGCACCTACTCAATCATCGGGCAAGGGGCAGCCCAAATGATGAAGTGGCAATCTCTATGTTTTGCTTAATATTATAATAATCTGGTCCTGAAGAAGTCAGAGCTAATTATCATGAAAGCTTGACAGTTTTAAACTTGTCCGACGGCGAACCCGTTAAACTCTTACACTTTATGAATACCCGTCATAAAAGCCTATCTCACAATTCCATAATAAACATTTTTGTATGCATGTATTTGACAGGGGAAGTTCAAAGGAGCCATTGCACCTGATATACGCAAATTCAGTTATTGGCCTGAGTACATTGACCAGAATGTGGACAGATTCAGAGATAAAACTGTAGTGATGTACTGTACTGGCGGGATTAGGTGTGAGAGAGGGTCTGCCTATCTCAAATCAAAGGTATGTTTAATGGTGGCTTAAGTGCATAGATTTCGATATATATATATATATAGCCTGCATAGTCTCCTTCGCTGTCATAATTTCTGTAACAAAATTCAACCCAAAGCACAATTGCGCCGGTGGTTTAGTTTCAGCATGCACGCTTAGAATAAATATTTGTAAGGAATTATGTCTGGCTTTGCCCAGCATATGCTTGCCTTATGACGGGAACTATAGTTATGTATTGTACTGGAAGGAAAGGATGTGCATGAATATCATGAAAAATTGTGTCATTGACCTCATGTTTAGGCGACACATTGTTCATACATAAGTCAACCGGGCATTCTAATGGTAATAACAGAGAGGAATGTGATTTGTCTCTATACAGGGTGTATGCAAAGATGTGCTGCAATTGAATGGAGGAATTCACCAGTACATGGAGAAATATCCAAATGGTCACTTCCAGGGAAAGCTATTTGTGTTTGATGACCGTTATTCTATATCAACAAATGACTCGGTTATATCAGGTATGTCTATAGAAGTAAATAATAAGAGAAAAGTGCACTCAACTCAGTCAAAATGCTAGTTTAGGCCAAATTTTTGTTGATTGTTATGTTGTCCTCGACCGCCCGCTCGTAAGATTTAGGGCTGCTCAGATTTCTTTTCTTTTTTTCAGATTTTTTTTCAGATTTTTTCCCTGTTTTTTTTCCAGTTTTTTTCTTCAGATATTGTTTTTAAAAAGTTTAAATGGCATTGAATATTAAATTAAGTGTTTATAACATATATGTGCGACTCTTAGAGTGATTTCAACTTGTTGGCTGAACTTTGAGCTTCCGCTGGTAAAATAAAAATTTTAAAAATTTTAAAAATAAATTTAAAAAATCCGCCCACCCGCCCCTCCTCTCTGAAAGTTGTGGAGGACAACATAACATTTTTTGGCCTTATGAAGCTGCAGTGCTTCATTGGTGACATTGTCAAACACACATTCACCTCTGGAGTACAACTCAAAAATTATGTTCAAATTAATTATTGGCTCAAGTTTAGCTTTGAAAATAGTTACTTTTAACAAAGTTTAGTGCCCTGCTCCATTGAATTAATCTTTTTCTGATTTTTAAATTGACACACTTAATTTAAGCTCACCTCAGTTGAAAACAGTTGAAAACACATTGTTTTGTGGCCGTGTTCATTTTTCATCCTATTAACACAATTTCATATTATTTCACATAGAAGGTGCATATTATATATATACAATTGTATTCCAGAATCTGAATATTTTACCCCAGTTGCCCTAATAATAGAAGCAAAAAATCATTTCAAATGTTCCCATAAGAACAGTACACACATATCATGTGTGCTACACCAAATGCTGAGCTATTTCACTACTAGTACGCTTATGGCAGAAAAACTAAAGAGAAATAAAAGATTGTTGTTCATTTTATTCACACGACTTGTGGTTATTTGATGTATTTTTGTTTGTTGTTCAGCCCTGCATTAAACCTGGACCACTGTGTGGTTCTGATTTTTGTCCTGGGCTTCAATCTACCTTTTTTTCTTTTTCGCATTGTATAATTGATGTCAGTGATTGCTTGAATAAAGATTGATTACACAATTAAGCTGTTAACAAATAATTTTGATTTGCCTTTAAATTTCTAGGTTGTTTTTACTGCAATACACCCTGGGATCAATACCAACCCTGCACCAGTCCACATTGTCACCAGCTTGTCTTATCCTGCACTGAATGCAGACAACAGGGGTCAACTGCTTGCTGTAAATTATGTAAAGAAATAGCACATAAGGCAGAGGTCAAAGGTCAGAGGGTAAGGGAAGAGTGCGAATGCACCCGTCGGCGTGTCAGGATACCTCAAGAGACCCTATCAAGTAATAATGAAATAGTGGGACATTCAAGCTCTAGTTAGCACAGTGACTACATGCTGTAGTTTATAAAGAAGTGACAACAGGAAATTACAAGTTTGAACTTTTAAAAGTCAAAGCAAACACAAGAGATGCAGCTTATTATCAAGCGTGTGACTTAATGTGCTGGTGGATGAACTCTTACAATAAAAATGAATCCTTGCGAAGCGTGAAACTGGTGTTTCAACCACATTTCAAGTTTCAGAGAATTTGTGTTTACTTAGTCTTAATCAGCAGTAAATTTTGAAATAATTCTGAAAAGATAGCACGTTTAGCTTGTTTGGTTCTTCAGATATGGTTCATTACAGTAAACATGTACAAAACTGACTTGTCCACAAGAGCGTCATTTAGTTGTGGTCTTCAACAAAACAACATCATCCTCTAGTTTCAGAACTGAAATGCCCGCCCTGACAAAGTATCCCAATCTCTTTGCTTAAATGTGCCATTCACATTCAGCAAAGAAACGTAGGTAAGTAAGTAGGTAATGTCAAGCACCAGACAGATGTTTCAGATGTCTCCTTTTTTCTTTTTCTCCTTTTTTTACAATTTGTGACCAATCAATTTGTAAGTCCACTTTGTGCATTCCATCTCTACTAAAGGATGCTCCCGTGGAAAGGCAGTTTTGTGCATGCTTTCTGTAATGAACCATATCTTAAGAACCAATCAAGATAACTGTACCATTTCTTCAGGATAATTTCAAAACTTATTGCTGATCAAGACTAAGTAAACCCAAATTCTCTCAAACTTTGAATGTGGTTGAAAAAATTACCTTGAACTTGGGTCAAATTTTTTTTAACCACCCGGTAGTAGTGCAATAAATTGGATCTCATATTCGATGCCATCTATGGACATGCAAATGTAGTTGATTGTTTGCATCTCATTGTCTTTATGGTTGTTTACTCCATTTACTCCTTGAACAAAACATCAACTAGCGTAGCCCAGTCATAGAAAGAAGAATAAATTTTTGTAGAATTCCCTTTGTAATTAATAAGGTTGAAATAGAAAAGACCATCCAAAGAACAAAGGTGATAAGAACAATACCATAAATGCTGTATCTTTGAAAACATGGTATCTCCAGTATAAAAAATGATTTATTCTTGAAATGTAATACAATATAAACATGGAAACATTTATCAAATTCAATGGGTACCACAATTCTACATACCAATGATAAGTCAAGCCAAAATATTGTTGCTTAACATTGCTACTCTTTTGATCAGTTGTTTAAATGTTCAAGGGCACAGTTTATATTATATAGACTGATTGCATATATGGATAATATTTCATCTAATTGATATACACTGAGCCAAAAAGAAACTTATAAAAAAAGAAACTTATAAAATGTTAACAGATCACCAAATAAAATTCTGTGCATGAAAATGTACCAAATTTGGATACAATATTACTGCAATGTATTGCATCAAATGGCAGTCAATAACCAATTGTTTGCTTCAATGACACAAGAGAAATGTACACTGACCCTATGGTGATCTGTTAAAATTGTATAAGTTTCTTTTTTGGCTCAGTGTATGTTGAAAATTAAATATATGATTGGTTTTTTTTGGCAAGACCAATATCAGGTAGACGAAAAACGTACATGTTTTTTTCGAGCTAACAGTTTCGCTGGTCAACTACCAGCTTTCTGAAAGCTACTGATCAGCTGTTGATGTTTTGCAGGGTAACTGACTGGAAGTGTTAGTTCTACCTGATAATGTTCTTGCCAAAAAACCCAAATCCTTTCATGATTATCTACAGACCGGATAAATATATTTACGGAAATGTTTAATGTCGTTTTCACACTGAAATGAAATACACTCAGGAAAATACTTTTTCTCTTCATCTGAATTCTTCAGGACATACACATTTTATCATGTCCTTTAAATAAGCATATTTCAATGCATGCTATGAAAAGTGTGATTGTTAATGTTTGAACAATTTCGTTTTTACTTAGACAAGATAAATGGGCGTAATTGAACATTTGGTGTCAAAAGATAGAATTTAAAACCATTTTCCAATGTGTTTTTATTCCTAACAGAGATATGTTCTAAAACTATAAATAAAATAATTTTGTTCAGATTAAAAACATCATTTGATGCCGACAGCCTGTTTTATGAAAGTGTAAAGTGCTGTTTACAGTTCTATCGGTTATGTTCTTGTTCTATAGATGAGGTGACCTATGATGTCATGTATTTACAAATGGGACACCCTCTGTTGTTTCCCTCCAGGCAGAATATACAGTAAAGTTAATGAAGACAACATGAAATTTCTTTCTAATGAATTGTAAAACTAATTTAGTTTTAGTTTTTTTTTGTGAAATGCGATAGCTTATAGCATTCCTAAGCAAGTTTAAAGACAGTTTTGATAACAATTTGCTGTGACACCACAATCTAGTTAGAAAACCTGATCTGGCCTTTGTAAACTATAGGAACTCTTGCACGGTGTGTTTTGTCTCAAACCAACAGAGGGCGTCCTAAATTTCAACAAATGTCACCTCATCTATATCCACTCAACTTAACAAATGTGGGCAAATTTCAATCAAAGTGCAATTGCAAAATACAGGGTGACCCAAAATTATTTGTACCCAGTAAGTTGAAATTGTAATCTATGAACATGATTGCTAATAATCCTATTGCTTGAGGCTTCAATAATGTCATGCCACAACAGAACTAAAACAAATCTTATGAAATTAATAGAATATGAAGGAGACACAATGACATATAAAGTGTATTGCAGATATTGAAATTGCTGATTTTCCATGCATATGATAGATCATTCTGGGACACCTTATATCGAGGGTTTAGTGCAACAAAGGGCTATCTGCATTTCGGCTATTTTTATAAAAAGTTAATTAAAGATTTGTGCCCATCATTATCACCTTCTGGTTTTGACAAGTTCAAATATTATAATTGTTACAATAGAATGTTGTGCATTATAAATCATTAGGAAAATTAGGTTCCTGATTTTGTGCGGATTTTGATACCAAAATCTCATTTTGGCCAAAAATGCAGATAAACCCTTGATATGTTCCATCGGGTTATAGGTTTGGCAATTTGGTCCATTTTCATCGGACAAAATTATAAAACTTGTTTTCGTCTTATCCAAATTGTGCTGTGAACTATTTTATTGAATGGCACGCACGACATGCTATTCGCTCTTTGCACGGTACAACATTTGTAATGAGAGCCTTGAACTGGTACTGTATTATTGAATGAGACTATTCCATAACATTATGAAACTAAAGTCATTAAAAAGTAACTTACCAGGTAATATATGTGCTTATAACTCTAATTATGAAGCTGGCGTTCTTCAAGGTGACACTTTGGCACCCTTCATCTTCATCATAATTCTTGACTACGTAATGCGCTGTGCCCTGACAGATAATATCCATGATGAAACAGGTATACTGCTGGAACCTAGGAGGAGTAGACGCTATCCTGAAATTCGTCTTCACGATCTCGATTTCGCAGATGATATAGCTCTCCTAGCAACATCAATCAGTAAAGCGGAATTACTGTTACAGAGTGTTGAGGCAGCATCAAATGCAGTTGGCCTGCATTTAAATGAAGGGAAAACAAAAGCCTTATACATCTCTCTGCTCAGCCAGTGTAAAGACCATCAAAGAAGTAGAGCTGGAAAATGTCTCCAATTTCAAATACTTGGGAGCCTACGTTCTAGACACTTCCCAGGAATTCAAATGCAGGAAAGCACAAGCATGGGTTGCCTGCAATAAACTGCAGAAGATCTGGAAATCTGATCTCGAAAGAACGACAAAAATCAGATTCTTCAAAGCCTGCGTAGAAAGCATTTTGTTGTACGGCTCCGAAACATGGACTATCAGCAGGAAAATTGAAGACAAAATCAATGGATGTTATACTCAACTGTTACGTAGAATATTTGACATCAGTTGGAGGGATCACATCCCAAACAGCGTGGTATATGGCGATATCCCCCCTATAACATCAATAATCAGGCAGCGCCGTTTATGTTTCGCTGGTCACTGCATGCGAACAACCAACCAGCCTATCTCCCGTCTAATTTTCTGGACCCTCCTGGTGGGAGAGCTAACAGAGAGGCAGAAGACACATTCAGTATCCTGATACCGTCAAGAATGATATGGGTTTAGATCCTCCAGAGATCCGCCAACTCATGAATGACAGGAAAGTCTGGGCCCAGTACGTTGCGATTGCTTCCTTTGTTTCGTCCACGGACGACCAATGATGATGATGATGATGATAACTCTAATAGTATTACTCTTATTCAAATATTACTCCTACTCAAATGGAAAGGTTGTTGTTGAGAAATTTCTCCTCTTTAATTTAAGATGGAAGTTACATTACTAAAAGTAAGATAAAGTATGGTTTCCATTTTCACATTTGGTCATGTGCCACGAATTGGGACCCCTTATGAGGTGTGAAACTTAAACATGGTTAGTGATGTTTATGATATCACAGTTTCTATCATTCTTGTCATAGAATAACGAATTTGGTGTCATTTCAAAACGTGATAAATGTTTTTTCCATACAATCAAAAAGAAAATGTATTTATTTTAAAATGTTAATTGGGAGCAAATAATTGATCAACATTATGCTTGAGGAGGAGGCTAGGGGAGCCGATGGCTATGTAGCCAGTCTCATACACACACCCCGAAATACTTCATTCACATTATTTACTGACAATCAATATCCATGATGTATGTACGCTCTACAGCAGGCCTGCTCTACAGCATGCATCAGAGATGATTCAAATAGCCCGCTTGCATATCACGTGCATCAATGTCCCAATCGATACTTGATGATAGTGTAACTGTGTGCATGTATTGCATTGTGCGCAATCTTGTAGTTTGTCTAGACATTTGCTGCAGAAGTTTTCCTAAATCGGTATCAATTTTGGAAGCTTTAGCATCGCGTAGCCAAAGGTATGAGAGGGGTGGGTGCTCGAGTCCGTCATCATTGTCGATAGTCCGTCGGCCATTGTCGGTTTAGATTGACAGGGGTCACTAGTGTGTATACATTTCCCCTCTTTGTTAACATGGTTAAGTGACCGACTGTTTGGGAACAACCACTTTGGTTGAAGTGAAGTCTGTCGGTTCACTTTTATTATTTATTACCCTTAGGTTATGCCACAAAGCAATCATGTCATTGTGATGGGAACGAGAAATACGTCTCGCCGGGTACGATACCCTTTGACCGGTCTGGAATAGTGAGGGCGCTATACGACGAGACCGTTATATTGAAACAAAACTGTACTTGATTGACAGGTCCCGTTTTTCCTGTATCTTCTGATTATACCAACAAAGGTAAAGATACAAGGTTTGAAATGGGAAAACTTTCACTTATTTTATCGGTTTTATCATTATCAAATTTCAATCAAAGTATAAACCGAGTCTGAAGTAAATGTTTGTTATCATATGTGGATAGGTTATATTCAGGGATGCATTCATAAAAGTGAGATTTAGTGAGATTTTCAGATGCATAATTTCCGCTAATTTTACTATGCGACTCACGTGTGTACAACTTTAAAATGTTGTTATTTGGTTATTGCGTGATCATTTCAATCACATTCTACACTCGCTTGTCATTATATATGGTCGTAAAAATACGTTGGTTTAATCAGGTATATAAATAATTGTTGTTATCCAGAAAATTGGCAGGTTTGGATAAATCGTGTTTTACAGAGTGTTTCAATAAAAATATGTCATGTTGTGTAAACGTGAGATCCCCCAATATTACAGGCAGTAAGTGTCAGCCAAAGGTTGCCTGGATGTTTTAACCATTTTACAAATTATTACCTTGGTGTGCTAGCTCGTGATTTATTGATTATTTATGTTCATGATTATGTGAATATCACCTTCTACCAAATTACTCATATTATAGTGTGTTCATTTCAAAATTGACATGTGAGAAATTAGATGTACTTTGTGCTTGATGGACACTTATTTTGGTTTGTATTCCAAGATTTATGTACCCAATATTTGTTTGCCAAATCTACATTACTAGCATACCAGAGTGTTATCAGAGTCATGCTTTTTGTAAAGGTCATGATTATTTGATACCAGAGTGTTATATATTAAGAGTCATGCTTTTTGTAAAAGTCATGATTATTTGATATAAAAATGATGCTATATTTTATTATGTAAAACTTGCAGTCAACAAAAATAGCTGCAAACTCATGTCATATTTGGATGCGTTGTATTGTGAAGCGATTGGTACAGTGTTCAATTAGTGCGTGAATTTAACGTTTGTCGTGTGTACGCATTTAACGCAAGATTTTCCAGTGCGCTGACATTTTATCGCGTGATAATTAATGTGTTTCATTTTTGCTATTTTGATTGTAATATTTTGTCATTTTGCATCTGCCAAAATATGCGCAGAAAGAATGCGAAGTGCGCTCATTGTTTTGGTGCGGTTATATTTATACGCCAAATTTTATAAGTTTTATTGTACGGTAAGAACTCGTTTGACCTAAATTTGTTATTGTGCGCACGAAGCGAGTAAATAGTCGATCTTTGAGATTATTCAATAACAGTGTTATATTTTTGGTCACAACTTCTGGCACCCACTCAGTATTGATCATCTGTGTCCGTGTGAGTTATTTCAATGTGAACAGGTACTGCGCATAAAGCGGAGTAGCCACTTGCCATTTATTATTACGTAACATGTTTAAGCTGTAATGTAATGTACTCATAAGTCTAAATATTTAAGTATTTGGGTATGGTCAGGAGTGTATTTGGAGATTGGGTTCAAGTCCCACCAGTAAGCGACGCCATTATACGCAAGTTGGATCGGATCAGCCGACGTATATTTAGTACGGTTAAAGTCCGGGGTTCGAGTCCCGCGCGGTGATTGACAAGTTACGTGGATTGGATCAGAACGACTAAGTTTAGGTTAAAGTCCTAGTCCAGAGATCTACACGTGGTGGTTCAAAGTCATTGGTGCGACGACAAGGTTAAGATGTGGGTTCGAGTCCCTGTCTGTTGACGCGTCAGTATCAGCGTATCACTCTTGACCTACCTTACAATTATATTTTGTATCTTTAAATGCTCATAATGTTTATATGCATAATATAAAATTTGTGATTTATTATGTTTGAATTATTTGACCCAAATGTTTTGTTATGATTTATATTCCAAATTATCAGTACACTTTAAGTAACATATTTTGTATTTCTTTATTTTCATGTATCTTCTGATTATATCATCAAAGAGGGAAGATCAGTCAGGGAGGATCAATCAGGGAGTCAAGTCGGGTGTAAAATTCAAGTTAATTGCTACAGCACTAAAATCAGGGCAGAACAATCATGGGTGATGTGGATGGGAAAGTGATGTATTGTCGATGTGAATGATGGAGATAAATGTAGCTGTAAATAAATTGTGTTGAGAAAGTAAATTCGTCGTCAGTCTGTATTTCGCCTCGCAAACGTATAATTATATTTATACAACGAGCCCTGGTGCAACATTGCCAACTTCCAGTGCACGCTACCAACCTACCTGGTAGTTGGTGACTGAGGCCGTCCCGATCCCGTTACAAGTGGTGGCAGCGGCGGGATTGCATATTTTTGTGAATGTACAGACTGACAGATGGCGGAAGGTGTCAATTGGAGAGACAAGTGGAGGATGGCTTGTGACAACGCCTATGGAGATCACAGACAATCAAGTAGCAGTGAAGATTGGTCTACGGACGCGAGTGAGTCAGACGTTAAAGTCGTTGACTCAGAGTTGAACGTTAAAGTCGTTGGCTCGTACAACGGTGATAGTTCTGGACGCAATTGGGACTCATCAGAAGATCAATGGAGCTCTGATGAAGATCGGTCAGTAGACGACGAAAGTGAGTTTAACGTTAAAGTCGTTGAATCACAAAACAGTGATGGTTCTGGACGCCATTGGTACTCTTCGGGAAGTCAATTAAGCTCAAGTGAAGATCGGTCATCGGACGACGATAATGAGTTGGACGTTAAAGTCGTTGACTCTCACCAGAGTGATGGTACCAAACATTCGTCAGTACGGTCATCGGACGACGATAATGAGTTGGACGTTAAAGTCGTTGACTCTCACCAGAGTGATGGTACCAGACATTCTTCAGTAAGTCACTCTAGTGATGATTTGACTCTGGACGAAAGTATCCCTGCAGCTGAAGTCAACAGTAACGGTACCGATCAACCATGTGATTCCACTGGGAGTGTATGGGGCATTAGCGGCGCAGAACAGAAATTGAATGGAAGGGTGAAGGTTGGACGGAAGTTTAAGGCTACATACAGTTCAATGTCGGAGGATGAAAGGTCAGCTTGTAAAGAAGCGGGAAGGAAGATTTTCATGAAGAAGAGACGAAAACTAAGGATAAAGTCTAGAACGCAAAATGATAGTGATAGAAGTACAGAGTCTATACAGGAAGCGTTGATGGCGGCTGCTTGGCAAAAGATTGCAGAACGTGAAAGTCAATTGTCAGCATTGAGGAAAGATCTGCAGGAGTTGAAGGTGAAGAACAACAACTTGGAGAAAGAAAAGTTGAGATCAAAGAACCTTCGTAAAGAATTGGTTAAGAAGAAACACATGGCCAAGGGAGAAAAACAAGTTATGGATGTACCAAAGCGTGACATGGATTCACACAAATTGGACAGGAAGGGTCAGACGGTTGCCAAAGTCAGACGAGTTAGCAACGCACCGAAACTTGAAGTGGTTTGCCCGGAACCCTTGGTATCTGGAAATAGTAGACGTCAATGTTCAACGAAGTTGGCAACGGAACAACAAGTATTGAAAGCCCAGAACAACAAGTTGGAAAGGAAGACCAAGAGTGAACGTGAAAGACTTCTCAGGGGAAAACGAGTGGATAAGGATGAGAAACACGCGAGTAGCATACACAGACGTGACAGTGGTTCATATAAGCTTTCAGTCCCGAGAAGCATTGAGAAACGTGACTCCGTTGACCGGACGCATCGGAAGGAACGTTGTAGGGAAAGAAAAACTCGTGATCGGCATGTACATGGTAGTCCTGCACGGAAGGTGATATGTGAGACTCGACTAGATCGTAGGCCTACATCGAAACGTGACTTGAGAAGAGTGCGGAATGAAAGTGAATATAATGATAAATCCAGCCCGAGGAGACGTGAGGTGGAACCACCAAAGTTTACTGCGAAGGGTCCTTGGAAAGATTTTATCTTACAGTTTGAAGCTTGCCGGAGATTCAACAGATGGTCGGAGAGTGAAGCAGCCATACGATTGTATACAAGCTGCCAAGGTGATGCGCTGTCGGTGCTGAGTGTTCATGACGTTTCACCCGGGGAATTGACATATGATGAGATGGTGGCAATGATGATGAAAGAGTTCGGACCAAGACAGTGTTTGGAGAATTATTTTATGGAATTGAATAATCGGGAACAGATGCCTGGAGAAAATCTTCATGACTTGGGGAAAGACATTAAGCGATTAGTTGCGTTGGCACATCCACGGACGGATAAAGTGGAGAGAGATAGAATCGCAAGAGAACATTACAAGAGAGCAATAGCAGATCCTGAGTTGCGGAAAGAGCTGTTCCGTGCCGCCCCTGAGACCTTGGATGCTGCAATTATGAAGGCCGAGATTGTAGAGTCATTTTCCAAGTCTGAACTTTCTAGGAGGCGATCAAAGACCATAGCATATAATAGGGCAGTGGAAGCAAGGGACAGGCCAGTGAAGAATGACTTTAAAGACATTGAGGCTCGAATGACAGCTACTGTTGGCGATTTGGAGAGGAAGTTGCGCCTTGAGATTATGAATGCACGGTCTGTAGAACAAGTCTCCACCCCAACGAGGAGTAAAGACGCCATATCTCCGTTGTCTGTGTCTAATGGTGGTGGCGGTAGCGGCTCACTGCGTGATCCAGTTCGTTGTTATTCATGTGGAGAAATTGGTCACATTGCAAGGGAGTGTCGGTATAAGTCGGCGAGTGTTCAACATGGTGGACAAGTAATCAATGCCGGAGTTGGACAGAATGGATTCGCAGCTAGGCCGCCCGTTGTCTGTTATTCATGTAATACGCCGGGACACATTGCTCGTAATTGTGATAGACGGAGACCGCCGAGATGTTATAATTGTGGTGTGGAAGGCCATATCAGTCGGCAGTGTCCAAATAGACAGCCGGGAAACGATATTGGGCCACCCCCGAGGCCCGGGGGAAGGCCGGCAGAAGTGATGAAGGGCCAAAACGAGAGTCGTCAGAAGGTGGCACCGAGCACGTCATCGACTTACGGACAGTAGGAATAGGTGATGAGGAGGAGAATGTAAATAATAATAAGTCTATTAAAGAATTGTATGTACCGGCTGTAGTTCATGGTGAGACGGTGATGCTTCTGATTGATACAGGTGCATCGAACACTATTTTGAAACCGGAGCAGTACCATCTCATCCCAGAAGAACGACGACCTAAGTTGGAACCTTGTAATGTAAAGTTGATACAAGCAGATGGCAAAGAAGTAGAGGCGTTAGGAAAAGCATCGGTAGAAGTGCAAGTTGGGAACAGTTGCCATGTCCTGAGTGTGATAGTAGCCAAGGTCGGATACGGAATCTTGGGAATAGACTTTCTTGTGGAGACTGGTGCAATGTTAGATTGTAAGCAACTGCTGTTGAAAGTTGGTGATACGGCAGTGCATTGTAGGACCGCGAGGAACAAGGCTTTCTTTGCTAGAGTTATTGTAGCGTCAGATCTGCGAGTGCCAGCTGAGCACGAACTAGTGGTGTCAGCATGTATTGTTGGTGATGTTGGTAATGGCTGCGTAGGCCTAATTGAGCCGGTGGATAAGGGCCCATTAATTGAGAATGGCATGCTGCTTGCTAGGTCGGTGGTGAAGACTAATATCGGTACCGTACCAGTAAGAATCATGAATCCGACGCCAGAAGAGAAGGTCGTGAAACAAGGGACCATGTTGGCGAAGTTGATCTTGGTGGAAGAGAAAGACATAGAAATGGCTAGGACCGTGTCAACGAAGGAGGATCCACCCAATGGTGCATGCCCCGAGAAGGTTCCCGAACACTTGCAAGATTTGCTGAAAAGGTGTGTTGGTGAGTTAGATGATGGTGAAAGAAATATGGTCGCGGACATGATGATCAAGTATGCTGACGTATTTTCTACAGGAGAGTTTGACATCGGAAAGACGAAGCTGGTTAAGCATACGATAGATACCGGAAATGCACGGCCGATTCGACAGCCATTGAGACGGTCATCACCTGCACAGAGAGCAGAAGTTCAAAGACAAGTTGATGAGTTACTAGAGAAGAGTTTGATACAACCTTCCGATAGTCCTTGGGCGAGTCCAGTGGTTCTTGTAAATAAGAAGGATGGATCAAAGCGCCTCTGTCTTGACTATCGCAAGCTGAATGATGTTACCGTTAAAGACGCCTATCCGTTGCCGAGGATCGACGATTCTCTAGATGCCCTTGGTGGTGCGAAATTCTATTCGACTTTGGACATGGCTGCTGGGTACTGGCAGGTTGAAATGGGAAACGAAGCACGCGACAAGTCGGCTTTTGTGACTACTAGTGGATTGTATGCATGGAACGTGTTACCATTTGGTCTATGCAACGCTCCGTCTACTTTTGAGCGCTTGATGGACAACGTTCTCTCCGGGTTACGTTGGGAGACGCTGTTAGTATATCTGGACGACGTCATTGTTTTTGGACCAACGATAGCAAAGTCAATAGAGCGATTGACCACCGTGTTAGACAGATTTCGAGGTGCTGGTCTGAAGTTGAAGCCCTCGAAGTGCCATCTTTTTCAGAAGGAAGTGGCATACCTCGGCCATGTTGTTTCCAGAGAAGGCATTCATACTGACCCAGCGAAGATTGAGGCCGTGAAAGATTGGCCAGTACCAGTGACGCAGACGCAAGTACGCAGTTTCCTTGGACTGGCGTCGTATTATAGGAGATTCATTAAAGGGTTTACAAATGTTGCTGCGCCGCTGAATAAGTTGACAGAGAAGAGCGCCAAGTTTGTGTGGACGGGAGAATGTACAAAGGCATTTGAAGAACTGAAGGAAACGCTGATTAGTGCCCCAATATTGGCTTACCCTCGAGCCGAAGGACAGTTCGTGTTGGATACTGATGCGAGCAACTTTGCTATTGGGTGTGTGTTATCACAAGTGCAAGATGGTGAGGAAAGGGTTGTGGCATATGGTAGCAAGTCACTTTCAAAGGCGGAACGCAATTATTGTGTAACACGGAGAGAATTGCTGGCGATCGTAGTATTCCTGAAGAAGTACAATCATTACGTTGGTGGTAGTAGGGTTAAAGTTCGGACTGACCACGGATCCCTACGGTGGCTATTTAGTTTTAAGAACCCTGAGGGTCAGCTTGCGAGGTGGCTAGAAGTGTTGTCAAGCTTCGATCTGGATATAGAGTACCGGCCCGGCAAGAAACATCAGAACGCTGATGGGTTGTCTAGACGTCCATGTCGACAGTGCGGTCGTTGGGAAGGCTTGATAGCAAAGGAGAATGAAGAACAACAAAGACATAAGACTGAACTTGTAGAATCAGTACAGCGAGAGACGCCCGTTACTACGAGTGATGTCGGAAGCCAAACGGAACATGCCGATAGTGACCGTGACCACATTGTATGTGAAGATGAGGATGTAGAGCATGTGGTGACCATTTCAACTAAGACACAACAAAGTTCGCAGACTGAGGAAGAAGTAGACGATAGTGCATCAATTGGTTTTGAACCAATGCTCGATTCTACATGGATGGATAATTGTGAGTGTGATGCAATTCATGTTCGTAATATCGGTAGTGCCCCAGAGATCACCTTTGACATGATAAGAGCTGGGCAGTTAGCAGATGAGACTATTTCACCCATCTTAGGTTGGAAGGAAGCTGGAGGGGAAAGACCACCTTGGAAAGAAGTGTCAAGCAAGTCGAGTGCATTGAAATGCTACTGGAGCCAGTGGAACCTGTTGTCCGTCAAGGAAGGTGTTTTAGTAAAATGTTGGGAGAGTGACGATGGAAAAGTTGTGAAATGGCTGACGGTACTACCGAGAGAACTTCGTGAAAGAGTATTAGACCAGTTACATGCGTCGAAGACAGCTGCCCACTTAGGACGTGAGAAGACCCTGCCGAAAGTCCGTGAAAGATTCTACTGGGTTGGAATGAGCGCAGATGTGGCGACTTATGTTCGTAAGTGTGTGTCGTGTGCCAGGAAGAAAAACCCGCCGAAGAAACGACGTGCCCAACTTCAACAATACAGGGTTGGAGCGCCTATGGAACGAATTGCAATCGATGTCTTGGGTCCGATGACCGAAACACATGAGGGGAATGTGTATGTTCTAGTCGTCGGCGATTACTTTACGAAGTGGATGGAGACGTATCCAATTAAGGATCAGCAGGCAGAAACAGTAGCTGAAAAGTTAGTTGCAGAGTTTGTATGCAGATTTGGTGTGCCGGTAGAATTACACAGCGATCAAGGCCGAAATTTCGAGTCTCATGTTTTTCGCGAGATGTGTAAGATATTGGGTATTAATAAGACCAGAACCACTCCATATAATCCGAAGTCAGATGGCCTCGTGGAGCGATATAATCGTACAATAGTGAATGCAGTCTCTCTAATGATACAACCCCATCAACATCAGAAGGACTGGGATGAATATCTACCATATGTGGGAATGGCGTACCGAAGTAGTGTGCAAGCGTCGACAGGTCAGACTCCGAACGCAATGATGTTGGGACGCGAGACGATCATGCCAGTGGATTTAGTTTTTGGAGCAGTGCCGCATGAGCAGGAATGTAATACTGAGTATGCGGATGAGCTGCGAGACAAGATACGTGACATACATGCACGTGCAAGGCATGCACTTGAATTGAGTCAGCGACGACAGAAGCGTAACTACGACCGTTCGGCAAGCAAGTCGGTATTTAAGCAGGGGAAGTTCGTGTGGTTACACAATATGCAGAGAAGACCGAACCTATCGAAGAAATTGATGCTTCCGTGGGAAGGCCCATACCTAATCGTGACTGAGTTGTCGGACGTGACATGTAGAATCCAGAAGACTGCTAGGAGCAAGCCCAGAGTTATTCACGTGGATAGGTTAAAGTTGTATGAAGGTCCGGAGCTGAAAGGTTGGAAGTACGAGGTAGTTGTAGAGAAGGAAGTTGGCGTGAGTTTAAATGAAGCTGAGGAAGTTGTAGAGGAGGGTACTGGTAGTAGGAATGTACAGTTGGATAATGGAAATGGAGAACAGGATGACGAAGGTGCTAGTGGTTTGACTGAACAGAGTGCAGACAAGGTTGAAGTGACTCAGCAGTTGGGTGATGCAGCAGAACAACCGGGAGAAACAGTCATGAAGAGTGTGAAAGATCCACCAACGAAGGCGAGAGAAACTCAGCAGGAGCAAGACGACGATACCGACAGTGGAGTGGATGATCGTGTACGCCGTAACCCTAAGAGGATTCGGAAAGTCCCGGCAAGATATGACGTGTAGTTCGTACAGTGTGTGAAGGATTGTTAGTCAGATTGGGAGTTGGAGTCCGTGAGTTTGTGTGCCGGGGACGGCTCACACTGAGGAGGGGGCTGTGTGATGGGAACGAGAAATACGTCTCGCCGGGTACGATACCCTTTGACCGGTCTGGAATAGTGAGGGCGCTATACGACGAGACCGTTATATTGAAACAAAACTGTACTTGATTGACAGGTCCCGTTTTTCCTGTATCTTCTGATTATACCAACAAAGGTAAAGATACAAGGTTTGAAATGGGAAAACTTTCACTTATTTTATCGGTTTTATCATTATCAAATTTCAATCAAAGTATAAACCGAGTCTGAAGTAAATGTTTGTTATCATATGTGGATAGGTTATATTCAGGGATGCATTCATAAAAGTGAGATTTAGTGAGATTTTCAGATGCATAATTTCCGCTAATTTTACTATGCGACTCACGTGTGTACAACTTTAAAATGTTGTTATTTGGTTATTGCGTGATCATTTCAATCACATTCTACACTCGCTTGTCATTATATATGGTCGTAAAAATACGTTGGTTTAATCAGGTATATAAATAATTGTTGTTATCCAGAAAATTGGCAGGTTTGGATAAATCGTGTTTTACAGAGTGTTTCAATAAAAATATGTCATGTTGTGTAAACGTGAGATCCCCCAATATTACAGGCAGTAAGTGTCAGCCAAAGGTTGCCTGGATGTTTTAACCATTTTACAAATTATTACCTTGGTGTGCTAGCTCGTGATTTATTGATTATTTATGTTCATGATTATGTGAATATCACCTTCTACCAAATTACTCATATTATAGTGTGTTCATTTCAAAATTGACATGTGAGAAATTAGATGTACTTTGTGCTTGATGGACACTTATTTTGGTTTGTATTCCAAGATTTATGTACCCAATATTTGTTTGCCAAATCTACATTACTTATATTTTATAATTATTATTGATGGTGACGGCTACGGCCATGGTTAGCATACCAGAGTGTTATCAGAGTCATGCTTTTTGTAAAGGTCATGATTATTTGATACCAGAGTGTTATATATTAAGAGTCATGCTTTTTGTAAAAGTCATGATTATTTGATATAAAAATGATGCTATATTTTATTATGTAAAACTTGCAGTCAACAAAAATAGCTGCAAACTCATGTCATATTTGGATGCGTTGTATTGTGAAGCGATTGGTACAGTGTTCAATTAGTGCGTGAATTTAACGTTTGTCGTGTGTACGCATTTAACGCAAGATTTTCCAGTGCGCTGACATTTTATCGCGTGATAATTAATGTGTTTCATTTTTGCTATTTTGATTGTAATATTTTGTCATTTTGCATCTGCCAAAATATGCGCAGAAAGAATGCGAAGTGCGCTCATTGTTTTGGTGCGGTTATATTTATACGCCAAATTTTATAAGTTTTATTGTACGGTAAGAACTCGTTTGACCTAAATTTGTTATTGTGCGCACGAAGCGAGTAAATAGTCGATCTTTGAGATTATTCAATAACAGTGTTATATTTTTGGTCACAACTTCTGGCACCCACTCAGTATTGATCATCTGTGTCCGTGTGAGTTATTTCAATGTGAACAGGTACTGCGCATAAAGCGGAGTAGCCACTTGCCATTTATTATTACGTAACATGTTTAAGCTGTAATGTAATGTACTCATAAGTCTAAATATTTAAGTATTTGGGTATGGTCAGGAGTGTATTTGGAGATTGGGTTCAAGTCCCACCAGTAAGCGACGCCATTATACGCAAGTTGGATCGGATCAGCCGACGTATATTTAGTACGGTTAAAGTCCGGGGTTCGAGTCCCGCGCGGTGATTGACAAGTTACGTGGATTGGATCAGAACGACTAAGTTTAGGTTAAAGTCCTAGTCCAGAGATCTACACGTGGTGGTTCAAAGTCATTGGTGCGACGACAAGGTTAAGATGTGGGTTCGAGTCCCTGTCTGTTGACGCGTCAGTATCAGCGTATCACTCTTGACCTACCTTACAATTATATTTTGTATCTTTAAATGCTCATAATGTTTATATGCATAATATAAAATTTGTGATTTATTATGTTTGAATTATTTGACCCAAATGTTTTGTTATGATTTATATTCCAAATTATCAGTACACTTTAAGTAACATATTTTGTATTTCTTTATTTTCATGTATCTTCTGATTATATCATCAAAGAGGGAAGATCAGTCAGGGAGGATCAATCAGGGAGTCAAGTCGGGTGTAAAATTCAAGTTAATTGCTACAGCACTAAAATCAGGGCAGAACAATCATGGGTGATGTGGATGGGAAAGTGATGTATTGTCGATGTGAATGATGGAGATAAATGTAGCTGTAAATAAATTGTGTTGAGAAAGTAAATTCGTCGTCAGTCTGTATTTCGCCTCGCAAACGTATAATTATATTTATACAACGAGCCCTGGTGCAACATTGCCAACTTCCAGTGCACGCTACCAACCTACCTGGTAGTTGGTGACTGAGGCCGTCCCGATCCCGTTACATCATGTATAAACAGTCGATATTATGAGAGTCACTGTGCTCTATATGGCGGGTCTTTTTGGATCCTATAATGTTGATACAGATGGATGGATGTGATAGGAACACATGTTTTGATTAATTATCTAATGCAAACATGCAACGCAAATATATTAATCATTGAAAACATCTGGGAATGTCAATTATTCTGAAGATTAAAATGATGTTCAAAGATATTGAGTGCACCATGTACAATGTTTGATCGTAGGATATCAGATTCTTAAAAAGTAGTCCATGGTCTAACAAAAAGGGGCAGCGGGTCGACACTTTTGAAATCATTTAGGGATATTACTATTAGGCCAGATACTATTGTCATGACATGTTAGAATTTCGGGAACTGGTCAAATTATGTCGTTCGAATATACATGTATGAGGAAAATGTATGATAAGTAATTCTATATTAGTCTAAAGTAGTAAGATTGTTATCACACAAAATGTGGTAATGTTGGCCCAAAATCCATACAAATGACATATTTGGTAATAGCATACAATTTTACCTCATACTATAGTTTACTGTAACATAAACCTTAAAGGAATATTATGTGATATAATGTCAAACTTTTACTACCATTTTTTCTCTCTGATAATGAAGCTTGAACCTTCTGAACCTTCTGAAGATTTAGTCAGCAGGGCAGGATTAAATCCGCAAATCGCTAACTTTCCTGTAACCTAGGAATATGCTGTACAGACACAGACCGGGATGATCCCCTACTCTTTACGAAGGAGTCTGTGACCTTTCAACGTGCTCGGATTATTTCACTTCCGATGCACGAGACCACCATTTATACGTGACTTCTGAACCACGAGACAATTCATTACGGTTCCGTGCCCTGTATAAAATCTAACTTTCTTGACCACGTCTTTGATGACATATCCAGGGTAATAAATCATCCCCTCCTACACCATTTATCTGATTCATTTTACACCAACTGTGTCTTGCCAGCATGCGTGCTACCATTTCCACCATCCTAAGCATAGCTCAAGGCTCTTTAGCGTTGGTGTAATTAGAAGCTCTATATACTTGTTTTGAAAATGTTCTTGTGATAACAAATTCCAACTTTTAATTTCAATTTGTCATGATCAAAAATGCAAATCTGCAAGAAAAACTGCTTCCAGAGTAGTCAAAGATAGGGCATCACTTGAAAAAAAATCGTATTGTTGACACTTTAGCCGTCACACATTGTCCAAATCTTGAACCTTGTACCTTGGAAAGATCTCGGGATTGCATGATGAGAATTTGAACATGATTGTAATATCAATACACAAGTGAGGGCTGTACATTGATATACCAGTAAACATGGTAAACGCAGTATTGCGAGTTATGTGATAAGGGGCTTCAAAAAGGAGCCTGACGAAATTGGTATCAAAATAAATTCTACAAATGTTCTCTGTCCAAATAAGTTTTCAATGTGATACTGTAAACTACTTTACTTTAAAAAGGTATCGAAACTTTTGGGACACCCTGTACAATCGATGGTATAAAAGTACCAGCGCTTCTTTGCCCCTAAATTAGTAATCGAAATTAGGCTCCCGTGAAGATAGGTGCTGTTTTGGGAAACAATCATGCAGTCATCCTCTGAATAGTTTCAAAGGCGGATATTTGGTTACCATTTGGCAGAACTCCTTGGATATTAATAATTGGAATGCCACTATGTTTAGTGAAAACACAGCAGAATATTTTTCGGGAAAGTACAACACGCCCTCTAGAGTTAAATATTGCAAATACTACGTTAATATTTACCATTCCCTTAGAATCATGTTGCCCACAGGGTTTGAATAACCATGATCAGCGCTACGTTATTTGAAAACACAGTTTATTTCTTTTCGAAAGTAGAATATTACCCTATAGATTTGAATAATAGAACACTGACATTTTTGCTAAGCCCTGGTGAACACACGGCTTAGTTGTACTTATAATACCAGGACGCTAATTGGTCGAATTACCAAAATGTTAAAGGCGTAAAGGGGAGTCTGGCTCAAAGCAACCCTTTTGCATAGCATCGATATGGTTCAAAATTACTTTAAATTTCCCCACACAGCGCATCGCATGATCCTAATGAGTCTATGGAATCTAGTTGGACTAAAGTACCGATGGGCGGCATTTAACAAGGAATCGTCAGATCCGGCGATCTCACCACATCATCTCCACGAATTGGCGAGAAAGTTATCTATTGATGCTGACGTAGCATTCTTCAATGTTAACGGTTTGAATACAGTGCCCCATAAAGTAAACGTACAAGGTTATATACAGGTGGTCCGAGAATGATTTCTATTCCATGTTTGAAAAAATAAAATAAAAGCTACATTTTTCCTATTTACTCTGCCAATTTGATCAAGATGTCTTTATCCGTTCCGATATGGCATGACATTATTGACAATCAGTAAGTGAAGGTTTTCACTTTCAGCGTATTTCAATTGATAAATCTCACATGAAACGTCAAAACTGCAGCCGCCTAAGAAAGGATGGCATACATCATTTAAGCAGAACAATTCTATTCCACCATTCAAATATTGCTTATAGTAAAACATCACAAACAGGGCATATCTATTTATAGGTCTACTTTCTGGTGGAAATTAATAGAGAACACTTTATGAGTTTTAAAAGACGTAATTCTGGTCAAACTTAGAATCTAATATTGTTTACCGAGAGTCCAATATGTCTGCCGGCGTCCGAGTTTAATCAATTTTCCTAAGAAAGCTAGCTGTTTAAATCATAAGCACTCTGACCAATAACAATGTCATGCACCTTTCCCGGTATAACTCATTCTGAGACACCCTGTATAAACCAATAGCTAAACAGTCGCAGTACGTGTATCCCGACACCGACGTCCAATAACTATAAACGTTCTTATATATGGCCCTCGCATGCCTCCCCGCCCGCCTTTTCGTACCCTCTAAGTGGGACTTCAATTGATTTCAAATAGAACATTTCTGATCAAGAAACATTGTATCCAAGAAGTGGAAAGCTTTAAAACATGCGCGTCCCTGCCCGAAATTTGATACATTTAACTTATACCATCACGTACATTTGTATCAAAACGTATCAAAACACTACTGTATCAAATCATATCAATATCATATCAAATATGTACGAAATTGGGACATGATTTGATATATATCAAATCATATCAAATAAAATTTGATATGATTTGATACCGTGTGGGACAATTAGTACCCTATTTGATATATATAAAATCATACCAAATACAAATTGATATGATTTGATACACTAATATGGGACAATTTGTTCCCTATTTAATATATCAAATTATATCAAATACAATTTGATATGATTTGATACACCCTCAGGATTTGATAAAATTTGATAAACTTTGATATCGTACAAATTTGATTCAATTTGATATCGTAAAAAGTTGATACAATTGGATATAATCTGAGAATTTGATACACAGTGTTGGTCTTACAGTTAAATGTAGTAGTTTTGCTGAAACACTCGATCTTTTCATCAAACACGGGTTAAGCGTTTTTAGCCGCGATTGTGTGTATTCCAATAACTTTCATTTTACCAACACACGCATAACCCACGATAATAAGCTGCACTCACCGTACCATGTTACAACACAAGCTTTGACATGATACAGAAGAACCCCCCTTTACAAACAATATCATATCACCATGTTATATTATTGTTTCATCAAATTTTATTCTTCAGCATATCTTGTAAAGCATTTTATAAAGAGACACAATATTCTAAATACACTGTATAATAAACTTTGCATAAGAAGAATTTTGTAAGTTTTTAACACGGGTTCCAAAATCTTGAAATTCCAATTTTGTTCACTATTCCCTCTCTAATCATATTCTGTCCAAAATCCATTTTAGAATGCTTCGTGTAATGTGACTTATTAGCATCAACGAGAGTCACTGGAAGATTTTAAAATATTAATTATTTGTTAGGATTACTTGACTGTCTGGCTAATAATATTTGTTTTGACATTAATGTACATGTACATAGAATTAGGCTTGGACTAATCTTGCAGGCCTCAAATAGTAAGAAAGGAGAGGCGCTGCAATTCTAAGGCAATTGCATTAAATTGCAGAATAACTTAAAGGGGCACTAAGAGATGTGTTGGAGGATGCGCCCTCAATTATGATAAAAACTGGGATTAGTATATTTTTATAATTGTATTACATGTATAAACTTACACCTATAACTAAGGATTAAGAAAAATCAGCCCTGTATGTACAAGAAAACGTCGATTCAAAAAATGCTCGTCCCGCGGGACGAGCATTTTACGTCCGACAGTATCCCCCTGCAGTACGCGTGATACATAACGCGAACCATATTTGCATAGAGGGCGTTTTTCAATAAATAGCGATGATATTGTTTTAGTCAAGTTTTGCTGTGTTTTTGCTAGTAGAAACAACAGTAATGGCCATTTTTAATGTTCATCTTGAATTCTGAAGTAAATTTTTATACATTTAAAATTTTCAACACCACTTAATGTGCCTTTAAGGTAATTATGTGCTAAATTAGAATAAAGTAAAAACAGCCAGAAATTGAGAGCATAAGCATGATAAGGCTAGTGGTATTCAGGCAATTGCGTTGAAGTCTCAGATCTCCTCGGATTCTACTCGGCTTTATGTTCCATGCTATAATATTAGAGGGCTGGTGATTCTTCCTTCCTGGTCGCTGCTGCCAAATTATGATATGATATCCGTATGTTGCACTTTGCATGATCGTAACAAGATGAATTATTTTAATTTTGAATGCAAGTCCAAAATGGACCGGATACTTCAATATTGTATCAAAATTAAGTTCAATTTGATGCAGATGGTTTTTAGCAGAGTCCAATTTGATTTGTTTTGATAGAGTCTAATTTGATACGTTTGATATAGTAGTATGCATTTTGTATGTTATATTCAACAACTCCCCCATACCTTAAGTACAGTAACAAAGCGTTGTTGATTTGAGATAAACCCACTCTTCATATGCAAATTAATAGGATGGCGAACCTTATTTGGAAACCATACATGATGCAAAATTGTAAACAAACAACAAATGTTCGCAAAATGTTTTCATTTTTTCGTCCGTTTTTTCGGCGTATAAATGCATTTCGCCATGCGATCCTTGAAGTTAGCAAACAGCTTCATATACCAAAATGTAGCTATATCCCTGAGGAAAATATTTTTGGCAAGGGCCATATGTCACGGATCATTCCTAAAGCCAGCACAAGAGAATCGCCATTTTGTATCATCGCGCGGTGAAATGACATCCCTCTGATCTATTAGGAACGTACCATTATTGAAATGGAGGGGTGTGTTTAATTTGATACAAATATTCTGTAAACATATATCAAAATGTGTTATGTAAATTAAACGCATTCTTGATTTAATTTTTCTCTGAATGCTAAAGGTGGTGTGTGAATAAAATGCTATTTACAAAATATTTTAAATTCCACAATTACTTGCGCAATAATTTGTCTTCTCTAATGTTTACCTTTAGTAACCCATCCCATTCAGAAGTTCCCTCGCCCATTTACAGGGAACGGACGATGTCCAAATAAGGGCCTAATTATAATAACACGTAAACATTTTGTTCCATTTTTTTAAAGAGCAGCTATTTTTTTAATGTCAAATTAAGCCTATTAAACCACGTTTTTTACTTGTTTTCATCAATTTTCCAAAACGCTATTTACATATGAATGATGTAAATATGTTTGGTCGTTGTTGATAAAGCTGCCCTCGCAAAATAAACCCGTCTTACCGTTGTCGATTCAAGATAAACAACTCCGAAACCTTATTGAACCCCTAAGTAACAACTTTGAAACAAAGTCCAATTTGATATAGTTTTGATATCGTTGACTCTAACAAGGACAGTTGAATTTTAATAAAGTCCAATTTGATATAGTTTTGATTTAGTAGCTTTATATAGTTGACTTTAACAAAGACAGTTGAATTTGAACAAAGTCCAATTTGATATATACTTTTGATATATCAAAACTGTATCAAATCTGGTTTTGATACACTTTTGATACACTTTTGATATGAATTTGATACAATAATTTCGACAAGGGCGATTCGCCATCCTATCTTCCAAAACTAATTAGCGGATTTCTCGTCAATCATGTCAATCGTCGAGATGTAATAAAATAGTCTTATGTTTATTGTAATAATCATGTTCATTCATATGACTTCAGTTGTGTTTTCTTTTATTGTTTATAGGGGCTAGTGTCTGTGGGGGCATGGGCTCTCTTTGTTCTGATTATCGCCACCGTATGTATTGTCATAGTTAGTACTCGTGATGTACACCCTTGTGAGCAATCCATCTCCCAATGATAAACGAACTTTTAAATGTGACACGTCGATGAACGGACCAGTACTTCTACATTACTCGGTAGTGGGCCAATAAAATACCCAGGAATGACCGATAGACTTTGTGAATTTGTTTTATTGTTAATTATATATAGAATTAGACCGTCTTCTAACGCTGGTAAAATGGTTTATTTGAACATTTTTTAAATTGTTACGATTTTGCTGCTCTTTGAAATGCACCTAAAATGGACAACAAAAGATTAGTAAAAGTTGCCACGAGTGTTGGTGATAATTGTAAAATGCTTAAAAGCATATCTTATGCAATGTGTGCAATGATTATAATGTGTGGTGTAAGACTGGTAAGTTCATTTATGTTGTGGCATCCATGGATCATTCAAACAACTGGTCAAAGAGCCGTGTTAACGGTATGAACCAATTATTACAGTTTACTATTGATGAGACCACTTTCAAGATACAATACAAATTTGTTCAAAAACTCTTTACGACAATAATCTAGACAATTGGTCGCATCTCTGTTACATATTACCGATTAGAACGAACAAGGTGTTATCCAGTAGAGGGAAGAATTGTCTCAGTTAGTAAGAAAACTAAAAACGATAATAGCATGAGAATGTTTATAATAACACTGTTGCCGTCTGTACTAATACCATACCGTATATTCAAATATCAGCATGATATACCGTAGGTCCAAAATGCTTATGTTTATAGCCTGAACATCACCTAAATATGGATGTCTTGCAGCCTTGCCTACTTTTATGACCATATCCCGGTTGATGTGTGAATTAGATCTATTCATCATGTTCATAATAGAGACCAACTGATGGTCCCAGGGCCGTAAGACACTTTTTTCAAAGGGGGGCGTTTTCAAAAAAAATCACCGGAAGTTTTTTGTGAGTAAATATGCGCGCTTAGCGCGCGAAAAATTTCGAATTTGCACCTATTTTTTGCACGATCGAGGTACATTTTGGCTCTAAACAAGCTTGTAGCAAAGAATATTGCATTTTGGGAAGACAAATGCGCCCGTAGCGCGCGAAATTTTTTCATCTGTGTACAAATTTTCCGGGGAAGATTTTCAAAGGGGGGGGGGGGGGGGGGGGCGATCGCCACCATCGCCCCCCCTTCTTACGGGCCTGGGTCCATAGGCCCGTGAAGTTGATGAAGAGGGAGTCGCCTTTTCCAGGCGAATATAGAGCTTCGCGTAATAGTAGTTGAATAGCCATCTAATTGTCTAACTAGTAGTCCATGAACTCGATATTCAGCCTCAGGTATGAATCAGAGCATAGGCAGAGCATGCATAGTGTGTGTAGAAGATTTTTCTTTGCGAAGGATGTCTACACAGTAAAAAATAATTACACAAAACGCGGTAACAGGGAACAAATCTGCGGTGTAAAAAGGGAACTCCCGTGCCGACTGAGTAAAGTTTACAATTCCATGGCTTGGTACAGCTTTTACCACGCTCAGGGGTTATATTGTTTACCAAATATTGTGCAATTTTTTTAACAACTACGGCACGGGAGTTCCCTTTTTACACCGCAGATTTGTTCCCTGTTACCGCGTTTTGTGTAATTATTTTTTACTGTGTGTGGGTCTTTGGGTGACAGCAGGGACAATCAGCAAAAATATGGGGTCATTGGGTGACAGGAGCGCTGAAAATAGGAGGTCTTTGGAGCCTTACATCCGCGTCACCTCCATAATGGGACATACATGCGGGCATACATGCATCCCGAGATACCGCATAATAAGCTTACATGCAAGTGCATGGCATGCATGGAGTGGTGTACTATTAGCCAAAAAATATCATACTGAAGCTTACTGAGTGCGAGCATAGACAACATGAGCGTAAAATCAACACATGACAATAAATTCTATACCTTCCAATTGCGGTATCAAAGCTTCTAGACCCCACAGGCTCAGAAATTTGGTGACGTTTTCCATGTTTGTTGTATCAGCATGCCACACCGAAAAATCCATGTGCGAGGACTTAATTTACAAAACGAATGGTAAGCAATACACAGAGCGCGGCGAAATCCATTCATATTTACTTGCCGCATGGTAAGCATGACAACTCAGATGCTCAACTTCCATGCAGCTCGGTAAAATCCGGGTAAATCTTTACCAAAGATGCTTTGTAAGGTTTTCCCATCATGATATGTAGTGCTCGAACCGAAGTTTTACCTGAAGTATTGTAAAGATTTGTACACCGCACATCCTAGGCGCTAATAATTACCATCTGTTTTAACTGTGTAGTTCTTCCATTGACATAGTTTTCTCTGTCTCTTCGTTTCATTTGACGTCAAGTCATAACATATTTACCTGCCAAAATCTCCGGGGGGGGGGGGGGGGGCAGTCAAACATAATGGTGTACACATGCGTGACCAAATTTTTTCTAGACACCCCCTAAACAAGTTTTACCCTGCAAGCAAAATTACCCCCTAAACAAGTTTTTAGCGCGCTTTCCTTGCAAATTTTGACCCCTAAACAAGTTCTTACCAGAATATGACCCCTAAACAAGTTTTGTCTATTCTACGATTGACACACATGCGTTCTCAAATTGGAAATGAGACGCTCAAAAGAAATCCGCAAAAACGGGGATAACATTCTTCTGGGAACGGGGAACAAAACAAGTTACCCTAAACACGTTCGACCAGTATTAATTTTAAGCCACCCTTTTTCTTGAAAATCAGCGTTTTTGATACCCTTAACGCGTCACGCGCGTGACGCGTCCAACACTGAAAAAACACCCCTTTTTACGCGTTTTTTTGGTCACGCATGTGTACACTATTATGTTTGACTGGCCCCCCCGGGCCAAAATCCCTCATAAGACGGATGAATTTATGAAACAAATTATTGGTACCTTTGAAAAATTGAACACTTTAGTAAAGCCTTTACGTGTAACATCTTACCCAAATGCCCGATGTAAACGTTAATACCGTTATAAACGCGACAATACGACCGCAAAGAATTGTGTATTTAGGAACATTGTGAATCAGATTTCTGACTTATTAACCAATGAAATCAACGCGCGTGTAGTTTCTCATGGGTCATGTCCTGTTGTCAGATATTTCTTTTGCGATTCCAAATTTAATACTTCTGTTTTCCTTCCATAACAATCAATTTCATCATAAGTTTCATCGATAGGCTGTGGCCATGTTCCTCCTGAACATCATGCACATAGAAAATCTGGCATAATTATGTTATACCCTACACACCAACATCGGTAGTATGCGTCGTTCTTAAAAATCATGCACTATGAATACCTCTGTGAAGGGTATAACAGAATTACTCCGAAAATCTCGATGTTCTTTTATTTTCGTCTGCTCGATTTTTTCTTCTTCGAGTTCTTGGATGATTTAGACGATTTGCTAGATTTGGTGGGTCCTTCTGTCTTAGACTTCTTGTCATCTGTGTTCTGCTTCTTTTATTTTCGTCTGCTCGATTTTTTCTTCTTCGAGTTCTTGGATGATTTAGACGATTTGCTAGATTTGCTGGGTCCTCCTGTCTTAGACTTCTTGTCATCTGTGTTCTGCTTTTTAACCTCCACATATTCAACTCTGTCACCCTGGCACTTTTTCTGAAATGATAATAAATATGTAGACGAATGTAGTTTACAGCAGGCTGAGCAGGGTACTTAACGCTTTCCACGCGGCAGGCAGCTGCAGACGACATTCTAAATTGTCACAAAATGTTTAAAAAATGTCAAAATTGTTTAATTTCATTACGATATTTGGAATCACCATGAGAAATGCATTGACATAAGTACAAACATGCCTAGTATTGGTTTAGTAATCCTTGAGATAGACTTTAAAAATTGTGAAAGGTTTCTGAAAAATCTGTTTTGTGTATGGTAAAAATATAGCCGCGTGGAAAGTGTTAATACAGAGGTTGCTTTAATGTAATCCCAGCATGCAGTAGAAACGCACTGTGCAATGGGATAATGGGGCTAATTCAATCCATGTTTTACCTTGAAATGTACAGGAAGGAAATGGTTCATTAGAGGAACTATAGCGAGACTTTTAACATTTGTTGGTATCATTGTATTGAGAAATAGAATCCAAATTTATATATTGAAACAAATTCGAAAAGTCTCACTGATTAGTTCCTCTAATGAACCAATTCGTTTCTGTATGTTTCAATACAAAACAAGGGTTGAATTGGCTCAATTATCCAATTGCACAGTTCGTTTCAACTGCATGCTGGGATTACATTGAAGCAGCCTCTGGGGTACTTATAACACTATGGACAAAACAAGACAATTGCGTAAGCATGGTAAGATGCAATGTAGATATTGTCTTATGCTAACTTCACATGCTTTGTATTGTCTTATTTTTTATTTTTAAAAGCGACAATTGAATCTTCCTGGACAAGAGGACGAGTATATTTTCAAAAACATACTTACGTATGTATCTGTATTGATGTTTTGTTAGTTACAATCTCGAATTAAACATTCTGAAATAATACAAGTGTTTTCACGGTACCATTTTCAATAGACCTACGTGTGTATCAGTTTTATCAATATTTTAATTACAATCACCTCGAATTGAACATTATACAAACACTAAGAATTGTATATTCACAGTACCCTCAACATTAGGTCACGCTTTTTTTAAACCATTTATTTCTAAAAATCTAAAAATATGCCATCTGCAGTAGGAAATTGACGCAACAGTAATCATGTAGGCCTAGTCTGTCAAAACGTCACCACTCTGTGGCTTTTGTTCACCGTATTCACAGTTAAATAAGGTTGTTACCACTTAATAGAATATGAATGGTTTCTTCCTATTTTTAATTAACAGGACTTAGTGACCTCCTTCTCTTTATTAGCAGCCTCTGCCATCCATTGCATATAATTTAGACTATATAGACTATATGCTCTCTGCTTGTATACGTCTTCCACTCAGTGGCGTAGCTAGATTATTCATATTGGGGGGACGAAAAATGACAATGAACCGACAATACCTTTTTGAGTCAAGAAATGCGCGCTTTTTTCGACTTTACACCTACTTTTGGCATGATCGAGGTACATTTGGGCTCTAAACAAGCTCAGTGTAGCAAAAGAATGTTGCATTTTGGGGACACATGCGCGCGTAGCGCGCGATTTTTTTTCTCATGTGTACTTTTGACCATCATAATTCTATGATTCCTGTGGTCAAATGAACCGACAGTGCCAATCTCAACCGACACGATGTCAATATTGGGGGGGGGGGGGGGGGCGATCGCCCCCCTCGCCCCCCTCTGGCGACGCCACTGCTTCCACTCACCTGATTGCATAAACGACAGCGACTGGGCTCCAGCATCAATCCATAGAACTCTCCTCGTAAACACTCCTTGCAGTAGCGAGTCCCGCAGTATTTGCACATAAAAGTCTGTTAAGGGAAAGAAGAAAGTGATATTATGTCTTAAATGACACGATAGCGAATTCCAATTTAAGCATAGGCCTACACATGCTGGCCTCCGATATCAGCACAAATATCGGTTTCCCGAACTTTCGGTGTCATAAGGAAAAGGAAATTGCTTAGTTTGATCTTGTTTAATAATGAAATTAGTATTTGCATTTCATGCATTTCATGCGTGTCAAAGTCATTAAGAATAAGATTCCTTTGGGCTGGGTCCTACTTTATAAAGCTCAACTCGTAGATATTATTCAATAATTTACTTATTATAGAATCATTTAATCATTCCTCTTTAAAAAGAGTATTCTTTGCTTTTAAGACATGGTCTAGATACAATGCTCCATGTCCAATATTGGTTCTTTTGTCACCATGGGTGGCAACATCAAAAATGACTTTTATTAAAGAGGCACGGTGAGATTTCTCAAAAAATGAAATTTAATATTTTCATCTTGTTTTAGATAGATGATATACATAGAAACCCTCTCATGTAAGATTTCTTCAAAAACAAAAAATTAAGACATTTTCTCAGCATTTCCGAAGGTATATTAGTGCTGTTTTGTATTTTGGTTATAAATCACCACCAATTGAATCAGGGAGGTCATGACTATGCATCACGCAACAAGCCATGGGTGGTCTTCAAGGTTATTTTGAATAAACATGAAACAAATAAGTAAGATAAGAAGCCATCTTTGGCCTTTTAGATACATTTAGGTAGTTTCGATGTGATCTCATCGAAACTCAAAGCACTATCAAATCCATGAATTTCACATGAAATACTGCAAATTAAAGGGACACAATTTCATGTTGAATTTTTTTAATTTTAATTAATTTACCTCAGATTTCAACATTGCCATTATTGTTGTTTCTACTAAAAAAAAACCCCAGCAAAACTTGATAAAAACATGTTTTAAATATGTTGGAATACCACCCTTAAACCATGTAAAATGCTGATCTGGCCAGATCAGCATTTTTGAATCGACGTTTTGTTGTACAAAGAGGGCTGATTTTCCTTAATCCTATAGGTGTAAGTTCATACATGTAACACAATTGTAAAAATATACAAATCCCAGTTTTTATCATATATTTTTGTAATTGAGGGAGCTGCCTCCACCACATCTCTTAATGCCCCTTTAAGCTCTATACTTTTGGGTGGTAGTTACACGTATAAGCATCACGTATGTAGTGAAAACCCAAACTTCTGAAAAAAAATGAGGGCTCCCTCTATGAAGGATATCTATAGTGTCCCATTAATATTTTATCTTGAATTCTGAAGTAAATTATATTTAAAAAAAGATCTTCAAAGTTCAACACTACTGCGTATCCCTCTTAACAAAAAAGTACTTACTGTGTTTGTCGTCGGACAGCCCCATCGACACATAGTTTTCTTACTATCACATAGTAACACTCATCCACTGATTCTGCTAATTGCAGTCAAATGTCCATCAAATTCGCGGCCTTTGATATAGTAACACTCATCCACTGATTCTGCCAATTGCAGTCAAATGTCCATCAAATTCGCGGCCTTTGATATATTTAATACGTTTACTAACCGATCGTTGCAAGCGCTAAACGTAGCGTAGCACTTGCCGTGACAGTTTCAGAAAAATGATACGGTAAGTCACACAGGTACATCTTCAAGATGACACCTCCATTGTCGAATATTATAATTATTATTCCATGTATACATCAGTTGTATTGACACTTTGACATTATTCGACGTGTGATCGATAATTCGATAACTCGTTATCAGGCAGCGTGTGTTATGAATACAATATAGTATTGATATTATTACTTTAAACATGTTAAAGGGTGCCGAGGGTTGCTACGTGACTGATATGGTCTCGCCTCTGGCTATTTATTTAAGGTCACGAAGGTCAGTACAAGCAATCATTGATTTATTGTTAAATTCATGATAAAGCGTGATAAAGGGTGCAATAATTCGCATTCGTACTTTATACATATGATTTAAAGCCTACACAAAATATATCCCTGGGTCCACTGCTAGCTTCACTTCAACTTTTACGTGTGGTATACTAGTCTCAGCTTCAACTTATACAAAAAAAGGTTTAAACATTTATAAAAAGTTGATGCTTCCATGCAGGCGCGTACGCAGGGTTGGGTGTGCCCGCGGGTGAGTCACAAATAATTACATGCTTAATTAAATGCCAGGCAAAAATGTCCAAAATAATCGAATCCTGGAATGTAAAGGAAAATATAATGTTTGTGAGCCTAAAAACGGCTTAGAAATACCCTCAGCGAGCAACTAAATCCAAAATGTTCTCGGGGTCCTTAAGGGGGCCCGAACCACACGCCGCATTAGGTGTACTCAACACCCGGACTCAACACCAACACCAGGGACTAGAGGTATGGACCCACCTATGAGACCCATCTATATTTAAGCACATTGACGGGCAAAATGCCCGATCATATTATAAAGGTAAATAATTATAATACAATTTGTGAGCCTTGAAAATGGCTTAGAAATGCCCTCGGCAAGCACCCAAACAAACATCTCGGGGCCCTTAGTTGGGAACACCTCTTGACACCTATCTGCAAAGCAAGAGAGCGTCTAAATTCAAAATCCCACGCTGCATGATGCTCAGCTCGCAATGCTTACACTAGTATATAAGTGCCCTCGACAACTTAAAATACCTAAAAGCGCATAAAACACCCCCTTGAAAAAAACCTGCGTACGCGCCTGCTTCCTTCATGAAAATGTCGAAATAAGGGTGTTTGTAGATATACAGCGTGTCCCAAAAAACTGGGTTCAAAAGTTTGCGAGCTTTTAACTAAAAAAGTAGGAAACATGGCTAGTTTATATTTAGGTTTATTAAACAAAATATATTTGACCTTAATTGGTTAAACTCTGTAATTAATCCAATATAAACTTTTTGAAATACAAAGATTTTAATAGAGCGTGGTCAAAACCCATTTGTCCCACTTTTCAAGGAACACCCGATGTGTTGCAATTGCGTATTGTTGTGACTTCGTCCAAGTTTTGCCTTTGCATTCATTATTTACAAAGACTTGGGCAGTAAACAAAATTATCTTGGTCATATTGCAATAATACAAGTACATTATTTACATAAACATTAAAAAAATGTTCTTTGTTGTAGTCCGAGTTATTGTTAAGTTCTTTCGGAGAATATACCCCATGCCGGGAATACTGCACATAGCGCACAGTTTCATGCAACGCACGGATGGTTTATTCCTTAAATCGGGACAAATGGGTTCTGACCACGCTCTATTCAAATCTTGGTATTTCAAAAAGTTTACATTGGATTGGTCTCTGAATTTCCCCAATTAAGGTCAGGTATATCGTGTTTGATATCCATATATATAAACTATCCATGATTCCTACTTATTTCGTTATAAGCTCGCAAACTTTTGAACCCAGTTTTTTTGGGACACGCTGTAGATCATGGAGGCAGTTTTGTTTACTTGAAGTAGTCAATCAATCAATCAATCAATCAATCAATCAATCAATCAATCAATCAATCAATCAATCAATCAATCAATCAATCAATCAATCAATCAATCAATCAATCAATCAATCAATCAATCAATCAATCAATCAATCAATCAATCAATCAATCAATCAATCAATCAATCAATCAACCGATCAATCAATCAATCAATCAATCAATCAATCAATCAATCAATCAATCAATCAATCAATCAATCAATCAATCAATCAATCAATCAATCAATCAATCAATCAATCAATCAATCAATCAATCAATCAATCAATCAATCAATCAATCAATCAATCAATCAATCAACAAATCCATATTTGTTAAGTTAAACTCGTCGTTGATCTACCACTACCAGCCGTGTCCAGCATCACATCATTGTTTATCGTTGTACAGGCGAAAAATAGGATAGATATAATTACGACCACGCTTTTAACAATGCTAAATAAGGTAAACGAGGCTGAAAGGCACTGTTATGATTATGAGTACCCAACTAATATTGAATGCTGATTTTTTTATACGACTATTGGTTATGGCTATCCGATTCGGACCAGGAACTGTTAGGTTTGGGATGAAGATCAGAAGTTTCGCCGATTTGGAGGACAACTGCCATTCCATCCTGCAAACATATAGGGTGAGTCAAAAAGAAGTTGATCGAGAATGAATATTTGGTTAAAAATAGACCAAACACATTTGACAAACCAATGAGGCACGATTTCAAAGAGCAACTTATTCCGCTCATATGACAAAAGGAATCATTGAAATCGATCAATTATATCAGGAGCTATGCCTGTTTTAATAAAAGAAACTCTTTTTTTAGCTGTCCACGGAACGCTTAATTCTCTTGAAATCTTTCCACTCTAAGTGGGCAGCAAAATGATTGCTGATGTTTGTCCTCTAAGGTGTCTTAATTGTTTTAAGTGGCCCTTCAATGTTTAATCATTTTCTTATTGTTGTCACTGATTTTTTTAATTTTATGCACACCATTCCCACCTGTGTTTGAAACTCCCGGGCTTTAATCTCATTTGAATATGAATACCCGTGTGTACATTTTGCTGCCCACTTAGAGTGGATAGATTTCAAGAAGATTAAGCGTTCCGTGGATAGCTAAAAAATGGGTATCTTGTATTAAAACAGCTTCTGAAAAACAGCTGATATAATTGATCGATTTCAGTGATTCCTTTTGTCATCTAAGCGGAAGAAGTTGCTCTTTGAAAACGTGCCTCATTGGTTTGTCAAATTTGTTTAGTTATTTTTAAACAAATATTCATTCTATCAACTTCTTTTTGACTCACCCTGTTACACATATGATTACTTTACTTTAGTTAATTGTAATGCGTTTGCCCTACGATAGTATTTACCTGCGATAACAAAAAGTTGCTTAAACTATTTTTTTGGAAAGCTTTAATACCATTTGTGACAAAAAAGTTTCAGGACCATCTATCTGGCAAATATGTTTCACAATAATAATGCCGTAAGAAACCCTGGTCCTACCACCTCAGATCACCCGGTTGTTATTAGGCTACAAGGCCCGCTTAGCAGCGCTATAAATTCATGTAAATTGGTGCCCTAAAGACCGGCACCAAATTTAAACATTCGCCTTCCACCAAAGCTGGTTGCTATATGACATAATTCTCGTGTGCAACATACTAGTAATGGAAACTCACCTAAACAGTTAGCAAGGAGTACCGCTCGTACACGCCCCGAATTCAAATATGATTGCCTGGTTGTACACGCGCACTGGGCAATCCTCTCGTAGTAATTGATAACAATAGGTTTACCAGACCGAATTAATAGCGCTCCTAAGCGGGCAATTTATGTCATGATTGCATCCATTCGGTTAAATGGCACCCATTTGGTTGGATTGCGCCCATTCGGTTGAATTGCGCCCATTCGGGGGGATTTACTCCCTTTCTATCCAATTTCAAGCCGTCATTCGGGGGTCGAAACCAGATTTTTATGATAATAGACCATTTTCGCGAGCGCCACCAAACAAATCGCCAACAAATCGTATAACAATGTACCCGTGACCTGGAACAATCGGAGAGTCCTTCATCACGGCATCTTGCAGAGTCCGTGTAATGTTACCTGTCAAAAACACATGAAGGAAATGGTGAACAAATTTTAGGAAAGCGATCTCGGTAGTCAGCAGTTGTTCAACTTTTACTAGTTTGCGATTTGAACTAGTGCAGACAATTAGGCTATGTGTCGTCACGATCCAATCCACATCACAAAGTGAATTAACGTATAAGAGTCACTGAAGTAATATTTTGCTTCATCACACGTCCAAATACCAACATTGACCAATGCAAATTGAAGTAAAACAATGAAAATATTTCCATAATGAAATAGTCATTCTTGTATTAGACTCGGTTCAATCTTTAAGGTTGCTTGTAGGTACACATGGAGACTCGTATACTTTGGCGACACGTATACGTTTAAGTACATGTCACTAATGCTGAAAACATACCGAGGTCGCTTTGCGATTAAATCGCTCCTATGACGAGTTTTACGTCATATAAAAACCCTCGATACATCGATCAGAAGATCGCTTGACTGGAAACGACCAGTCGCGGCCAGTTGACTTCATTTCAACTCGAAAGATCGGTCGCTCATGACGTAATGAACACCATACTTTTTCAACCAATGGGGGGAGGTTATTTTGCTTCGAAATTAGCATAACCAATCAGCAGCAATTATCCCGGTTTGTTGTCGTCTGCGTGACCCGGGAATACCTGCGACTACCGGCGATTTAGAAGCTCGATGCGACTTTTGAGCTAGCGAGTACTACGCGACCTGTTGCGACCAGCGACCGGCTAGTATGGTTCGAGCATTATACGCATGAGCCATACGTACTAGTTTTGCAGTGCTTCCTTAGATATGTTAATCACCGATGATTATGAATGCTTGAAACTTGAAATATTGTGCTTTCATTCGCGGATGAATTTGTCCGTTAAATAATACTAATGTTCTCTTTGAATTGATCGAAAAATACATTTGTATCGTAAATACAGGATTTCCGACCATGCAAATTCAACGAGATCGTTGCTCTTTTTGCTGCCTTCGTGTTTGATACCCCAAAATACAACCCATTGTACTGAACTTGTACATAGTCTCTAGTCAATCGCCATTAGCCCCTTTTCAGAAAAGTATTTCTCGACAATAATGCTTTCATGATTAATCTTGCACCTGACTAAAATAATAATCAATTCGCAAACGCTGCTTTCGGTAAAATGATCGCTCGAGTCTACTACATGTAATTCGTGGTCATATTCCTCGTCGACTTCAGATGCCCAAGGGATGTGTACAATTTATGGACTCGAACGATTGTTCACAGATACATATCATATTCATAATGTGGAAATAAAATTACATTGCTTTGATGACAAATACATCGGACTGAAATTTCACTTTAATATAATATTGACTAATTTCGATCTTTTAAGATCATTCCCTCAGCACAATCTTAAAGACTTTAATTTTCAATCTTTTGATTTAAGAGAGTATGTAGCCACTCAAATACCTGCTTTATCCATCAGCACCACATCTTTAACGGTCGTCGAGGGCGCTATTTCCCCCGTGGCAACTACTCGGAAATAGTGGCCATGAATGTGCATTGGGTGATCAACACCAAGGAGATCAGACCGACACAAATTAGCTCAACAACCTGTGAAGTAAGATATACAACACAAATAATCGGTGTTTGACATCCATATGTATAATGTAAATGGAAACAGTTATTCATCAGATCTCGTGCATTTTGAAACTCATTGCTATCTCTTTAATTAGCCGATCTCCCAGTCTAAACCCCCCCTTTCAAGTATTTAGGGGGCTGGCATTTTCTTCGGAAGGGGGGGGGGGGGGTCCCAAATATACTGGGGGGGGGGGGGTCATAGTTTTTTTGACATGAAAACAGGGGGGGTCATAAAATTATTTCATTGAAAATGGGGGGGGGGGGGGTCACAAATTTATCAAAGCATGCTTGCGTGAAGAAATAAAAAGGTAGGGGGGTCATAAAAATATGCAGCTCTTGGATAGGGGGGGTCATGAAAAAATTGTCTGGGTCTATCCACATTTTTGGGACCCCCCCCCCCCCCCTTCCGAAGAAAATGCCAGCCCCCTTAGGTATAGTAAACCGGGGAAATCTTCAGATCTGGAAAGGTACCAAATCTTGCAAGATTCAGATTTGGAAAGGTCTAATCCAACAATGGATTGCAGTACTGTTAATTTGAAATTGATCATCATGCACATACAAATCCTTGACCAGATGTAAAACAAACTGACCAGTAATGAATATTTATTAAGGTTGTTATATTCAATAGATTCTTTTTGCTGGAACTTTGACCGATCTGGAAATTGGCCGGTACACTCTTAGAAGGTCAGGATCAAATACATGAGCAGATTTCCGGCTCACTTTGTTTTGATCCTTTAAGGATCATTTTCGGATCGTTTTGATCCGTTTTCGGATCGTTTTGATCCGTTTCCAGATAGATATCAACAAACGGATCAAATTCACCTTGATCAACTTTGATCTGATTTCCGGATCAATTCGATGAAACAGTTCATTGGTCAATGAGTGACTGACGTCACTCTTTCGCAAACCGATAGACGACAAGCAGACGATCTTTTGAATTCGGTCGCCACAGTTGAAACAAGGGTGAAATACCGCGGTAAGTTATCCAGTCTAATCTGTAAAATGTTACATGATTTTGTCGGTAAAGTAGTTTTATTTTTTATGTTTGAACATGCTCTATTCTTGTGAACACATTTCTTGTACCTGACCAGTGCCATCAGTACGATTTTCGGTCAAAATACTCCTCACAAAATGTCACGATCACTGCGATGTACTAGGCCTACACGATGTAGTAAGCTTACTGCACTCGATATATAGTCTGCAGTGTGCACCCGGGGGTGGGGGCACTCAATCAATATTAGGTTTCACACCAGGCTCCATCAAAAATACCCCCCTTTTTTGGCCCGGTGTCACCGAAAGACCCTTGCATGCATGCTTGTTTTTACAATCTGTCACCCGATGACCCCCTATGTTTTCACTTTTTCTTTGATTCAGTTTGATCCTGGAGTAGGATCATAAGCTACAGGTACATCCGATTAAGGATCATTATTTTGATCCGTTTCAGTATCATTTGACAGAAATATTTGATCCCATTTCGGATCAAACTTTTTGATCCTGCTTGTCGGATCACTTTGATCCGGAAAGGGTAAGCTCATATGTGATACCGCTTCTGGATCAAAATTGATCCTTTTCGTCTCATATTTGATCCTGACCTTCTAAGAGTGTACTGATAATCAGCGACAATGCTGTTATTTAACCCAGATAATGAACTCACGAACCAGTGACGGATTATTTCTTAACTACTAGTTCAACTTTTATCCTATGTTTGCACGAATAATATTCCTGAAGACATTCCCCGTTAACTTTATCTTCTACATTACAAAAGTCACCCTCGTCCAGGTCGCCAAGTTGGGCGAGCGATGGAGAAGGCGGTGTCTTGAAATTACAATTATTGATTTGGCGGTTTTTTTGTTTGAAATCAGTCAGTAAAGAGTTTGGGTAGTCTTCGCGATCGTACAAATTCCATCTGGATACTGAATTTATTCCAATGTCAAGGTAATGTTTTACATCCGGTTCTCCAAGTATTCGGTCGTCATTGAGATAAGCCCGGCAAATAAGATTGATATGTACAGGAGTAAAGGATAACGCTCCGAACCATTGTGCATTCAGTGTCAGAGAACGTGCGAAAAGAAGAGGTAATTGGGTGAGAGCCTGCTAAATTGTCTCACAAAGGGGGTCTTTGAACGACAGATTTTGTTTTTGATGTTTGTCCTCATTTCCCCAAAATAGGAGTCTGTTAGTGATATTGGTCAACTAGTTTTGTCGGGGCGACACATAAAAAACCAAAAAAAGAGACAAAATGGTTATTGGCAACCTTGCAAATTCGCACCCAATATATATAAAGTAGTTCTTCTGAGGGTATATCTGTGTGCCCGAGTAGCCAAAATGATATCATAAACATAATAAATGGAGAAGAAAAGATACAAAACATAATAAACAAGAAGTCAGAATGTGGTCCATATCCTATTTGTCTATTTACAAACTGGTATATTGTATACGTCCAAACCTACTTGCTGATAGGTACTCACGTCTGTATCCTTTATCAACACTTTTGATTGTGATGATCTTGACGACTCAGGGGCACCCAACGAGAATTTTGGGATATTGCCTGACGTACTATATATTTGGAAATTGTGTGTACATTTGATCATGATATGGGTTTCTAATGGTTACAATAACTATTGTTATCATATTTAACATGTTTAACATGAATTTCATGTAAAAAGCTGAAAGAAATCACTTTTTTAATGAAAAAATGTGTACACATTAACTGCTTCTCACAGCCAGCTAGTATGCGTACTAGCAATTATGTTTCCCAGCTAGGGGCAGTTGAAATGTTCGCTTTGACAGCTAGATAGCGATGGAATATCTGCTAGCCAGCCAGAAGTTAACAAAAATCCAAAAATTCATCAGCTACGAAAGTTTGCGAACATGTTATCAGCCAGGTATACCAGTATATAAATCACCGAAAATGATACGTTATTATTATATTAGTAATAGCGCCCTATTACGAGTTTGTACCTATATATTAATTGATATTTCATTTAAAAAGTAACCAAAGACCACTTCTTAAATCGAGGGCGCCGTTTATTGCGAGACTCGATCGATTGCGTCATCGTCCAACTAGCCAGGATTTCATTCTTATAAAAACTCAGGCCCCCTAAAATAAGTGTGATGCCAGCAAAGGTGTGCAGCTGAGATTGGAAAATGTGCGGTTGAAATCCCAAAAATCTGCAGTTCATAGCATTTAATAAGCAAAGTTCAACGCTTACGTACGAGTATTGACAATAAAATTGTCATATCTAGAATACCGTACCTCCGATCAATCTCAAATTCTAAATTATTATGGAGCTCAGCAAGCTCTATTAAAATATCAAATAACAAATTAGCCATAGGAATAACCTTAATCACACAAACTTATAATCGTTGGCAATCTCTCTCGGGTACGCTGATTAAGCAGGCACACAGTCAAATAGATAAACACTCAGACACTATAATATAGGCGTGTGCAGGATGGGCTTACCATTGCTATGATATCATCAGGATGCGGCGCGAGCGGAGCGAACGGCCCGTTTTGCGGCGTGTGGTTTTAGGCTCGCTTAAAGGGGCGTCCGGAATTCAAGTGTTTGCCGAGGGCAAAAGTAAAATTACCCCAGACTCCGCGTGCTCATCATAAAATCCATGATACAATCAATTATGTAACCGAAGTTTTGTCCATTAAAGGGCGAGCAACACTAAATCACTCCTCGTTTTGTGTAATGGTAGTAAAGTTCCGGCAAAAACAAAAAACGATTTGGTGATTAATTGGGGTTCTTTGGGAATTAGTTTGGCGCGAGGGGAGCTTTTTATAATTAAAATGAAAGATAATCTCTTGTACTTTGATAATGCAAAATTTTGATTTTCGATTTTACCGAAAATTTATCACGTGGATGAACACACTTGCTCGGAGGCGGGCAGAAGGCGAGCGTTCGGGCTGAAAATCGGAGTGACGCTGTTTAAATGATCATATCGTAAAATCTGATTGGAAGACGTAACACTTCTTGACGATTTTATGAAATTTAAATAGTTATTTATTAGAATGAAGTATTCGAGACATTCCAAAAATTGTTACTAAGGATCCACAATCGAGACGCTTTTAGCCCTATTTTTAATACGTGTAATCCAATGGGACCCTTATTTAGTGCTGTGCCCCCTTGTAACACGCAGTAGTGAGACTCGGTTTATATCGATTGATTTTGAGTCTATAAAAGAGGTAATTTTATCTTAATTTCAAAGAAAAACATATTTCTGTCCATGTCATGCATTAATATCATTTTCTAACAAATTTGGAGCAAAAACGGTTGAAGAGCATCATTTTACTACACACTTCCTTGTTTTGATTTCACTCACACTAATGGATCCCCTCATGGTTATCCGATTACTAACCTACATATCGAAGCTTTTTTATCAATCAGGGGTTTAACAAATAAAGTTTAAAAAATGGTTTTTAAAACCCATTTGTCATTGATATCAAATCACATCGGGGGGATGTTTTTTTAAAACCCATTTGTCATAACAGTACTCTGGGCAATTCCCTACAGGATTTAACCCAACACCAGTTACATTTTGAGATGATACATTATGCATGACAGATAAAAAGAAAATGTAGGCCTATTATTTCAAAATTTAAACGTTCTTAACCCATACCCCTAAAATTCGGCAATTTTGGGCCTACAGTTTCCACATTTGTATCTAAGGTTTAATATAGGGTGAGCACGTCATTGCGTAAACAGTTTCATTGTTCATTGAGTTCTTAAAACATAGTAGGCCTATATATAAACTTTTAACATAATTTTAAACATAAATAGTCTCATCAACATCTCATGATGAATGAAAGAGATTTAAAAAACCTCTGAAATTCTGCCAAATGGCCTTAAAATGCCCAAAATTCGAACATTAGAAATTGAGTATCGATGCTTTAAGTAACATAACTTTAGTTAGAGGTGGTATTTAAATTAACTATATTGACAGTTTTTCTTGATATTACTTGGTGTTTGCAAAAATGACAAAAGAAATTTAACAAATCTTTTTATTGCATGTTATAAGGGCGCACAACACCAAATCACTCCTCGTTTTGTGTAATGTTACTAAACGGATTATCGCGCTCTCTTCAAAGCGTTCGCATTAACGGTATGTTATTAGATCGGGGTTCGAGTCCCGCCTCACTGAATTTCTGTAATATTTATATTTTCACCATAGATTTTATGATGTTTTTTGGTATTTGGTAATTGATTCCTGCATCAAAAAATTGATTAGATGATTAGATTGACCGTATCAATTTGATTCTAGATTTTATAATATGTCCTCCGTTCTAATAATGTTATGAGCTTATTTTAAGAGTGTAGCATTTTACACTTTGGTGGTTTTGTTTGAGCAAACTGCTAGTCGCGAAACAATGAACACGTATGTGACTAATAACCGTGGTATTCATTCATAGAATAAATAACATGAATGCGACGGAAATAAAACGTGAATTGAAATGATGAATGGAGGAAATAGTGCACCTGTGTAACCTACATTTAAGTCTTACAACAAAACAAAAAAGTTTAAACTTGTTGACATTTTATCGGTGGTTAATGGCGGATAAGTAGGCCCTATTAATGCATTGTATACGCACACCCACTTCATCAAATGTCACGAATGTCGTCTAAACAATTTTGATTTTATGAATTTAAGAATATTTTTTGAAATATGTCTAATTTAAAAAGAGAGAATAAAGAATTAAAAAGCAGCCTAAGCCCGTAAATCAACGTAAATGTAGGCATATACATATTTTAATAAATATCTAATTACATAAGCATAGGGTAAAGTTAGCCGATGTTATGACGATATTATCGGGATCATACCACACTTGTTAACCTACCTACCAAGGATGGGGTTAGTTCGTGTCAGGAAAGTTGGGGTATGACACATCGCGTCCGACCGATCTGGGCATCTATCTTAGCTTTTAATGAATCGTAACCACGAACCCCTCCTTTTCCTTCCGTTTTAATAAGTGCCATGTTCGAGTCATCATTTCCGTCCAATTGCTTCTAATATCCCGTACCATCATCACCACACCAGTCGACCATTCGAAGCGATTCATACAGGCTGTCCCAAAATGATTAGTACCCATCGATGCCCAATGTTCAATAATTTTTTTCATCATCAAAATCGATAGGATTAGGTCCGTTGGTTTTACATAATCTTTGTCATACTGTACCATTTTATTAGGGTTTTAGATCATGAATATCGGATTTATCAAACTCAAGATACACTCCATTAGGCCAACAAACAAAAAAAGTTGACTTGCCCTTTCAGGGTCAAAGTCAGGGTCGGACGGTCGGATTTTTTTTTTTTTTAAATGTTTAAACCTTTTTTTTTAAAATTTTTGAAAATTTACTGCACAAAAACACGTTTTAAAGATTTTTTTTTGTTGTTGTTGGTTTTTTTTGGGGTTTTTTTGATTTTTTAAACAAGCTGATACTACTTTGAAAAATGTGTGTGCTATTACAGCTTGTGGAAAAAAACTTGTGTATTCTCATAATCTCTTGTCTACTCAATATAATCTTGTGTGTCTTTCTGTTGTAACTGTTATTAATTATGGGTGTTCAAATCATTAATAATTCTTCTCCTTAATTCAATTTAACGGGTAAAAGAAGTTTGTCACACTTGAGTGACCCCATGCATTGTTTTATTTGACAAGTGTTTAGGGACTTATAAATGAAGTGGTATTTGGTGAATCACCAGTGGCTTAGATTTCATTTTCACATTAATAGAGAATGGATTTCGTGAGGTTAAACACTAAGGGACTATATCATTGTTACCAAGTTTGTAGGAAATTGCATCCCCAATATGAAAAAGAAGTCTAAGCCACTGCTAATTACCCATGACTACGTCTTTACCTGTTTAAATAGCCCTCAAGTTTAGCCTCAAAACTAGTTCATTATAGAAACAAAGCTTGGGTCGCTCATCATGCGTGACGATCCATCTGTTAATTTCTTTCTCCGACTTTGACCAATTTAAAAGAGTTGTTGTTATAATTGTGTTGCAATGAATAAACACGCCACTAGAACATTACTAGTCCTTGCAGAATTCATAATTGAATGGAATTGATATTGGGCTCGATCATGTTTTAATGATTAATTTAGATACCTTTCCGCCCCTGAAGATCGTCGCACGTGACATTCTGGTAATTTTGCAATAGAATCATTCATGTGTTAAATTGTTTGATTGTTTTTACAGTCAAGATAGATTTATGAGTACAGGAAAGTCTTTCCTGATAAGTCAAACTTCATTATAAGAGCGACAAAAATATGTATACAAAAATAATAAATATGTATACAAAACGTTGATAAATACATAACGTAGCATTCTTCATAATTTAACCTCGGGCTTTAACGTGAGATCCTAATGTAAACGTTTACGTTATATGTCCTTTTTTAAGACGGTACCATAGGTCATGGTTTTATATTTAAAGAGAAACTTAGAGATTACCGACAAAATGAAATTTGGAAGAAAAAAAATAAAATTCAATAGATAATTGGGCTGCAGATCAAACGTCTGAAATCACCGAACCATTAAAAACGGTATACGAGGGTCAGTCAGTAAGTTATGAAAGTGATCATGGTATGGGATGCATGGGTGATTCTATTGGTGGATAATGTAATCAGTACAAAGTATGAACCTTTGTCTTTCAAACAATACACTTTTGGATTTCTAAGTATTAACTATGACGTCATTATAGCATTAGCGAACTAAGTACACTTGGGACACTGCCTGAAATTGGTCAATATTTGGCTGGATATGTAATAGGTTGAGATATGGGTTGTTTGAAACATTTGCGTGTATCTCAGCAATGCCAGCATAGAAACAGATAACAATTGGAACACACAACAATCTCTGTTTCACACTGGTTTTAGATCCCAATTCCTAAATACAAACAAGAAAGGACCATCTCAAATACGCTTTTATTAAGCAAAATCCGCAGCAATAAACCTTAGAAAACAACAAAGGATAAAGAACAATGGAGGAATTATAATTGAGCAAATTGTTGTGGGATGTAGTAAAGCAAAAATAGTGCGCATTTCAAAAGGAGCTGATCATAAAATTTCCTCAAACCATTGAAATTATGTGACGATTACTTTAACAGTACATATCTACTAGCTCCAAAAATAGCAGTAACAAGAGAGGTTGTGGCAGCCATCTTTAATTGATATATTCATGTAAATCTTCATTTTGACAAGCACAATAATTATACACATTGATCAACGCATTTGTCAATATTTCTGATTAGAATTTGAAGGCACTGTAAGCTTTTATCTAGACTGGTAAATTTCATGATTTTAGCCATTTTTGGCCCAATTCAAAATTATCTGCCGTCTGCGCATGCGCATATTTTCTGTAAGTTTCATGTGAATAAATTCAGATAATTAGTTAACTATCCTATGAAATCTCCCAAATGGGTTTATTGGTTGGTTTTTTCCTAAATTGTTTGATTTTCCGCAATACTAGTGATTCACAGACTGGACATTTTTCAATGAAAATGGGCTATTTGAAATACTGATATTTGTATACCTTTTATTAAATTGCTTCTCCTTACTTTTTCCTCTTATACTACACATTTCAAATTACACAGGGATTAAAGTTATTGTCTTTTGTATCATAATTATGCGAAGAAAAAAAATCGGGATTTACATGCTTCTGATGTCATGTTATGCAATCTTCTTACCACGTGTTTCAATTAAACAATTCAAATTTCCGGCCAAATAATTGATTTAGCAGTGTCCCAAGTGTACTAACTTTCAGCTAATGATATGACGTCATAGTTCAGACTTCGAAGTCCAAAAGTGTATTGTTTGAAAGACAAAGGTTCATACTTTGTATTGATCACTCAATAAAATCGCTCATGCATTCCATACCATGATCACTTTCATTACTTAATGACTGACCCTCGTATGTTCTATATTTTTCATAAATGAAAAATAGACAGTTCAGGGTTTACTGTCGTGATTTTTACAAAATAAAAAAATGAATATTTAAGAAATTACAGCCTCATTTACATATAATTCGCATATTTTAAAAATCCTCGAATTAGTTGCAAAAATAGCTATATCTACCTTAGCAAATAAGGTAAAACCATCGGAGTTCTTTTATTTTCTTTCGAACAAGTTATTCTTTGTAGAAAAACTCAGTTTTTAAAATTAAATATTTCACAAAGTACATAATGATTCAATTGATTGTCGATTTGTTGTTAATTTCCAGAGAATTCTACATGTTTTAATTTATTCTAGCTTTATCCGACAATCATTTGTCAAATAACAATAATGGTATACAGTTACATTATTTAGAATCATACTGCCAGATGTGATAACCATACATTAAACTGAATGGAAATAATTACACAATTAGTGAATTCAGATGAATCACTTTGACGTATAATTTATTCACCGGAAATTGTGTATAGAATGCATAAATAAAGCATCGTACTAATACAACAATAGCGCTCGTACGCGTAAGCTTTGATAGTCTTTTTGAAAGTCTATAGTGTGTTTTTGATTAAGCAGATGACGCCGGTTCCATGGGAACCTGTGTAACCATGTAACATCGAATGTATTCTAGGTGTCCTTCGGAGACAAAAAAACCCGAGAATGTCATATCTGACCCTGACAAATATATATGAAGGCATACGGGTTACCATTTTAATGATTCGACTTTGTATCTATGAAGACATATGTTTGGGCATCCCCTTTGACTTGATACGTCGGACAATGTATTGCCTTCTTTACTTTATCATCTCTGAATATAATATCATACTAAATTCCAATGTTCATTCAAAGCATTAATCACCGGGATTAATCATAAGAGACAAACGACTCGGAAAGACTTTAAGAACTGATTGTAGATTAATAATTCTTTCAAATCACAAACAAGTTCGTTTTTACCCATTCCGTTCTGATATTATTCAACCATAAGGTTCACAAGCGACCATCAAACACCTGTCTGATCTGATCCTCACTCTACCATGTTTACTCGATTAAGTCAAGAACCAGGCCATAAAATAAGTGTGCTGCCAGCACATTATGTGCAGCTGAATTTGGAAAATGTGCAGTAGAAATCCAAAATATGTGCAGTTGAAATGTTGGTACGAACATTCAATAATAAAAACTGAAATTTTCATGAACGCATTAAATGATAAAATCATAAATATAAATTTGCCCATCATAGCTTTTCCACACTGTTTTTGACATTGAATGCATTGCTCATGACTATGTCATACAGGTTCTGTGTTTTAATGCGTAGAAGCCATGCAATTTTTATTGGTGTTGACATTTCGCCTATGGACAGAAGTTTTTAATACGATTTGTGTAACATTTCTCCAGATAAATGTTATGAAAATGTGTACAAAAGGATCAGCAAAAAGCAAGAGTTACATCTTTGAAGGTTTCACGATATTTGGGTTTATTGTGTTTACTGCAAAACAAGCTTTAAAATGAAGAAAAATCTAGAATAATCAAAAGCCCAGCATTTTTCTGTTTATTTTATTAATGCAAATGTTGAGATGTCAATCAATAGCTTTCATGGAGAAAATATGTACATGTACTATTCTTGGTAATGTTATAAGTTGTGGTAAACAATGAAACATCTATGTATATAGAACTACAGATTGAAAGTTAACATAAAAAGGCAACAAAGTATCAGTTTCAATCAATTACTTTCTAATGATTCCCAATAATTAATTCCCAATGTTAATAAACTGAAAAAGTGGAGCAAAACCAGATATAACAATAGGCCTATATTATCAAGAGAAATAACTGAATGATACGGTACAATGAAACACATTTTGTTACTATTTGTTTCATTTGTTTCAAAGTCCAGAAGTATAGCATAACATTGGATGACAAATAACCCATGGCTCACACCACAGCAATGGTAATTAAGATCGTACTAAAGAATTTCATATTTATTCTGATCGAGTAAACTTATTGAGGATTTAAAGTAATTTTGAATGAAAATAGCTATAAATACAGCCAAAAATTGTGTTTTTAGCCGCTAAATTAAAAAGATTTCCCACAGCTATCAACGCCTTCCCTCCCCGCCAGCCCCAACAATAGCCCGTACGGCAAATGAGATTGGATCAAGACTATTGTTTTCTCATGTCTCCTAAAGGCCCTGTCACACCATAGCGTATGGCCTGAACGTGGCCTGAACGTATGCCGACGTATTCAAAAAATAGCTCGAAAATTGTCAGAATCCAAGAACGTCCAACTTCCCAACGAATTTCGTAGGAAAAGTCGACATCGGTGATGGAATGGACGTATCCATAGCGTATTGAACGTATACATAGCGTATTGATAGCGTATCACTAACTAAACAAACTTATGACAGCGTATGCGAGCGTATGACCAATGTATGCTTAACGTATTCGTAGCGTATGTCTGCCGTGTTTGACGTATCATCAGCGTATCCTTGGCGTACAACGAACACGTGACTTATGCCGCTGCAGAAATTGAGTTTCGTACACGGCGGAATAAGTGTTGCCAGTTCAAGTAAACGCAGCCTAGATGATAACTATTAAAATATCTAAAGGATAAATCTATAGGTCCAACCTATAACTTACGAGTAACGTACCTCTAACGTATGTCAGCGTATGTCAACGTATGTCTAACGTACCACGAACATATCGGGAACTTATGCAGAACGTATTAAGCACACGTTGAGTACGTCGAGAAATTTTGAACATGATCAATAATTTTTCGCGGGCTCGACGTGTTCCAAATTTTCACAGCGTATCACAGCGTGCTCTTAACGTAAACGAATATTACCAACTTACCCCTAACCAACGTATTTTTCGATATTTCGCATACGTTGGTATACGTTCAGGCGATACGCCATAGTGTGACAGGGCCTTAAGGCTGACAGCATATTATTGTTAACTTTATTTGTTGGGAGTGGCTCTTTTAACTTTATTCTTTTCTTCCATCTTTTCTTACTATCATTTCATTCAGCCATTATCTTATGGCCATGTGTTTTGAACTCGCCACCCTTCCCGTTGCATGTCCAGATTTGAGCATTTTACACCATCTGAGATTCAAATTAGCATATCGCAATAACTACTTGTTCTACCCCATAAAAAAGTATATATTTTCTGAGCGGCAATCTCACAAGGAATCCAAATATGCTATTTAAATTAAGATAATACATAACGGTAACATGTTGTAATTAAGAATGTTCAAATATTATCGATTTTTTCATATTTTGATTAAAGATCTATAATATTTTTATACCTATCCCAATCATAATTTTACCGTGCATATTAGTTCCTCATGCAATTACCCATCAGAACATAATGGTTGTCAAGGGTAACTTGCTGGAATATACTCTATCGGAAGGTGAATGAGCACAAACGTTTAAAATTTACATTTGTTAGAGTTTACAAATATATTTTTTGGGGTATGCATCCTATCCTGATTTATACGGCATTTTTGAATGCCCCTATTTGAGAGCTTTCCAGAAATGTATAATTTTGCTATCATCGGTTGAAAACTATTTTTGTTGTTAAAGTCATGTATTAAAAACCGATTAGTAGGGCAAATTCAGTGTGTAGTGAATAGGGAGAAAGCCAAGGACAATGCAATCGATCCATGATTACAATTGTTACATAATAGCTGACGCGTTTGTTGAAACAGAAACTTATAGAATATAAAACAATCTATACAATGAGACCAAAATCATGTTTGTACCATACAGGGATGAGGAGTTATTATAAATTGAACGTATAATTGGGAACATTTTCTATATTCCCCATAGAGATTGTACACAGCGCTACCGCAACCGCCACCACCTCTGACTTTCGAAATATAATCAATCATATCTCAGCCAAGCAGCTATAGAAATACCTGATTTATTCACACAAATAGCTAGATAAATAGGCTTTCAAATGACACCTCAACCATAGTTGTACCACATTTAGTTGTTGAGTTGCAACGCCACCACCTTTTTTGGGTGGTGAGTTCAAAACACATGGCCTTACAGCCCTTATACCTATGTGACCATCCAGCACAAAGGAGCCGTAAAGTCGGCAGAGGGTACCCCCATACGTACGATTGTACAGTCCCGTACGGCCTCTGTGTACGGTACTTCACAATGGTAAAAGATACCGCCTATACATTTGTGTGCAGTCAAAATTATACCCGGTGTTTTATCTTATCTGATCGATTTCAATTCTCCTTAATATTCCTATAAAAGTATTCTTTCTCATTAGTCATTCTAGTATCCCTGAATGTATGCCAATGGCTGGAAGTTTTCTTCATCTCCCCACAATTAGGCTAAGGCCGGAGGCCTTTGCCTGCCCCCGGGAGTGCTAAAATGACAGACCCTACATGCGAATGGGGCTCCCATCGTTGACCGATACTGGTCGGTTGAGGGTCCAATTTAGTTAGGCCCCGCATCAGGGTTAATCAGGTCACGTATCTGTCCTTTTAGTGCATTACGAATAATAAATGGTACAAGTAGTAGGGCGAATTCAGAATGATCAACCGTACGCACGTATCGTACGCACGTATCGTACGCACGCGAGTATGTGTTTTACAAACGCCGATTTTGTACTGCCTATTTAACACGCAATATGGAAATTTGTTACATCATTGTAAAGCTGATTTTAAGAAGGATTTCTCTGTTCAGTATCTCAAAAAATGTTCTGGCCGGCTTTACATCCCATGGATGGTCACATATAGGTTTTTTTAGCCTGGCCCGAGTATTTTGCTTGAGTCTGGTCCCGTCAAGACTCAAGCGTGTGTCCGTACGAACAGACCGTGTATAAGCAAACTGTGTAAAAATATTTATACGTCAAAACAAAGAAAATATAAGGATTTCCTTCTTTCTATATTATTTGTCACTACAAATTAAACCATTCCGAAACGAAAAAGTACAAATTTGTGTCAAAATGATCGCTTTCATTTTTTAGTGTTATTGATCTAAATGAGATTTCAAGAAAATGCTTGCTAATAAGTAAAAAATACAGCTCAAATTGTGTTTTGAGCGAACTAAATTTAATAAAAAATGCCACTGCTTTGCCCCCTTGCAACCCCCGCCATTTACTAAATCAAATTTCATTGGACTACCTTTTTAGACTTGTCTTTCTTTCTATTTATAACTACAATATAGTTATATCTAAATAATGATAACATTAGCAAACAAAAGTACAACTTGTGTCAAAGTGATCACTTTCAATTTTGTGTTATTGATTTCACTGAGATTTCAAGATAGTTTAATAGTAAAAAAGGCCTGAAGCGCAGTAATTTGAAGAACAAATAGATAAAAAATACAGCTAAAATTGTGTTTTTAGCGGACTAAATTCCAAAAAAAAATCACAGTAATGAATGTAGGTTCACCCCCCTTGCAACCCCTGCTCATTTGCCATCAAATTAAATTGGACTGAATTCGTGAAACAATAATTGAAAAAAACCCCCGAAATAATGTGTTGTTTTCTATTTATAACTATATGTGCTGAAGTATACGTAGATGCAAAAAACCTGATTTCCAGGAAATTGAGGGCGCACTCCAATACAGATTTCTCTGTGCTAAAGCCATGAAAAAACCTCCTCTACGGGCAAACGGACCTCTCGGGTGGGGTACAGTCACTTCTAGCAAACCTTTTGCAGATTAAAGAGGAGAAATTTCAATTTCAAATGTTGATGTTTTCAGGTTGGTGCTATAATTTTAAAATAAGGTAGGCCGCGAAAGCCCCCAACCCCTTTTTTTTACAAAACGATTTTGGAACATTTCCGAAAATTGTTGAAAATTCACCAAAAATCATCGAAATCTTGGGACTAAAACAAAACAGCCAGTAGAACAGGGTTGGTTTTTTGATGATTTTTGATGATCGCATCACTATGTCGTGCGTGTCGCTGTGATCACAGGGAAAACGCTATTTAAAAGTTTAAACAACGCTGATTAACTGGTGAACTGACCTTTCAGTGACTATTATGATTTCTCATTGCCACGAGATTATATTATTTGTTTAATTCTTTCAAAACCTATTACAAAACACTCGATCGTTTTACAAAACCACTCTAAGGGCTACACATTTAAGACTTATTTTACAATTTTCATTTTTTTTTATTATTTACAAACATAAAACCAACAATGAAAGAATCATTGAATACACGGTTTCTGAATTCTACAAGCCCAAACTACCAATTATATACAGTTGTACATTTCTGAGAATTTACGATTAAACTACAATCATAGAAAGAATGTGTTCGAACAGTGTCCCTTGTTTGCACCTTTTATTAACCAGACTTGCTTTTTGGAGGCGGGGCAACGGCCTTCGCCTCCTCTATAGGTAGGTTTTGACATATGGGAAAACGACATCTTACCTACGGTTTACATGCTACAATAAATCCCTTATGTTTTACGTATGTCACACTACATAAAAACAGATCCTCTCTGTTAGCGCATTACTATCACCAATGAGTGTCTACTGACCTTTTTCAATTAAACCTCGTTTAACGTGTGCTTAACAGGTTTTGTATGTATTGGGCTACCTTTTGGCATTGGCTGAGATATTTTAGGCGACATTTGTGATGTTGTCTGGCAACACTGCATATCTGATCAAATAACAGTTGTTTACACCAGGGAGGTGTCTGTTTACACAGCTGCGGGCAATTCATGGACTGTATAGGACCAGCAATAATTACATCTTGATTGAGTGTCTAAGATAAAGTGCTTTTAAACAATCAAAGTTTTTTTTATTGTTTTAGGAAAGTTTAAAGACAAAATATGAAAATAACGTGTCTTTATTGATATAGTCTCCCGTTTGAACGGTGGAAATCGGTTGAGGATTAATAAAGTTTTCAAATTCCGACGTTAAACGATATTGAATCAATTACGTGCAAAGGGTATATTTTGCGACGTTATTTTTTCACGATTTTGTCCTAAGTAAATATTGTTGTACGAATTCACTGTGTATCAAATATTCATTGGACTGTATTCAAATATTCATTTGAATTTAAAAAGTGATGGCTTTTTTTGTGTTAATTAACAAACAAACAAAAAAAGTTATATGAACATCTGTAATATGTACTTATTGTTACTGTTAAAATAATGCTTAAGGATGTAAACAATAACATTTTTATATACAGAACTAAATAGAAATACGCAAATGTATAGACAATCTTTAACAAAGCCACTTCACTTGACGTTCCGAGTTACAGATTGAAACAATCATATTCAAAATCATATTTGTTAGACAACATTTCAACTGTTCGTGCAACCAATCTGTTTTCAACCCTTAAAAACCATAAAAACACATATTTTCAAGTATAATGCTCATATAGATTCACAAAACTTGTCTAGAATAATTATATTCACGCTTTATGATCAGAAATGTAAATCTGCAAGAAAATCTACTTTCTTTAAAAACAAAATATGCTTATAAGATCAATATACTATACCTTTAAGCATATCAGAAATACAGGGTGACCCAATAAAAAGTTTACCCAAAATGAAAGTGATATGTTCCCACTTCCTGTAATTTGATATCTGTGTTTGGAACCGGCAATAATTATTTATTTTGGTTGAGTGGTTTTCAAGATATGGTCTATTGAACATTGCTTTAACAAAACAGACTTGTCCTTGGAGCAAAGGCATGATTGAACACAAGTGAGACATCAAAACTCGAGTAATGGTCAATGGACCATATCTTGAAAACCACCCAACCAAAATAAATAATTTTGTCAGGGTAGTTGCTCCATTACCCATTTTTTATAATAAAATAAAAAACACAGATATCAAATTACAGGAAGTGGAAAAATATCACTTTCATTTTGGGTAAACTTTTTATTGGGTCACCCTGTAAAGTACCTTTTAAAGGCAAGCTACCACTTTGGGTTTCTAGCCATACCCAGTTCTCTTGGGGAATTGACAAAGTTACAATTTCTCCATTAGACTGTCAGTCACCAAGTAACAGGTTATGACCAATTTATCTGTGGTAAAATGCCAACGTGATAAACCAGCTCTAAGATGTAACATACTTGATTCCAAAAGCCTTTGATGTTTTTACTCGTCAACATTGTCCTGACTTTTTATAGTATTATCAACATTAGTTAGTGATTTCCATTAATGTTATATTGATAAATAAAACTTATGACATAACCACTCTTTTTGTTACCTATATCACACTCTGCTGTCTGTTTCTTTAAATTTATATGACCGCCTCTTTTCCTTTTTAAAGGAATTTTTATTATTATGTAGACGAATAACTCTAGAAGAGTGCGACTGGTAGGCATGGGGGGGGGGGGGGGGGGGGGGGGGGGGGGGGGATACATCCCCCACTTTATATCCACCATTTTTTAACCTGGGGGTGGTCAATGTAATCATCCCCACCCCTTATCTTTCACCTCCACCAAAAACAAAAAAAAAAGGAAAAAAGAAAGGAACTTAAAAGAAAGAGGCGGGCGGGGAGCGAATTTATTAACCGTACTCACTCACTGTATAAATGTATTGCTGTACAATGTACATGTGCTATGCACTTTACTCAGTCAGGTATCAAATGTTGTTTACGGTAATAAAGATCGCGGGCGGGGAGGCATGCGAGGGACATAAGAACGTTTGGAGTTTATTGGACGTCGGTCAGGATACAATCTATATACTTAAATCAAGAAAATATCAGTATGCTCAACTTCTTTCTTGCATTGTTAAAAGTATACACCAGATCGCACTATATGAGTTCGAAAATTGAAACAAAAATCAATTTCTGAGGGGCCCCTGTTCGAGCTTTAAAACCATCTATACTTAAGTCAAGAATTATCAGTATATAATGCTCAACTTCTTTAGTGCATTGATAAAAAACAAAATATTTATTGAAAATGAAGTGATGGCTTTTCAATACAATATTGGTCAAAAGTATACACCATATAACATAACAGCTCTGATTGGTTAAATAGAGATTTGGGTTGATCCATTATCATTTTTGGTGGCGTTGGTGCATTGGGTCGATATAGGGTGGCCGTAGGGGTTGGGTATGGGTACCAGGGGGGCGGTCATAGGGGATTGACCACAGAAATATGGGGTGACCTGTCTTTTTGGTGGTTCCATTGAAATGTTGGTGGTTCCCAGTGTTTTGGGTTCCGAGATGTTTAACACTGTTCAATCAATATATTTTGAGGGTTGGGGTGAGGTGTTCCCAGTGTTATTTTTGGGGTTCCTAATGTTTTGGGTTCCGAGGTGTTTAAGTGCTCAATAAATATATGTTTGAGTTGAACATGGTTGTGGTGAATAAAAAGGGATGGGTTGACAATATTTTACGGATTCGCAATTTTCTAAAAAACTATATTAAAAAAATGGTGGGGGATTCCAAACAATGGGTCGGCCGGGCCCTAGACGATGGTTTCGTGGCCTTCCAGGGATAGCACTGGATCAAAAATGTGAGAGGTCCCATGACATTTTTCAGGACCCCGTAGGACTTCAAAAAACAAATTTAAGGGGTCCCCTTAGAAATTGAGGAGTCCTGAAGTTTGTGTTTGAAAATTCTACTTTTTTACGGGCAGTTTTAATGAATTTATATTGTGAGCAAAGGATGGATATGTAATTTACGTAATTTCTTAAGGTTTCCATTTCCATACATCGTCAAATGTAAGGGTCCTTCAATTTTAATCGGGACCCGCAAGTCTTTCCAATTTGAAATCTGACGCGTCACTTTTAGAAAGTGAGAGGTCTAGGACGCGCAGACGCATTAGAATGCGACCCATGGGCCTTACGGACATCTTTATTATGATGCCAGTTTTACTACCGCGCTGTATTTTAAGGAGGTTATTGAGTCTCAGGCATAGCCTTCGTAAAACTGCCGTAACGTCGTTAGTATTCATATAGGCCTAATCCATATAAAAGTATAATTTTCTTGAAGGGAAGGCTTCAATAAATCTTACCATGATAATGAAATTACTCTAAAAGTGACCATATTGGAGAGAACTATAAAAAAAAACCTCATTTCTTGAGGTTTTGTCAAGATAAGGCAAAACAAATTAAACTTTCTGAATTCAAAAACGTACATTTTCACAAAAGACCCCTAAAATCAGAAATGGGCAAAGATTGCAAAAAAACACACCAACCATTCCTACGATGATTATGCACTGTGCCTAAACATAGAAAGGGTTTAAAAGCAAGTTGAAATACTATAAACATCACTATTAAATAAATGGAATAGATCACCCAGCTGCACTTCCAAATCTAAATGCTTAAAATAAAAAATGGAAAGGATTTATTTAATGATGCAGCTGCAATTCCAAATTTAATGAACTAATGATTACATATTAAAATTCAGTATGCATCATGCAAAAACATGTAGAAAATAGAAAACAAAAAAACCCACAAAAATGACTCACTATACTATTACATCAACCATTTTATGTTGCAAACCTACTTACAGTACGTGAAAATTCCAATTTGCATTTGATAGCCTGGAAGTTCCCCTTCAATACCCCTCCCCTCCCCTATCAATCAATATTACTAGGCCACGGGCTGATGGTTGGCAAGTTGGACGGACTCAACATTGATCAGGGGGAAAAGGGGATGACTTTACATTTGGCCTATTAAGTGTTCGAACAATTTTTTCTAACATTGCAGATGGTTTATACCAAGTTAGGCAAGGTTTCCATACCGGTTGACAACATGCTGCGCGGGGTACAATAACAGTATAAAAGCCATGTATGACAAGATTTGTGATCTCACAGACAACCCCACACTCAACCGTTCATAGTGGGTTAAAAATAGAAATCACTTACATTCACACTTTTCACAAGGCAGGAGTCTGCAGACGGCATTGCAACATTTCACAAAATGTTTCAAAAATATCAACATTATAGAATTTCATTGCCATATTTGGAATCACCATGAGAAATGCATTAAAATAAGTACAAACATTCTTAGTATTGGTTCAGTAACTCTTGAGATAGGCTTTGACAATTGGGAAAGGTTTCTGAAAAATCTGTTTTGTATAATATGGTAAAACTAACAGCCGCGTGGAAAGTGTTAAGTATTGATCGATCAATACCATTATATACATGTTTATGCTTTTTAACCATACTTATACTGCCTTTTGTGTGCTAAATTGCTCTTTTTATTATGTATTGTGCAATAGTAATGCTGCTACTTTGGTATTTTTAACTTTGTAAAGCGCCCTGAGACCTTGGTTACGGGCGCTTAATAAGAACTGTTTCTTATTATTATTATTATTATTATTATTATCTGAAATCTTATTTTGTGAGAAGGATTTATCCAATTAAATGATAAGATCTTATCAAATACTTCTCATAAAGAATTTCGATATCGGTAATTATGGGTTTGACTGCAAAATGTTTTTCAAGATTCTCCTGTGCAAAAGGTATAATATGTTGTCATCCGGTATTGATACCTCGCCTACGCCAACACACCATTATGTTCCCACTCCATTAACACTTTTGGACCTGTGATTTTTACATTTCGCTGGTTATAAATCAACCGCTTACTATGGGGTCCACTTTCAGGCTTATGGAGGTTTAGTTTATGCCCTTGGGGCATATTTATGTCCTTTGCAGTCTTTTAATTGTAACATAGTGGGAAATAGACACATCCTTAGATGATTTTTTACCGGCGAAATATTAAATCACAGGTCCATAAGTGTTAAGGGATTGGGAACATAATGACAAGTATAACATGACCTTGGAATGAGCAAATGATGTGTGTAGTGAATTGACGTCACTGCCTCCAGGTTGAACATTATGATATTTACAAAACATGAAAACAATGCTATTTCTATATTTGAAATGACAACCCCCATACTAAAATTACATGTAACACGAGGCATTATTGCAACGATCAGCGACAAAATTATTACTCGAATGGCAGTTTTAATAAGAAATGTACTTTGTTGCTATCAAAAGATAAAAAACAACCCGCAGTATCTATTCTAAATCCTTTTCATTAAAGCCAAAAACCTACGCGATGTGTACAGATTAGTTACAGTTCAAATCACTGTTCCAATAATAATAAATGTATTTCTGTCAAAATATAACGCGACTCAATGACATGGTGAAGTATTGCGCGTTGATTATCACGCGTGGGTAAGGAACCGCCCACCCCCCAATATTGACGTCGTGTCGGTTGAGATTGGCACTGTCGGTTCATTTGACAAGAGGAATCATGGAATTATGATGGTCAAAAGTACACAGATGAAATCAATTCTCGCGCATGTGTGTCCCCAAAATGCAATATTCTTTGGTTCTAGCTTGTTTAGAGCCAAAATGTACCTTCATCGTGCCAAAAATAAGTGTCAAGTCAAAAATGTTCGTGCGAGGCGCGCGCTTTTCTTCACTTAAAACAATCTTGTCGGTTGACTTACATTTCTTGCCTCCCCCAATATGAATAACCTATAATTACGCCACTGCATTGTGCTTGAGGTTTTGAGGGAGCTTTCAAATCGTGGCAACTACTGTAAATAAGAGACAGTGTGAGCTGGTTAATGCGCTTATGGCGCATGCGCAAAGGGAAAAGTAAAGTTTCTTTGAAAATAATATTTAAACAAAAAATCGTTTTACAATTCATGATTTGCCATGCCACGCTACCAGGACATTTTGTTGGTTGACTTGTAACGCACCCTGGAAATGCATAAGTTTATATGGTCTTGGTCTTATTTGTGTACTCTATTGGTGAACAGATTAATATTGTCATATAGAAAGGCCACAATTAAACAAAAATCGTGAGTGATATTTTCTATTTAATTAAAAAGCAGACGTTTCTATGGCTACTGCAAGTATGTCGCAACTTTTACAAATTTGGAAAACCATTATACATTACAACCTTACTTTTCTTATATTTGGAAAACCTAATTCTAACAAAATTTATTATGTGAATATTGCTAGTAATGACGCCAGCAGTACAGTTAAAAAGTAAGGCACCATCATATTCGAACTTGACTCCAAGGCCCATGCCAAACAATTATTCTCCGTTCCATTGAGGATAATGATTCTTCGCTCTATACCCGACACGATGGGGCTATGCTGACTGAGATACTCACTCAATACGGCTGTATCCATATTACCTATAAAGAGCAATATTAAAATCGGCATGGATTAATATTCATTAGGCTACAAGGCCCGCTTAGCAGCGCTATAAATTGGTGCCCTAAAAACCGTCACCAAATTTAAATATTCGCCTTCCATCAAAGCTGGTTGCTATATGACATAATTCTCGTGTGCAACCAACCGGCTGCAACATAATGGAAACTCATTCATGCAGTTAGCAAGTAGTACCGCTCGTACACGCCCCGAATTTAAATATGATTGCCTGGTTGTACACGAGCACTGGGCAATCCTCTCGTATTGATAATAATAGGTTTACCAGACCGAATGAATAGCGCCCCTAAGCGGGCAATTTATGTCATGTATTTTAGCCTTTAAAATTACTGAGTATACCAAATTATAAAGCTTTTAGAGACAAAAAGCCGTTATTTCAGGATGCGTTTCACACAGAGACACAGAACACCTTTAAGGGGGCACAGCACTAAATATACCGCCCATTGGATTACGTGTAAAATAGAGCTAAACAAGTCGCGATTTTGGGTCCTTAGTAACTCTTTTTGGAATATCTCGAATGCTTCATTCTAACAAAAAAGTATTAAAATTACATAAAATCGTCAGAACAGATACCCATTCCAATTAGATTTTACGATATGATCATTTAAAGAGCGCCACCCCTATTTTCAGCCCGGACGCTCGCCTTCTGACCGCCTCCGAACATGTGTGTTCATCCACGTGATAAATTTTCGGTACAATCGAAAATCTTTATTTTGCAATATCCTGAGCAAAGAACAAGAGATTATCTTTCATTTTAATTATAAAATGCTACTCTCACGCCAAACTTATTCCCAAAGGACCCCATTTATCACAACATCGGTTTTTGTTTTTGCCGGAACTTACTACCATTACACAAAACGAGGAGTGATTTAGTGCTGTGCGCCCTTAAAGGGGCACTAAGAGATGTGTTGGAGGCTGCGCCCTCAATTATGATAAAAACTGAGATTAGTATATTTTTATAATTGTATTACATGTATGAACTTACACCTATAAGGATTAAGAAAAATCAGCTCTCTTTGTACAAGAAAACGTCGATTCAAAAATGCTCGTACAGCCGGGACGAGCATTTGACGTCCGACAGTATCCCCCTGCAGTACGCGTGATACATAATGCGAACCATATTTGCATAGAGGGCGTTTTTCAATAAATAGCGATGATACTGTGTTTTTGTTAGTAGAAACAACAATAATGGCAAATTTTTAATGTTCATCTTGAATTCTGAAGTAAATTTTTAAAAATTTAAAATTTTCAACACCACTTAATGTCCCTTTAAAACGTTTTAGAGAATTAGAATGAGACGCCCACAGTAAGCTAGAACGTGTACAGGACAAGTGTTGTGAACAAGTTACTCGAGTCACAAGTCAAGTAAAACACTACACGTTGAGTCAAAATTCAAAGCAATAAAGTCAATCAAGTCGTATGTCAATAAGTGTCTACGCTGGAGAGGAGAGAGAAAAAAGTGTTTAAGGCATATTAAGCGAAATTCATGGAACGCCCTGTCTTTGATTTCATCCCATCCTCTCAATGCACTTTTTTGGTCAAATTACATTTATGAACATGTAACTAAAATATCTTCTAAGTTACAGAGCAATACGTTTCCTAATTACATTAAAAGCAAATGCTGAAAATAAGTTGTTGGATATAAACCAGACAGTTCATTTTCTAAATGTTTTTCTCGGTCGTAAATAGAATTTTATGGTTTGACACAGTTTTATTAAAGTCGGGAATGCTTTATGATGTAAAAGTGATTTTTTGTTGTTGATAAAAACACAAAATTAGAAGCAGATTTCCTTTATGATATAGATTTTTTACGGAAAATATGGTCAAGATGGATTTATGAGTCCAGGGAAGTCTTTTCCTATAAGTCAAATCATACTTGAAAACGATCACATACTACAACTGCTATAGGTCTCACCTGTATAATGGTTTTTGCCATGCTTTGCAATAACGCCAAAACCATCACGTCCGGCAGCTAAGAATGAATGCATGACGATTTTGTACATTTTGTCTTCCTCTAGTAGCTCGTAATCCGGTACCTCACACTCTGAGCATCTTACTAAGACTTCCCTTACGCGGTCACCGGGTTCACGGGATATGTCATAGGTCACCAACAAACCTGAAAGGGGTCAAATGAATGGTATTATTTGGAATGCACTGAGATTTGTATGATTACAATAACTTATCTTTCCCCAGAGCAGACCAGTTACCGGATTCGAACCGACAACCTTTGTATCACTAGAACACCGCTTTTGCAAATTGTGCTATAAAAGCATCTAACAGAGGAGTGCAATAATACAATCTATATATGTATTAACCCTAACTCTACCATATACCACAATATACCACGACAGAGTTTGTTGGTATCACCCGGTGTGGAAGTTTTTCGCTGAAAGAAATGGACACAGCCTTTATACTTGGGGCAGTATACTGCGCTAAGTAGCCTTAACACTTGTGGTGTAATGACAAAATCCAAGTCCCGTTTGCCGGAGGTCCCTGGTTCAAATCCCGGGGGGGGGGGGGGGTCGCGGCAATATTTTGGGTCACATTCGCCTTGCGGACAAATTGTCTGAAAAAGTGGTGGGGGGGGGGGGGGGCTAGAGTTAGGGTTAAGAAGCTTTTTTTCCTTTTCTTTTTTCAAAAAAAATATCTAAGTTTGGTTTATATAACCATAACTTTACCATATAGGCCTACCACAATATACCACGACCGAGTTTGTTGGTATCACCGGGCGTGGACTTTTTTCGCTAAAAAATGGACCCAGCCTATATACTTGGTTAATGTTGATGTATCTTGGATTTTCCCTTGGAATTGTAACTACAGGGTGAGTAAAAACAACCTCAATAATGAAAAGAAGCCATCTTATTTCTAAACCAAATTAAAATTTGAAAATGTTCACACATAGTATGAAAAACATTTTAAATAGTAACTTAATGAGATAAAAAAAAGTCAATCACATTCATCGTTTACTCTGGGTGAATCTTTATGTACCGAGCCACTAGTACAGTATTGTTCTTCATCAATTCAGCTGATGGTGTAATCAAAACTGTACGCACAATGTATTATTTATATGGAAGAAACATTCTAAATATTCACTTACCGATGTTTTGAATTGTGCATTGTGTTACAAATTTGAATATCATTAAGAACCTATTGCACAATTTAAATAAGAAAATGGAATATATGAGCAAAGACAAAATGGTATATACGTGGTTAATGCGACTGACTTCATTTTCAACCAAGCATTCTTAAAAGGTATAAAAATCCCAAATTCATCATGGTATGAAAAAAAGATGACTTCTTACGCCTTAGCAGGTTTTATTTACTCACCCTGTAATCCTAAGTTTATAAATTGTGCTTGTTATTTATAGAAACACACTAATAAAATACTTCGTTTTTTGACGCCATATTGTCAATATAGGCAATAAGAATAACCCGATCTATCGTGAACATTTCTGCTGACAGATATTTCTTTTAGTGGTTATATCTAGTACGTCCCTAGTTTGATTGATTGAATTTCGGTTCCATGAAATACAATTTAATTTCGGCTCGTACAAATTCAATATTTATGACTCGGATGATTATTCATATCATTTTAGCTCCCAGTTCCTGTCTGCGGGTTATCTAAATTAGAAGTTATTGATTACCCCTTAGTTGTTTAGATTGTACTGCAGAATTGTTTAACCTTTTAACATTATTCATGACCGTGATTGAGTGAATTTGCGTTTGTATAAGGCGGAAGCCGCATGTTCAATCAAATCAGTTAAACACGCATCGGTATAAACACGCAAGTAATTGAACAATCGCACTTTATCGTTTTGATAAAACACCCGGGAAATCACCCACTACACTGATATCAATGGTGCATGTAATCATGATAATGTTGACCTTTTGCGCGTACAGAGGTCAGAATTGCGATAATGGTGGTTCCTCAATGATGACATTTGGTTGGAACACACCTGGCGTGCATATTCATAAAGCTTTTAACAATAATACAACATTATAGTAGATTCATAAACTCTGGCGCATCGGTATCGATTTTGGACCTCGTCCATTGGGCGTTAGAGGAACCCATTTTGACCAATGATGAAACAGCGGTACTTTTATAGATGTTATTATCATGATTATTTGCGCTCCATAATCAAATGCTATTCATGATAGTGTGGTTTTATGAATAGGGCTGATCATATAGCTTTACAATCACGACAACGAAAAACTTAATCCAGCAGCTTCAAATGTATTATCCCTTTGGAAGCGGTTACCACAATAAAAACAAATCGACTATCATCGACCGTATACAGGTTTCGAAAGAAAAATATTATGTATGTCATTTTACCTATTCATAATTTAGTGGATACTTTTTATTATTTTCCGTTTTTATTATGCACGTGGAATAAAGGAAACATTAAAATGAAAATAACAGTTCTACGTATTTATTTGCGAGAAAAAACCGGAAAATAATTCAATAATCATTTTTTTTATATACCTAGGTACAAAACCATTTGTCCTAAATTAAAAAACAGTTATATCAACCAAGATACGGATTATAAACGTTACTTTAAGTATTTCTGGCTATGAGACCACCTGAATACCTTTATCAATTACAGTAATACATGCACACGAAGATACGGTATTAACCTTGCATATTACGATTAAATTCGAGTGCCTCCCCCTCTTTTGCTTCTGTTACCTCTTTACTGAAATGGTAAATCGCTAAAATCGGCCAATGTCTGCGAATCGACTATAGCTTTTATTTGTTTCGTCGCCTTACCAGTCTGCGCCGGAACGGGAGCGCGTTCGGCTTGAGGGCGTGCTATTTAGTGACGCACTGCCGTCAATTTTTACCCATACTATGCATCAAGTGACGGGAGTCCGTCTTCCGTTGGGTGACGAATAAGTTTCATATTTCAATAGAGGGCGGGCGTGGGAACGGGATTGCGTTTCCAAGGGAACGGCCTCCCGTCACAAATTGAAGAAAAAAAACAAACATATTTTGCCGATTTTTAACCATAAAATAAGTCTGTTATCTCTGAGATAATGTCAAAAATTAATCAATATAATAATACACGAAGGCTTATATTTAATGTAAAATTATCATACTAAACCTAAAATACATTAAAATGGTGTAATCTCGCCTAGCAAATTGTACTCTCATCGCGGTATAAACTTTCCACCTAAATCTCTGTGAGCTACGTTATCTAACTTAAACATGAGCTATTTGAAGAAATAAATGGCAATGACATCATTGTCTGCTCATTCTGATAATAATAATGGCAGCTTATAATGCGCCAACATTCAACAAAAATTGTTGCTCCAGGCGCATCGACACAACATTGCAAAACAAAATTAGTACAAAAATCTGAATGAAGGAAAACCGTCATCACTTCAACACAACAACAACAAAAATGGTAGCGTTGACATGGTTGAACTGATGACAATCCCCACTCACAATGTGAACAACGCCACAAATAATAACATACACATTAAGAACATAGCAATGATAGCAAACATACTGGAGTTTCAAAATAACACATTAGCAAATATGTGGTATTATGTATGAGCCAGAGAAAATGCTGAACATCGAAGTTTATTTAGCGACCGCGTTAAGTCTATGAGCTACGTTTTCCAGATTTCCCAGTAAACCATAGACACTGCATATAACACATCAGTAGTATGTGATAGGTACATGTGACCTTACTCCATTCATGATGACATTTCCCGAAATTCCAAATTTAAAGGCTAACATATTCATTGATACGTTATCAAGTATTCTAGACTGCCTTTTTATCACTTATGATAATATTAGTATGATGATTTTTGGTGCATACAGGTATCTTTAAAGATGAAATGTGTATTGTTTTATCTCGCTCATTCTGTCATATCTATATGGATAACGTAGCTCACAAAATATTAATCATGTTGATGTATAATCAAGATTCTCAATACACCTTTTTTGTGTGCAACATTATAGGTTATTAGTAACATCTCAAACAACATTAACCATTTTTAATTTGGTTGTGATTTTCATTTTGGATTAAGAAGATCACTAATTCGGCTCTGAACACAAACTGTTATGCTTTAGTTTGAAGAAACATGAGGGGTGGTGTTGACAACTTTACTATATATGACATCAGTGACACATATACTCATAAAAAATCGCAAACAAACGAATATTTGAAACTTTAACCTATTGGCACAATTTGTTGTGTATAGAATTGCCCATATACGTCCACGTAATTTACCTGATGTTTGTAGAAGTTTACCGGGTAGTTCTACCGGGTCATATTCTTCTACGCTGACCTCCAACATTTCTTTGACGTAACGCCCCTGTAACTCCATGTAATCGACGGTATTTCCAAAAGGTAGTACTGTTGAAACGTCTCCGATCGTGATATCACCTGTGTTATGGAACCGATAACAGTTATTTAAGGCACTACAATGTAGTAAGTAGCCTACACTACTTTTACTAATATCAATGAAAAGTTAACTGAGCAATGCAACTATTTCTATTAGGCCAAAGAAAGAAGGACGAGAACAGTTTGTCTCAAAGGACATGAGAGACTGAAAATCTAAAGCGGTTTGCGGATGATTTTTGTCTTCAATTCAGACCTGATCTTGAATTATTTGGCCCGAGTATAGAAGCTCAAATACGAGTTTGAGTCTTTGCAGGAACAAGCCTCCTCAACTATATGCCATATGTACAAAAAGCCTGCATTTGGGAATATAAATGTTCTTTCTCAAGTTTTTAAAATATTTGTTTCAAAAGCATGTTTGATAACAGATTTGTTTGGGAACTGAAAAAACCCAAATCCGACAGTGCTGTTGCGTAAACGCGGGTGGTTTTTGAAATGCGTGCGGGTAATTTGTTGGCTTTATAAATGAAGAGCTTAGTTCCAAAAGGAGCTAACTCACCTTTTTGTCGAAATTGAGTTAGGTACAGAACATGAAAGACAGTTACAAAATACATCTTTTAAACTTTGTTCTACATCTTTAGCATGTTCGGGTCAAAAGTTATGACCCTCAGTAATTTCCGGAAGTTTCCGGAAATTTGAATAAACGATTTTTTAAATCAAAATTGTAGAAATAGGGTTCTTTTATCATTGTAAAACATTGATAGGAATGTCCTTATTGAAATGCAATGAAGAAAACGTAAAATGTATGGGATAATTGTTTTGAAAATGGCACACAGAAGTGTTGTTATTTCAAAAAATGTGCCAAATTATCCATTTTTTTCTGTTTTTTCAAGGAAAAACAAAAAATCATAATTTAAAAAGTGGAAGAGGTATTTGAATGCGGTTTTCTGTTTTCAATGTGATTTGATATTGTCTTCAGGTGTACCTTATTTGGAAATAAAGATTGTTTGGTAAGTGGTTTTTTAAAATCGGTCGAAACAGTTATTTTTCGAAAAGGCCACTCATTTCCGAAAATAATGAAGGACATAGGAAATACAGTGAAAATCAAAAAATGAAATAAAACTTGTTTTTAAGCTTACACGTATGGTATATCTCATATGACAGAAAATTAGCATAATCAAAGAAGTGCAACATCCTCATTTTACAAACGTTGCTTTTCTCCTATTTCACTTTTAGTGAGTTGGCTCCTTATGGAAACAAACTCTTCAAATATAGAAATATTTCATTGGTCTCAGTTAAATTTTCCTTTCTATTGGTATACGTATGCTGACAGGGGCTATGTGTTCCTTGCCTGCTTCCAGAATGTCCTCTCCAGTTTGCGCTATCTCAACGTTCAAAATACATTTCTTAAATTCCTTTTTAATTTATGATAAGTAATTCTATTATTTGGTATCAAAACGTCAGCTAGGTTTGGCAATATTAACGAAGACGTATAACACCCGCTCCTACCGGCTTCCCCGGCCATGCCGGCGTCAAGTGTCTGACGCGCCACCTCTAAGCGTGATCAAATTGTATGATATAGTGGCTGTCATACAGTCATATATTTACAAGACCGAATAGCTGACACGAAATTGAAAATGAGCTCAGATATGTGTATCTAGATATTGTTATAGTTAAAAGTATAGTTAAGATAGTTAAAATAATGGATAATAAACTCTTAATTGTTAGCCTTAATTGTAATGCATATTCAATATAACAAGTTGTAGCTGTTGATGTTGTTGCTGTTGCTATTGTTGTTTTCTTTTTTTGTCCTTACCTCGTAGAATGGAGGCTCTGACTCCGCCGCCATTTTGAATGGCTATACTGACTTCATTCCATCCTTCTTCATCCGGGAATGTGATAAGAGACCATAGATATGCATCTGCTATCATGTTTCCTAGGTTACATTCTCTCAGACGACAACTTTCACGACTACCATCTAGAAACACGTGTGATTTAGCTATAACATCATCAGAGAAATTGCTCACGGACTCGGCCCACTCTTGTATTTCAGCTAACATCTCTGGATCTAAGAACAACATATCGATTAATTGTACAATGATAATGTTGTTGGCATACAGTCCTAAAAAGTAACTTACCACACAGAGAAAAAATGTTTACATCATTTTACATCCTTAATAATTATAAACACTGGAACTTGTACATGTTTAATATGTGTGGACTTACACTTGTAGGATTCAGACAAAAAGCCCCCTTTGTACAACAGAACGACGATTTAATTATTCTTTCCTAAGGCTATGAAAGAAAGTCACACTAATTGGTGGGGAAAATGGGGTTCCCAGTGCTTGCACAGGGAGTTATATACCAAAATGTTCCTTGAAGTCGGTAGAGTTACAACCTAGGTGGACATCGTTGCCAACGTGAGTGCTTAATTGATCATTGACATTGATTAAGGGTAAACGGTCACATGTTTTTCGAAACCATGTGCACCCCAGTTATAACAGTCACGATACAAATAGACTGGACATTTCGTGATTTCGTGAGTGGCAACAGACAAATTGATCATTACGAATGTTCATTTTGAATTCTGAAGCAAATTATATAAAACATTAATCTTCAACACTACTGCGTATCCTTTAATTTGAGATATTACACGTTTGTATTCGAAAGGACAAAATGATCACCTCCCTTTATTTAACGTACCTTGTTCTACGCTGTCATCGAGAAAGATGGGGTTTCCATCAAAGCTTGTGATACCGCCCTCATCGTCGAATAAAATATCTAACCGTCCTAGGTATTTGCCAAATGTATAATCCTGAACTACCAGTACTTTAGCAGAAGGATCATGGTCTGGGTTGATAACAATTGGATAATTGCTGTATGGCACTTCAGTACTCGGCGGTGTACCTGTGAAGAGGGCCAATTACCAAATTAGTATCATTATATCATTTTGTTTTATAACACCGTATTGTCCTTGCAAAAATATATATTAGGCATTTTCATTAAGTCATAATATACAAGGCATTTTCATTTAATCACGGTTTGTGCAGATTTGCTTAAAACTTACTCTACGAGAAAAAAAACACATTTGAAAGGAAATCGACGCCACGCGACAATCATCTTTGGTTACCCAGAATTCCCTGGCTCTCGCCGCCAGGGAAATCTGGGTAAAACAGCATAGCAGGAATGGCAGGTGTATAATATGCAACATCACTATCAAACAACAACATGCATGCACATCCGCCTATTCGAAGCCCACCGGCAATTTTTGAATTAGTACATACATTTTACCAGTAGGGTAGGTGTGGGTAATACGGGACCTTTAAGACATTTGCATAATTAAAATACAAAATACCAATTGTGAACCCACGGCTCCCATTCAATGCATTATAACACCAATGTTCACTGTACTAGCGAAGCACACACACAATACATGTTGGACCAACACCTGAAACATGCTTAATAATGCAAAAATTCACGTCACGCCCCCTTTCCTTTTCTTTACCATCATATTCTATGAAAACACTATTTTTATATTAGACCAAAAATATGGGTGCATTTTCCCTTAAATTGACAGGTTGTGGTGATTTTCTGGCTGGTAATTCTTCCGGTAGCTTTGATAATAGTCATGCAATTCACTAAGGGTTTGATCTATCTATAGAGGGCGCTATTAAAAGTGCTAGTAATGCCAGACGACTGTAGATGAGATTTCAGTGATGCGGTCCCGTATTACCTACGGTCCCGTATTACCCACACCTACCCTAAATATTTTTTTCATAAATCGTTTCGGACGATTTGCAATCTTTTGATAACAAACGCTGTATCAAAATGTAGCTAGCAAATTACACTACACGGTCTCATCATAATTAAAGGATGATCAGATATGATATATAATGAACAAAATAGATACTTTCTAGGCTAAGCTTATTTCTCAACGGTGTTAAATGGCACTGTGTACGACAATCCCCAAAAAATTTAATTTAATTTTCCGCAGACGACTGCTTCTAAGCCCTAACTAAAATTAAAATGTATTGAAATAAACTATACGCGTTGTGAAATGTCAGCGATATTCGATAACTTGCGGGTAGGACGAGTTAGTGATAGATTATCATATTATCTCGCTAATATTATTGGGAAAATCTACACGAGAAATTGTTAACACTATGAAAATTATCTTGTTTTCATAAATTTACATTTAACATATTTTATTGTTACATATTTGAATATTTTGTTTTGTGAAGTCGTGCCATAACGTGCTTCACTAGATATAAACTTGGTTCGAATTCCCATGAAGATACTCCGTGTTAACAAATAAAATAACCGAAGTTTTAATTCTGTAGATATTTTACTGACGTATGCAATTATGAACATATGTTCTGACATGTGCTCTGATTTGGTCAACCTACCATAGTATATTAATTGTTTTGACATTGTATGTATCTCATTTGTGGTAAATAAACTGAACTGAACTGGATTGTGTATCGGATTAATGAAAAAACAGGTAATTGCTTTTGTATGCTTGTTAGGGGTCGTCCATAATTTTCGCCATTTTCATTACGTACAAAGCGTACGTAAGAGGGGAGAGGGGGTCGAAATATACCCCAACCGTACGTAACTTAAATGGCGATCTTGAGAGGCGGGATTTTTTGTTTAAAGTACAAAATAAAATAAAATTTCGCCATTTATTGCGTACGTAACTCGAGGGGGGGGGGGGGGGGGGGGGGGGGAGGGGGGTAAAAAGTTACGTACGCTCTGTACGTAAGTGAAAATGGCGATAATTTTGGACGACCCCTTAGTAAAATGCTTAAAGGAGGGCTTTGAGAGATACATATGGGATGCAACCTCAATTTCCCTGGAAATTAGTTTTTTGCACCAACGTAATACGTAGGTATTTGCTATCTACCTTCTGAAACCGTTTACCTTTATTCGCAGTATATCATGTAATATTTCACAATTTGGTAATTTCGATGTAGATGACATCGAAATTTATATCAGCAGAATTCGGTACAATGGCTTCCACCAGCATGTCTATCTAGCGTCATCACTTCAAACCTTTCCCCATGAAATATACCTTAATATACCAAATTTCATTTTTATCGCCAATCTCTCTGTGCCCCTTTAACTACTTGTTGTTAGGAAAATAATTTATGTTTAGGAAATGCTTTATTTAGATTTAACCAGGCGCGTACCGCGGCATGTGAGCCAGGGGGGGCAGAAGTATATGTCGTCCCGACAGTGGCGTAAATTTTCGTAAAAGGTTGCCCCAATTTTTTTCCCAGTCAGTCACCTCGTAAATTTCACGTAAGTGGGGGGGGGGGGGGGGGGGGGGGGTAGGGTCAAAATGCCCAATCCTCAGTGTTTTCGGTCTAGTCCATTTTTTTTTTTTCCTTATGCGAATTTAGCGTCCTGGTATGGCGAATTTAGCGTCCCGGTATTTGGAGCCAGGGGGGGGGGGGGGGGGGACTTGCCCCCCCCCCCCCTGCCCCCGGTCGGTACGCCCCTGGATTTAACATAGAATGGTTACGTAGTAAATCGGCCATTTTCCTTTAATAACACTGAAAATAAAACTGAACGTGTGGTGAAATAAGTAGGTTACCTTATGCACCTTCATTTTTGTATTGTTTCATATAGTCACTAGACCAGTTTACGTATCAGGTTTTAATATTGAAACGTTATTGATAGAATTTGAAGCATTTGCTTGTGGCTACAGCTTTACTTGTCATGGCATTGCTTTATTACTTGAAAATATGTTGGTAGCATTTTGTTTATTCAACCCATTATTTTCAGCCTTTTAGACATATGGTTCATACTCTTCACCCTGACTGCATTCATATATCTGCACCTATTGTATTTCCCGCGTTCTTCCTTACTTATATTGACGCTTATTCTATACGTAATTTTAATACTTTCCACGCGGGAGGCGTCTGCAGACGACATTCCAAAATTTCACAAAATGTTCTAAAAATGTCAACATTATTGAATTTCATTACCATACAGGGTGAGTCAAAATAGTCAGGTCCCGTTTTCAAAAAATCTAGAAAAATACTTCTTGTACAAAATTAATAATTGTTTTCATTGTTTATGAGAGAAGACATACTTCTTTATACCTGGTGATGTTTTCACGACAATATCATATTCCACGCCAGATTTACAACATATTTACGAAAAGACGCGTAATCCAAAGTGTTCCAAGTTTGGTGGTGGATGTTAACACTACTGTAATATTAGTTATTCATACAACACAACACACTGTATAACTGTTGCAATTTATACCAAAATAACATGTTTTTGTTGTTGAATCTCTGATAAATAAAACGATATTGCATGCAAAGTATTTAAGTATATTATAATATAACTCAGTATTGCACAAATATATTCATAAAAATGGACTATGCACGTTGCCTGGTAAGTTGCCAAAGCATAAACTGTTTAAAGATATAAGATCTGTTTTCTCTCAGACTTCTCTCATATCAGTTTGATTAAAATAACACGTTTCAAAATACTTTGGTCAACATTTTGTCAAAACTCAATAATGTTTGTTATAGGCTATAAACTGTTTAAAGATATAAGATCTGTTTTCTCTCAGACTTCTCTCATATCAGTTTGATTAAAATAACACGTTTCAAAATACTTTGGTCAACATTTTGTCAAAACTCAATAATGTTTGTTATAGGCTATCTCTGATTGCACGAAAACTATTAAAAACCGTAACCGCAAAGACAATAAAATCTCTTTTCCTATTGTAATTGCTATGAATACCAACACGCCTTTGATTGACTTATTCAAAAGGCGCGCGTTAGATGTTAACATCCATAGGGATCCCTTAGATAAGTTGGAACATATTTTATTTCACAGAATTTGGAAAAATGCTCATATCTCCCGTTTCGTATAACCAATTTGAATGAAATAAAATTTAGGTTATAGCTAGTAAGGCCACCTTGCTAGCCAAGTTATTCAATATATTCATGTTTACATTTAAACTGGTTTAAAAAATCGGTGAAATCGGGACCTGACTATTTTGACTCACCCTGTATTTGGAATCACTATGCGAAATGCATTGAAATAAGAACACACATGTCTAGTATTAGTTCAGTAATCCTTGAGATAGACTTTTCTGAAAAATCTGTTTTGTATCATGGTAAAACTAATAGCCGCGTAAAAGTGTTAATACTGGCAGTGACCGCCATTATTCAATAAAGCTTATAACAACTTACCTGTATAAAGAAATGTATCAGTATGTCCACCGACCACGATGTCGACACCTCGGACTTTCCTGGCTATTTCCTGGTCTTTTTCAATACCCGAATGACCCAAGGCAATGATTTTATTGACGCCTTGTGCTTTTAAACTATCTACTTCACGTTGTATTTCTTCTAGTATGTTCAGAAACCTCACGTGACCTGTGGGTATGAATGAGAATTCACATCAATATAAGAAGCGCATAATATGCAAAATGTTTGAAATACCCTCAATCAAATTATTACGACAGGAACGTGGCATTGAGTGGTATTATTACCCAGTGTATTACCTGAGCATGCTGAGGGGAGGTGCACAAAGGTCAGGGTCTACATATATATATAAAACTGAGGATTAAGAGACCACAGACAGAAATCAGATTTATATACAATTCGTCGCTGTTCTGACATACCGGCACATCACAACAGAAATAAGTAAAGAGATGTGCCGGTATGTCAGAACAGCGACGAATTGTTACAGTATTTAGTAGTGTTTTGTATAATCATCCAACACTCTTTACATCGGAATATCAATAGAGAATACCTTGCCATTAACATGATTAAGCATCTGTAGAATAATGCTCAAAAAGCAGCTAAGGTCGTGGAACCAGAAGCATTTGTACTCACAAGCTCTTTACCAAAGTGGTCTGAATGTCTACATTTTTGGGTATATCCTTGGTGTAAGACATTCAAAAGTTAGACTGGTGTAAAGACCCCATTACGGAATTAAGCTATATAATCCTTGAATCCGTGCTATACGTTAATTTCGTGCTGTCTTAAAAAATCCTAGCTACGCCACTGATGCATTGCCCAACATTTTGCGAGGGGTATGAGAGCTCACGTTATCTTAAATACCCTAAAGAAAATCAATCATCAAACCTGTCTTCGTTCTTGTGGTCATGGGAATGGGATATAAAACCAGCTATTGCATTGAAGGAAAACATGTGTCTAATGCAACCTGCTCGGCGCTTCCAAATCGGCGGTTCATTGCACACTTACGTGTCTGCGATATTTCTGGCGTTCTTTCGTACAGATACCCAACTATTCCAAATTGTTCTCCTCCTACAGTCTTGATGGTACTCTTCTTAAACAATCCATTGATTGGTTCTCTTGATGCGTCGATATTTGCGCAGACAACGTCAGCATTTACATTCTTCATGAATTCTGCCAATTTATCTGGACCAAGGTCAAATTCGTGGTTTCCTATTGCCTGCAAGGTGCGCAAACAAAAAATAAAAAGTGAATTGAGTCGTTTGCTAAAAATGGAACAAATACTGTTATCAGAGCAAATCTTTACTGTCATAATTGCGGGGAAAAGAACTTAGGGTTGAGCCTCATTCATTTCGTCGCTGTTCTGACAAACCGGCACATCACAACAGAAATAAGTAAAGAGATGTGCCGGTATGTCAGAACAGCGACGATTTATTTGCCGACATGCCGCGATTTGCCGACAGACCACCGAATCTTGGGGCTCTAGCCACCCTTTGGCAATTTGGTTTATCAAGCAGGATGGACCGTGTAAGAGTGTACTTGGGTTTGTTTGCTGTGAATGCAACGCATATTGTTTGCTCTGACAATGGGTATGGGTCTAGGATTCCTGACAATGGGTCTAGGATGGATATCCTTCATTCCTGACAATGGGTCTAGGACGGATATCTTTTATTCCTGAAAATGGGTCTAGGACGGATATCCTTCATTCCTGACAATGGGTCTAGGACGGATATCCTTCATTCCTGACAATGGGTCTAGGACGGATATCCTTTATTCCTGACAATGGGTCTAGGACGGATATCCTTCATTCCTAAAAATGGGTCTAGGACGGATATCCTTCATTCCTGACAATGGGTCTAATACGGATATCCTTCATTCCTGATAATGGGTCTAGGACGGATACCCTTCATTTTAAATGTTTCAAAAGCGAAATTATCTTACGATGCGTCGTAACATAAGATTGTATATTTCATCTGAAAAAATGGTCTTGAAGGTGCGATCTTGATATCACTTTTTGCAGCAAGTAGTTTGCGAATGTTTGCTATTCTTATATTTAGAAATAGCCAAGTATATATGAAGCCATGTACATGTATAAGAAGAAAAAGTTGTTGTTATTTATTATTAATAGGTATAATAGCAGTTTCCGGTTCACGAATTTGCCATTTCGTATAGTTAACATTTGAATAGAGGCACGGAAATATATACTTCATTCCGTAGTTAACCTTGTACTGATGGCCATCCTCCCCCGACCGCCAACCACTGGATTGTTTTAATGTATTAAAGGCATATTATGTGATCTTTTCCCGGGAACGCCCTCAATCTTCGAGAGAAAAAAAAATTAAAAGCAGATTTTCTTGCAGATTTACATTTCTGATCATAATTGTACACCCATTCCAAGTTACAGGGCGATACGATTCTTAATTACTTCAAAATCATGGTTTTACAGTGAAAATAAACTGTCGGAGTCTGCGCCGACAACTTATTTTTACTCTAAGTTCACTCTAAAACCATGGCTTTGTGAGGTAATTAGGAATCGTATCGCGCTGTAACTTGGATTATATTCATGATTTATGATCCGAAATGTAAATCTGCAAGAAAATCTACTTTCAGGAAAAGATCACATAATATGCCTTTAATGTTTACGAATATCAATTCCGAGGTGTCAAGAATATTCCACGCCAGTGCAAATGTTAACTAGGGAAAAAACATCGTTTCCCGTTCAAGGGTTGATAAAAATACAGAAGATATCCAATGAAATTCAGAATCATGGTATGTTTATCGATTCTAAGCAACTCATAATATGTGTTTTCTGAAAGGAATGATATGTTTCTGGACAGAATAAAGAGACAAACATATCACTCATTACTATGTTTTTTTTGGTGTGCTGATATAATTGTTTTCGTGCGCTGATATGTTCTTCATTGCGCACTAGGATATGATTTTTTTTTTTCGAATGGAGATATCCAAAAAGATATAATTCCTTTCATAATAAGTTAACACTAGATAAACATCGTTCCGGTTTAAAGTGATTATTCATATCTTTTAAGTGAAGATTTAATAAAGTCAGCCTACTCGTGTCTCATTCAATTATGTTATACACGCGAACTGCATAGACCCACTGCCTGATACGAATATTGATAACTCGTACCTATAATAAGCAATATTCATGTTCTTCTGAAGTACCACTCTCGGAAAAAAATGACTTTCACAGATGAAATGCATGACATTTATACTCCAATTTGTATGTTTATCCAGACCAGTGATCCAGACCGTCACTGGTTTATCTTTACCCCTTGATCACTACTGCATTTATAATAAATAATAATAATAATAATAATAATCAGTATTTATATAGCGCCTTTTCCAAAGGGTTCAAAGCGCTGTAATTTCTGCTGATGAATCATCAGAATCAGATCACATCATCTAGGGTGCAGCCAATTCAGGCGCAAACCACTATCCGCACTTAGATTGTAACATCCACTATTTTTCGTATTTTGTATAACCGAAACAACTGATCACTGATTTTGAAAGCAGGAGGAAACCGGAGTACCCGGAGAAAACCTGCGAAAGCGTGCATGGATCGTGATAAACCAAATGCACATAAAGCCCACGGTCGTGCACAGAATTGACCCGGGTTTCATTGGTGCAAGGGGAGAGAACAATCCGCTGCGCCAACACGCTCCCCGCAATTCCTACAGGATTTTGATTGGGATTATTAATTTATATCTGCATTTAACAACCATAGCATAGAGCTTTTATAGAATGGTCAAAAATAAATATAATTTTCAGCCTTGTCACCATTCTAAAGATATATCGGATTGATTCAATAAACGGCTATATCATTATTTGCAACCAATCGCCATGCAGTGGCGTATCCAGGGGGGCACAGCAGGCCATGCCCCCTTGACAAAAGAGTTAAAAAAAAGAGGATCGTAGAGCAGGAGGAAGAGGAGAAGAAGGAGGAAGAGAAGGAGATAGGGGAGGAGGAGGCAGGGTAGGAGCAAGGCGGCGCAAATGGGGGTGGGGGGGGGCGGTGTTAAGGGGTCACGTAATTTACAAATGTTTTTTACAAATGTTAAACTGGACTTCATTAGTGTTAAAAATTCAAATTTTTACGCGTGCTATTAGTTTCAATGTTTCATTATTCAAGGTTAACAAGATGGCTTCAGGAACGTTTTTTCTGGACCATTTTAGTTCAAAAAATGATTTTTGTTGTTGCTCGATTCGCGCTCATTTGTTCTAGAGGTTTCAACATTATAATGGGTCTCGAACCAGCGTAAAAATTCTAAATATTATGTAAGGGCGTTAAACACTTCATGCTGGACCTTTTAAGTGTTTAAAATGCCAAATTGTGCCCGCTTTGCGCGTATTATGTTCAATGTTTCATTATTCAATCTGAACAATATATGGCTTCAGGAAAGTTTTCCGTGACCATTTTAATTTAAAAACTGAATATTTTTTGTGCGCTTCACGCGAGTTTTATCGACAGGTTTCAATATTGTAATGGGTCTCGAACAACAACAAATATTCCAAATATTATGTGGAAGACGTTAAAAACGTCATACTGAACCTTTTTAGTGTTAAAAATCACAATTTGTGCGCGCTTCGCGCGTATTAGTTTCAATATTTCAATATTTAAGCTTAACAAGATGGCTTTAGGTAATTTTTTGTGGACCATTTGAATTCATGAACTGATTTTTTTTGGGGCGCTTTGCGCGCATTTAGTCTACAGGTTTTAACGGGTCTCGAACCACCCTAATTTATCTTGCTTCAGAATGCTGAATATTTGCCTTAACATTCCTTCAACCAGGAGCTTCCAGATCGAGTGCCCTTCATGTAAAACGGGCACACCCACTTGATGTGGATGTTGTTTAAGTTTGAATTTGAACGTGCATATTTTGTGATTGGATTTTACTCCTGTTACCTAATAGTAATACAGGGTCATTCAATAAGTTCTACCTCCTACCTCATAACTTTATTAATATGCAAGCCAGTCTCATGAAATATCACACATTTGTAGCTTGGAGCCTCAGCTACAAATTCATCGTAAAATGATCGGAGTACTGGTTGAACTGTTCAGGGGATGCAGTGAAAACCAAACTTCAATTTAGTGTCACGGAAACGGATGAAAAACAGGAAAATATCACCGAAGTGCTATAGGCCTACATTTGGCCTATTGTAAAGGCTAAACATACCTATCGGTCAATTATAACCGTTCCAAATGTCAGATATCTCTTTAACAGACTATAAACAATAAAGGTGACGAATTTCTTTGGAGAAAAAAACCATGCCCTCTGATAAACCAGAACCAGATCAGGACAACCTTAAGTTTATCCCTCCCCCAGAGAACCATGAGGGTATATTTGACTTTCATGAGAACTAAGTGATTTTCAATATATCAGACTAATTAGAGGGATTACAAGTCTCTCAAAGAGATAATTTTCTATCATTGACTACCTGATTGACTATTCTGAAGGTTGCACATAAAGAAAACTCTTATTAAAGTGACTATTATGTTAAATATTTAACGTACGAGGCATCACTGCGGCTTGAGTTGTAACAACGAAAATAAGACTGTTTAGCATTATTCCAGTATGCCAAAGGCATAGCAATACATTTTAGTTAATATTGCTCACAAACTTATTCATACATGATAATACTGTAATTTTAATTTTATCGTATTTCATTTATTGATTTCCATTTTCAGTATTATAATCATGCTCTAATAAATCTAACCATATAATACGAAAAAACTCCGAAAAATCATGAATTTATTTTTAAGGTAATTTTCCGTTTCCGTTGTCCAAAATCTCTCTCTGGCTTTATCCGCATCATATCAAAAGTAAAACAGATATTGGTTATCACTTACTATAAATGTGTGATTAAGAGCTATAATCATGACAAATGTCACGAGGCTGACATTCACATTAACAATGTTATGAGGGAGGAGTTTTTTTAGTTAGGTTGCAGGTGAGAAAATTCCAAAATTACTGTTTCCGAATGCTAAAGCTTTGCCTTAAAATGCCGAAAACCCATGAGATTCCAGGGGATGGCGTAGCCACAGGGGACGAGGGGGTGATCGCCGCCCCCACCCCCAATATTGACTGTCGTGTCGGTTGAGATTGGCGCTGTCGGTATATTTGACAAGAGGAATCATGGAATTATGATGGTCAAAAGTACACAGATGGAATTTTGTTGTGCTCCCAATATGCAATAGTTGTTGGTACAAGCTTGTTTAGAGCTAAAATGTACCTCTAACATAGCTAAAAAAGGTGTAAATTCGAACATTTTCGCGCGCTATGCGCGCATTTATTTAGTCAGACGATCTTGTCGGTTCACTTTCATTTCTTGCCCCCCCCCCTCCATATGAGAAACCTAGCTACGCCAGTGCCACGGGTCCTAGGGCGGCCCCTGGACCCCACCCGCTGGCAGTGGCATAGCTCAGGGGGGGGGGGGGGGGCAGGGGGGGGGGGGAAATGCCCCCCCCCCCGACGAAAAAACTCAATTTGGGCCCCCGCCCCCACCCCCTAAAAAAAAAGGGTTGAGAAAAAAAGTAAATAGGAAAAATATGACAAAAAAGACCGAGGTTATTAGCCAAAAAGAAGGCAAAATTGTACATATAGTACATTTACTGTGCGATTTTTTTTGACCTTAACCCCCCCCCCCCCCCTCCACTTACGTGAAATTCACGAGGTAAGTGACTTGAAAACAAATTGGGGCAACCTTTTACGAACATTTTAGAAATCTTGCCCCCCCTGAAAAAATCCTAGCTACGCCACTGCCCGCTGGTCTCTCCGCTATACAACATTTGGTCCCCATCAAAACAGTGCTGAATAAGCCCTTGTCGCCATGTGCAGTTCTTATGGGTTAAAGGCATATTATGTGATCTTTTCCAGAGAGCGCCCTCTATTCATTATTTCTTTTAGAAAGTAGATTTTCTTGCAGATATACATTTCTGATCATAAATCATACATACATTCCAAGTTACAGAGCGATACGATTCCTAATTACCTCAAAATCATGGTTTTAGAGTGAATTTAGACTAGAGTAAAATAAGTTGTCGGATATCCGACAGTTTATTTTCACTCTAAAATCATGATTTTGAAGTAATAAGGAATCGTATCGCCCTGTAACTTGGAATGTATGTACGATTTATGATCAGAAATGTAAATCTGTAAGAAAATCTTCTTTCAATTTTTTTTTCGATGTTGAGGGCGTTCCCTGGAAAGATCACATAATATACCTTTAAGTTGACACCTTGTATATTCCCAGGACCTGATTATAATACGGGTCATTTATACAACCACTTGCACTTGTGACAAAAATAGATATCATTCCTTTCATGTACATTAAAAGCTTATCATAAGTTATCACTAGATAAACATCATCCCGGTTTAAAGTGATTATTCATATCTTTTTAGTGAAGCCTTTATAAAATCAGCTAACTCGTGTCTCATTAAATTATATTATACACGCGAACTCCATAGACACACTGCCTGATACGAATATTGATAACTCCTACCTATAATAAGCAATATTCATGTTCTTCTGAAGTACCTTTCTCGGCAAAAACGACTTTTAATAGATGAAATGCATGACTAATTTATACTCCTATAAATTACCCGATACGTGAATGAGACAAGACACCTACCGTGCGCCACAATGGCAATGAATAGCAATCGGGATAGCAATGAATTCATATGAAAGTATTAAATTGATGTCAAGTTATAAGCTGTGACAAGCAAATTATCCACAGATCGGTACGTATAATAGCCTGTACGTTGAATTACATTGACAGAACCACTTAATTGCTTTTCAGGGACATGCAACTAATGGAGTTGGAGGAGCTGATGACATCCTCTGCTGAATTATATACTTTTCTCTCCTTAAAGGCAAAAATTGTCTCATAAATATTCCTGTTAATTCAATACCTGTTTAGAAATGGTTTGAGGTGTTGTAAACGTTAACGTTGAGTATATATAGTCAACGTTGGTTGCCAAACACTATTTATAACGCCAGTCATATCTAAAATGGAGAATGGGGATTTGGGGTTATAATGATAGTACAATTATTAGTTTTGAGATGAAATACTTAATTATCCGTAATACAGTTTGTGTGGGGTGGGGGTGTGGGGGGGGGGGGGGGGGGGGGGTAATATGTACAGGGTGTCCCAATGTTATCATTAACGTTAAGGATAGTTCAGAATTTGATACTGGAAGTTCCAAGTTAGCCGACCCGTAGCCATATTCATAGATGATGATGAAAAAACAACGGAAGGCATTTTGAATATTGCTATCTTCAGACGATAGCCTACATTGGAGCTATTTGTCCATATCTTTAAATGAACTTTATAGCAATTCCGATAATCTTTCAATATATTAACCAGCAGTCGAAGGACAGGTGAAAATCTGAAATATGTATTAGGGTATATAAGACCTTTAGGTTATTGTTTCAATACACATAACTAAACACTATGTAGTGGAATAGAGTCTACTATGAATATAATCTGTCCGATGTTATTTCAACTAGGTTCCAATATTTCGATGGTTTAGTGCAACAAAGCCCTAATCGCATGACATAAATTGCCCGCTTAGGAGCGCTATTAATTCGGTCTGGTAAACATATTGTTATCAATAACTACGAGAGGATTGCCTGGTTGTATATTTAAATTCGGGGCGTGTACAAGTGGTACTTCTTGCTAACTGCATGGGTGAGTTTCCATTATGTTGCAAATCACATCCACGTTCATGTGTTTAAACTACTCAGTGGGCGTTGCGATACAGCCGGTTGACGAGAATTATGTCATATAGAAACCAGCTTTGATGGAAGCCGAATATTTAAATTTGGTGCCGGTTTTTTATAGCGCTGCTAAGCGGGTCTTGTAGCGTAATGGCAATGGCAACTATTTGTGAGATTGCCTTTCCACAGGAGTACATCTTGGAAGCCTCCGTAATACATAACATGTGGCAGCTTATGTAGATATTGCATTTTAACACAGCTGAGATGTAAGTGCGAAAATATCCTATCTGTTTTAGCTGCCCTACGTTACTTTTAGTTTGAATCAAAGGGTCCGCCATAGACTAAACGACACATGGAAACATATGGCAGCTACTTTACAGAAACCCTTGATTGACCCAAGCAGTATATCAGCATATACATTTGAGAGTGTCATATTTCATAGCTCGCAGAGTTTAGTTTAACCAGTGACAGTTGTTTAACTCGACAGTTTGAAATTTATTTCCGCTCCACTTACGGAGCCTGCTGCATACTGTGATATTGTGACTTTAAACAAACAAAGTATACGTATCTAAAAACACTATAGACATTATTATTACTTTTAATGTAACTATTGTTTTGGGTTTTCTTTATTTGCTAAGGCAATGTCTTCAGCTTCGAAATAAACTTTGTTTCGTTGAAATCGGTGGTATAACTGCAAAGATATGGGCGTCTTCCAACTTTAAGTAACAGAATCAAAGACGAACGGGAATGAATGGATCATAATGCGAATCATCTGACAGCTTTTAAGAGGTTATAAACAATGACAAATTGTAAAACATTGGATAATGAAGCATATAATAATGAAGAATTATTTGAAAGAAACGTAAAAGGTAACAACCAAACATGTTTTTGTGTCTCTTCTTCATTTGGTACTCTCAAAAACGGTGAAACTGGCCATTGCAACTGATAATCATATTGACTGGTTTTAAGGGGAACCGGATACCCTTCTCAGTCCCATTGCGGCACGCTTTGTACATGTTGGCGAACTTACACGCACGGCTATGGTGGCTGCCTATGAGAAGAATTCGATAGAATAACCAGGCTATATACCGAGGCTCAGAACCAGTTTTTATGATCTAATACAATCTACAACACAAACGTCTTCGAGTATTGCACCCCCTTAAACAGGTGCATACCAACCTTTTATACAGCGCGAATATACACTCCGTTTTTATGTTTATCCAGACCAGTGATCCAGACCGTCACGTTTATCTTTAACCCATTGAGCAATACTGCATTTCCTATAGAATTCTGATATATGCAGTTAAGCAACCATTATAGAATAGAGCTTTGATAAAATAATTGAAAATTAATATATCAGCATTGTCACCATTCTAAAGATATCTCTGATTGGTGCAATATAACGGCTATATATCCTTATTTGCAACCAATCGCCATGTGTAGTGCTTATGGGGTTAAATTGATACCTTACATATTCCCAGGACCTGTGTATAATACGGGTCATTTACATGTATACAATAACTTGCAATTGTGACACCTTACGCTTAAACGCTTATGTGGAAATTGTACTGACCATTGACCATGTTGACCGATGCAAATGCTCTGAGTAGACTTCGTAACACATTTCAACTGCAGAATTTCTATTTTATTCAGATTGTCTGATAATAATAAGTGGCAGCTATTTGTTATGTCCTGATGCACGTAGCTTATATATTTATGCTCATTGAAACTATGTTCTATATATTTTGAAGATGATCTGCATAGTCTACATACACATGCCAACTATTAGTTCTACATATATCGGGTATCCTATATCGTATTAACCCTTGATACTTACGCGTTCAAGTTTGCAAATGGGCTTATTACGTCCTTTCTCATTTTTTCATTGCCGTATTTGTTTCCATGCAGTTCCCATAATATGAAGATATAATGTGTTGAACTTTTGTGCACTTTTGTTATTGTTAGATATGGCTTACCTGCCATGTAAGAATGAATCAAGTTAATATACCCCGTGTGTTAAAGGAAATAATGCGATTTTCACAATCTTAAAACTATGACCCAAAAAGTGACATCGTTATAAAAGTCGTTTGAAAGAAAAACAACATATAGTTTTTCATATTTTCAGGATATCAAAAACAGACATTAGACTTGTGATGGCCTGACATCATTGGTTTCAGACATTAAAGCCGATGTGAGTAAAATAGGTACGCCAGGGGAGGGGGTCATCAGACTTAAATGTAACATTACACTAGATTTCGCGGTTCTCGGTTTATGTGGTCTGTGGTTTGCGCTTAGTTTAGTTTAGTTTAGTTTTTAATTTGGCATCACAACATATACAAATAACAAATCACACGAGTATAAAATTATATTATCATTCAATAAATAACGCATATCACAATGCCATCCCAAACTGGAACGGCAAACACACCACAACGCCAAAAGTTGCAAGGCCAGGATAGCCCATAAAAGCCAGCTACATGTGCAGGCTTATTTCCAATGGGGTCCCAAAACAACACAACAAGAGGGCCATGGACGTGGAGTAACATAAACAAAATGACATTGGACACATTGGACAATAAGCCTACACACGTATGAAATCTGCAGATTCCTGCTTCAGAGCGCAATCAGCCAGGTGTTTTTTCACAGCCTTTTTAAATTCCATCTTCCTGCGTATGGTCTGGATTTGTGGTGGCAGGGTGCCAGTCTAAGATGGCATTGTAGTACATGTAGAATGACTTGGAAGCAATTCCTTTAACTCTAGAGACAATAAAATTGAAATTGCTTGACCTAGTTCGGTGGGAATGAGCACTCGTGGTTCTTATGAAATTGTGAGCAAGGTAAGGAGCACCAATACTATTAAAGATATTAAAAACGTGGTTAAGTCTTAACTGTTTTGCACGGTCCTGTGTATTTAGGAGTCTAAGTAAATTACGGTTAAATTGATCAATGTGAGTCCTTGGAGACAATTTCAAAATGAAGCGAACTATTTTGTTTTGGGTGACTTGTAATTTGTGTCTGGCCCTGGTATTGATACCAGCAAACCATGCGGAACAGCAATAGTCAAGGTGACATTGGATCAGAGCTGCACTCAGATTTTTACGCAAGGTTTGGTTAAGGTAACTAGAATGTCTAGAAAGAAATTTGATACCACCAACAACTTTCTTGACGACATCGTCCACTAATTTGTCTCCAGAGACTGTTTGATCAATTGTTACTCCAAGGTAGTTGATGCAATCTTGGGAGGGGATGACTTTCCCATTATAATTGATGTTAAAATCAGTTGCACCTTTTAATTTGGCATGAGAACCAAATAAGATGCACTCAGTCTTACCAACATGTAGAGACAGTTGATTGTCAATAAGCCAATGATTACAAGATTCCAAATCTTTACTGAGTTCATGGGAAACAAAACTGGGGTCTTTGTCCGAAACAAGGATGACACTGTCATCAGCGTACAATAATAACTTATTGCGAACAGAGCACACCATATCGTTAGTGTAACAGAGGTACAGCAGGGGACCCAGTAAACTACCTTGTGGAACTCCACAAGTAATTTTCTGAAAATCAGATGAAAATGCCATCAACCGAGACAAGTTGTTGTCTGTTTGACAGATAAGATTTAAACCAACCAGGGTTGATTCCCACGAACTCAAGTTTGGAACACAAAATATCATGGTTAACGCTGTCAAAAGCTTTTTGTACATCTAGCAACAGCATGCCCACATAATTACCTTCAGAAAGTTGAGATCTTATATAATCGGTCAGATGAATGAGACATGTTTCTGTAGAGAATCCAGGGCGAAAACCAGATTGGTAATTGTATAAAATTTGCTTTCCTCTAAGGTAACTATCGATCTGGTGAAGATGCATTTTTCAAGAATTTTAGACATGCAACTTAGGATACTCACTGGTCTGTAATTGCCCATCACATCCAACCTACTTTTCTTTTTGAAAAGGGGGATAATTTTGGCACATTTCAAGTCAATGGATAGGTTAATGATGTGGGTTATGACTGGGGCCAGTTGGGGGGCCCCATCCTTCAAAAATGTTGGTGCCAACCCATCTAGACCAGCACCTTTATGAGGATCAAGATTTGATAATGCATTGAGTACAAAATCTTCATTTACAGCCTCAAGATCAAACTCATTGGGCATCACACCTTTATCCAAATAGAATTGTTTAAAAGTACCGAGTCTGTGCAGAATTCTTTGAGTGATGTGGGTAGCTTGCTAACCAAGGTTGAGGCAATATTTGTAAAAAAGGTGTTTATGTGATTACAAACTGATAAGGTGTCATAACACAATGAACCGTTGCTATTCAAGACGATTTTCCCTTTACTTTTAGATTTGTTGTTATAACCAAGTTGTTTTAGATGTTCCCAGAGCTTCCTTGGATTACCCATGCTATCCTCGAGTTTAGATTTAAAGAATGATGCCTTTGCTTTCTTAATATCTCTCTGGACTTCATTGCGCTTCATTGCGCAATGCATGCAATGCTTGTTCAATTATAACGCGTAAGGATCCATTCGGAGTTTGCTACAAATTGGTATTGTGATCCGACAAAGTAGACGCAAACGCTAAATAGGCCAGGTTGTGTGTTTGTATATACATTACAATTTGTACGTAATGAAATAGGGGAAGCGGCGGTGGCGGTGGCGGTGGCGCTGTGTACAATCGCTATGGGGAATATAGAAAATGTTCCCAATTATACGTTCAATTTACTATAACTTCTCATCCCTGTATGGTACAAACATGATTTTGCTCTCATTTTATAGATTATTTTATATTCTATACGTTTCTGTTTCAACAAACGTGTCAACTATTATGTAACAATTGTAATCATGAATCGATTGCATTGTCCTTGGCTTTCTCCCTATTCGTTACACAGTGAACTTGCCCTAATTCATTAGTTTTACATACATGACTATAACAATAAAAGTATTCAACCGATGATAGCAAAATTATACATTTTTTGAAAGCTCTCAAATAGGGGAATTCAAAAATGCCGTGTAAAACAGGATGTAAACTCTAATAAATATGAAATGTTAACGTTTGTGCTCATTCACTTCCCGATGTAGTATATTTCAACAAGTTACCCTTGACAGCCATAATGTTCTGATGGGTTGAGGAACTAATATGCACAGTAAAATTATGATTGGGATAGGTATAAAAATATTATTGAGCTTATTGAGAAAATCGATATTAACATTCTTAATCATAACATGTTACCATTAGGTCCTATTTAAATTCCAATAACATATTTGGCTTCCTTGTGAAATTACCGTTCAGAAAATATACTTTCTATAGGGTAGAACAAGTAATTATGGCGATATGCTAATTCGAATATCAGATGATGTAAAATGTAAAAATCTGGACATGCAACGGGAAGGGTGGCGAGTTCAAAACACATGGCCACATACTGCTAATACTACATGCATGGCATGCACTGTGTTTTCAAGCTTGATTTGGTAGCGTAACTTTAAATCTTATTTGCCTAAATTTACCTTGCGTTGCGGTTTTTAACATAAATGTCTGTTTCTTCAAATACATAAGAAGTACCAGTATTAAACTTGGTCAACTTTCACCGTCTCTGGTCAACTAGGGTATTTATATTTCTTCCTTTATTGTATCCAAATCATTATTATGTACAATGGTGTATAATTCTATCTACAGACGATACAATTTCAGGGTTACTACATGTAGTACGGGCCGTATTCTCGTACTAAACATGGTTTTAGCTTAAAACCGTGTTTAACTAAGCGCGTGTCTAATTTAAACGTGAGTTTATCCTTTAAACGACGTGTTTAACAAAACACGATTTTAAACTCTGCAAATCTCGTTCCCAGAGTGGTCCTGCGTTGATTGTATACAGGTATCTAATTCATTGTGGCCCTAATGAGTTACAATAGATATCGACCGAATGCCTTAAATACACAGTCGATAGAGTACTTTTAATCCGCGCGTCAGCTTGCACCGGCCACGGTTGAGTGATCATTCAAGGCATACAGTTGGTGCACGAGTTTAGTTAAACACGCATTAAACTACCCCCATACCCGTGTTTAAAGTTAGACATATTTCAGCGAGTTAGACGCGTGTTTAAGTCAGGGGTGCAAAAAGTTATTTCTTCCTCCGGAGCATGATTCTAAGGTTCAATATTTCCTCAACCAAACCGTAACTTATAGCTTCTGTAGCCCATCATTGGAAACGTTATGCGTCGTTTTGGATTTTATCAAAAGCTTATTATGAAAATATAAGAGGTTTCACCCTGTGAGACGTGACGAAGTACCAGCTTTTCCCACCAAAATGTTTGTCTAAAATAAGGCTTTCCTCGACACACTGTCACAATCATGGTGGATTTCAGGTCCATTCCATAAGAACGGCTTCATTGACACTATCAAGTGACAATTTTCTTTCTGGTCTATTGTGATGTTCTAACTGTAATAAGGTCAAATATTGAAGTATGAATCCATTGACAAACAATTATTAAAGAAGGTTTTTTTTATTTAAAGGAAGTCAACATTATCAGACTATACACCATAGGAGTACATTGGCTATAATAAGGCCAACAAAATGTGTTTGGTTGTCCTCCACACAGCTGGGAGATAAGGTGCGGGTGGGCGGATTTTTCTTCTTCTTAATCATATGAAGTCCCGGGTCAAACAACAGAGACTTCATTATACACTTCATTTAAAGTTTGAAATATACCTAAATTCAATAAATTATCATTTAATATGGCAATATATGTGTTGCCTGTTACGTTATATATAACAATAAAATAATTAAAAAAATATTTGATTTTTACCGCGATATATGCATATATCGGGGTTATGCGATCCTGCACATCACTAGCCTCGTTTTGCGGGGCAGATGTAATTTCACATTCGTTTGTGTGTAACATTTAAACTTTTTCGGTAGCGTATGGTTATCACTGAAAATCCTTCCGAATGCTGTGGACATTATTTCATTAGTTTGCTCGGGACAGTTTTTTAAATTCGATTTGTTTGATATTGTAATTACAATTTTAGTCATGAAAAATGATGAATTACTTGGTGTGTGGTAGAGCCTGCATTGACGCGGCATTACAAGTCAATCAACAATGGTAAACACACAAAACTCATGCCAGGATAAACATCAAAGATCATTCATACAAAGCCAAATGATTGCTTCATAGATCCTTGAGAAGAAAATACACAGTGATAACAAAGCATGTGTGTTGAATATTCATCACCTGGACCACCTTGTGCCGTCATCCCTTACCGTTCAGATGTAGACAAATATATAGTCTGTATAAACAAAAAAAAAATTCAACCAATGATAGCAAGAGTACATATTTTTGGAAAGCATTCACTTCCCGATATAGTTTATCTCAACAACGTAACCCTTGACGACCATTATGTTCCGATGGGTAAATTCATGAGGAACCCAAATATGCACAGTAAATTATGATTGGGATAGGTATAAAAATATTATTGAGCTTTGATTTTTTTTTAAACATTGTTAATTATAATATGTTAGCATTAGGTTCTATCTAAATTCCAATAGTTGAATTCCTTGTGAGATTTTCGTTCAGAAAATATATTCCTTTTTATGGTGATGGTGTAAAATGTACAAATCTGGAAATGCAACGCGAAGGATGGCGAGTTCAAAACACATGGCCATAGCTTTGTATTATCGATCCCTCAGTCTCTGTTGCAGAATATGCCACGTGTTCATTATGATTATATGCTGGCATTTTAATTTAACGCCTAAAGTTATCAAACAAAATTTACTTTAGACATGAAAACATTAATGACGTTTTTCTGCAGTAAAAAATGACACGTGTTAATGTTATTACATGCTGTATTTTTAATAGCTACCACTACACTTTAATGCTCTTACAAGTTACATGTACTACCAAACCACCTTTTAATAACATTTCATTTTCTAATAATGATTGAAAACCTAATTATTTTGGTTTTAGCATAAACCGTGCCGGTGCAGATGTTCACTTCATGTTGATTTTTCAAATATACGAGGAGGAAAGCATGAAATTAATATAAATCATATATTCATAACTTTTGAAAATGTGCGTACCACCGCGCTTCCACTAAAATTGATCGTTACATGGAAACGCGGACGCACAGCGCAGGTTATTGATATATTGCCAAGACCTCCAAAATGTACTTGTACGCGCATCAATGACCTGGGGGCGTGGCGTTTTGTGTGACGTTGTGCATGGTAACAAGAGGCAGATGTTTGCGAGTGGGGCCCTGAACATGGATACACGCGACACGACTACTCGCGGCGCGGCTGTACTTTCAACAATACAAATACTACATTGAAAACACAACAAAACACCATTTTTATATCGTTGTAAAATGTCAATGATGAACGGCAAATTTGGTCTGCATGATTTGAATAACTGGCGTGTGTTTGTACCACCAGCGCGGCGGCTAGCCTGCCCTACACTACAGAGATACTGACTGGTAACTGGACGTCCCTCATCAGCAGCGAGCGCAGACTCGGTGACATTTTGTTAGCTTCATCATGGACCCCAAATGACGAGCAAGGACGTACAATGTATGTCATAGCGATTGTAAGCTAAACATCGCTCTGACGTTGCGTGTCTGTCTCAGTCTCACCGGCAAACACGGCCGTATCAAGCATACTCAGTGAAATAAATCTGATTACAGGGCTAACAAACTAGTATAAAATTTGACTGGGGACGCAAAAAAATCCCATGATAAACAGCCTAGTACAGAACAGGAATCTGTCTCATCAAAGGTGACTTTATAAATGTTTCAATTCAAGAAACGTATTCAAAATCGAAGTCAGGCGTCATCCATTTTTGTTGTAAAACCGAAACTGACAAGATTAAAAAATGTTAGGCTAAATTAACTAGGCCTACGTACGAGCCTACTCCTAGCTAGGCCTATGATAGCCATCCCGTCTACGACACATGACAACCCATTTAATTTTTGTCAAAGCTTGACAAACACCTGACACTGCAACTATAATAATAATTAAGGCAAGACAACATAGGCCCTACTTTTGTTTGTCAAAAAGACTCACGATGTAGGCTAGGCCATCAATCATTACTCACCGAATTAACGTCGTCTCTAAACAAGCAGACAAGAATGGAATCGTACAACACGATTTAGCTGCGATTTTGATTATATTTCCCCATCAATTGACCATAAACAAAGAAGGTTGTTGAAGTGATTCGACTTTGATCCATGGATCCATGATTTATGATGAGACATCATGATCCCGATCATGATCATTTGCATTGACTTTTTCAATGAATAAGCTTACAAAAATAGCTTCAAAAACTTATTCGTACGGTATAGATCTGAGACGAAATATTCGTCCAGGGTATGAAGTCATATTTCATATAATATTATTTCCAATCGGCAAAATTGATCAGGATCAGGAATGAAGAAACTTCTGTTGTTTGTTTATTTATTTTCCGTGCTTGTTTGCAAATCAAAAACTAAATTAATTTGTGGCCCTGAACATGCATATTATTTGCCGAACTGTGATTGGTCTATCTCATAATCGTTTTTTATAACAGCTTCTCCGCTATTGGTCAAAGAAAAACATTCCAGAGAAAAACAATGACGTAGTGGGGAATCCCCTAGATTGCCCTAGATTGCTCCATTATTCAATGGGGTGGTGTTTATTTACCTCAGGGGGAAATGACACAAAAATACGAACTCCAAAGTCAAAATATTAACCTTTAGCATGTTTAGAATAACTTAATATTACAATTTGGATGCTAATCAACATTAAATGACAGTTATGAATAAGATTGGTGACTTTGTACGGACTATTCTAAGGTTCTTGTTTGAAATCGCTGACGTTGTTTTGGTACCTCGGGATTGCCCCTCGGGGCGTGCCGCCCCCTCGGGGCAATCCCTTGGTACCAAAACAAAGTCAGCGATTTCAAACAAGAACCTTAGAATAGTCCGTACGCAGTCACCAACCTTAAATTAGTTACATTGCGTGGAGGTCATTTACGTTTAAAGAAAGCCATTGGTTTCCTCAGGGATGCCAAAAGGTATTTCTTCCTCCTCTTTTCATATTTCCTCTTTCCTTTTTCTCTTGCTTTCCTCCTTTTTCCCCATTTATTTTTCTTCTCAAAAGGCATTATTTCCTCAATTTTAACTGTCTCTTCCTAGGAGCGGTGCTCCCTGCTCCCGCACTTTTTGCATGCCTGGTTTAAGTAAAACAAATGTACGAGAATTGCGTTTAGTTAAATGCTGTGTCAAAAGTCAAAGTTAGACGCGTGTTTAGCTTAAAATCGTGTTTAACTACGCACGAGAATACAAGCCTTGTAGTGTTCAGATTAACAAGCTTTTTAAGTAAATTGCTTAATATGTAAACTGATATATCATACACCTTCAAAGTTTAAAAAACTTATGAATGAGATATTCTCTAACGGTAAGAAATACATAGCGATCCATACAATTCGGGTCACCTGCGTGGAAGTCCCGCCCGCGAATTTAATAACCGTACACAACACTTGGCCACACACTGTATACATGTATACAATCAGTCTCATCATGTATACTATACGCTTTATTCCGTCAAGGTATCAAATGTTGTTTAAGGTAAATAATATCGCGTCCCGCCCACCTGATCGTGCCACGGAGTCAGCTTCGAAAATCTTAAGAGTTTTCAGCATTATATAGCCCGCCTTGTCGCGCCACGAGATAGACTGGAGAAGCACGCACTACCAGCACCTACCAGTTGTGTAGCGTATTGTAGTAGGGCTGAGGAAGGTTAAAAATGGACAAAGGCGATACAAGTTGAAAATGTAAATATGGGCCCAGATTTCAATTAAACAAGCGATAGATATGATGAATAATGATTTTGATGGCTGAAGCAAGGGGCATTTTTGGCACGCGTTTTAGCCTAGGTCTATAAAATAAGGCATTTCAAATGTTGAATATTTCACTAAAATCATTTTATCAACCGTAAGCCAATTTTTTGTCAGTAATTCACATCAATTTTCATTCACCTCATGAAATATTCGTTCCATTGCACGAATGAAAACATTCATTAATTGTTTTATACAATACTAAGAACAACATTGTTATTTTGTAACAAATTATAGCATTTAGGGCCGAGCGGCTTACCGTGCAATGTGTCGAAGGGTCGATGCACGGTAAATCGTGCAATGGAGCGGATATTTAATCACACGTGACCTATAATCCTCCAATGAAATAACAATGATTTTCTTAGGTGTTGTATAATAACTTTTAATCTTGTAATGTCGACATAATAGTACTTCTATAATTTTGTGATACAGTCTGTAATGACACAAAAATCACTGCTAGCAGTAGTGCTATATTTGTAGTATGTTAATGGGATATCAATGTCATTGACAGAAACAACTGCCCATTTTTAATTTCTTGTACATAGTTTGCACTTTGTCATGCTTGTAGCTTTAGCTTGTGTAAGGTAGGTCGGTGGAGTAAATGGTTACAATAGCTTACTATAAATAACATCCTAGGCTATATACTACTGACAATGGACTTCGATTCGATAAAGTTAGCTATTGTAGACACACTATTTAAAGTATTTAAATTCAACATTATATAAACTCTTGGATTTCAAATAATTATATTGACTGGTTTTAAGGGGAACCGGATACCCTTCATAGCGATACGCTTTGTACATGTTGGCGAATTTACGCGCACGGCTATTGTGGCTGCCTATGAGAAGAATTCGATAAAATACCACGCTATATACCGAGGCTCAGAACCATTTTTGATGATCTTATACAATCTACAACACAAACGTCTTCGAGTATTGCACCCCCTTAAATAGGTGCATACCAACCTTTTATCCCGGTGGGTTACTTTTGCCAAAATCGTACGTGGATGTGCCTGCCGGACTTCGAACTATAGGCCTACCTATTTTCTGGCCAATTTCGCACCCATCAATATACCAATTTTGTAAGAAAAGCAACCAATTTTGCACAAATTGGGTGCTTAAAAAATCCTCAAAATACACCCAATTTATGCAAATTAGGCGCTTTGGTCTGTGATAAGAACACTCCATCGCTATACCAATTTTGCGAAAAAGCACCTCAAAAGGCATGCACATACGTATACTATATCAATGTGATAACCGCCCCCCCCCCCCCCGGGCCTTTTATACAGCGCGAATATCACTCCGTTTTAATGTTTATCCAGACCGTCACTGGTTTATCTTTATAACCCATTGAGCACTACTGCATTTCCTACAGAAATCTGATTGGATTGTTAAGTACCGGTATGCATTTAAGCAACCATTTAGAATAGAGCTTTTATAAAATGGTTAAAAATGAATATAATCTTCAACTTTGACACCATTCATAAGTTATATCGGATTGGTTCAATAACGGCTATTATCCTTATTTGCAACTAAATCGCCATGCGTAGTTCTTATGGGGTTAAGTTATTACCTTACATATTCCCAGGACCTGTGTATAATACGGGTCAGTTATACAATAACTTACAATTGTGACACATTATGCTTAAACGCTTATGTGGACATTGTACTGACCATTGACCGATGTTAATGCTCTGAGTAGACTTCGTAACACATTTCAACTGCAGAGAATTTCTATTTTATTTTGTGGATTTTACAGATTGTCTGATATAATAAGTGGCAGCTATTTGTCATGTCCTGATACACGTAGCTTATATTTATGCTCATTGAAAGTATGTTCTATTTTGAAGATGATCTGCATAGTCTACATATACATGCCAACTATTAGTTCTACATATATCAGGTATCCTATATCGTATTAACATCATTAACCCTTGATACTTACGAGTTCAAGTTTGCAAATGGGCTTATTACGTCCTTTCTCATTTTTCTATTGTCGTATTTGTTTCCATGTAGTTCCCACATTATGAAGATATAATATGTTGAACTTTTGTGCACTTTTGCTATTGTTTGATATGGGTTTCTGCCATATAAGAATGAATCAAGTTAATATACCCCGTGCTTTAAAGGAAATAATGCGATTTTCGTATTTTCAGGATATCAAAAACAGACACTTAGACTTGTGATGGCCTGACATCATTGGTTTCAGACAGATTAAAGCTGATGCGAGTTAAATAGGTACGCCAGCTAGGGGAGGGGTCATCAGACTTAAATGTAACATTACACTAGATTTCGCGGTTCTCGGTTTACGCGGTCTGTGGTTTGCTCTTGTTCAAAATATAACGCGTAAGGAACCGATTAAACAGTTTGCTACAAATTGATATTGTGATCCGACAAAGTAGACGCAGACGCTGAATAGGCCAGGTTGTGTGTTTGTAAAATATACATTACAATTTCTACGTAATGAAATTGGGTAGGGTTCCTTTATATTGTTTAAAAGAAGGCAACAGTTTTGGTTCACTACTCCATCTGCTATCTAGGCCTACTGTTGATATAACACCCCTTCATCTGCTATATGGCCGTGTGTTTTGAACTCACCACCCCAACAAAATCAAACTGTTTGGCTGAGATATGATTGATTATATTTCGAAAGTCAGGGGTGGCGGCGGTGACGGCGGTGGCGCTGTGTACAATCGCTATGGGGAATATAGAAAATGTTCCCAATTATACGTTAAATATTACTTTAACTTCTCATCCCTGTATAGTACAAACATGATTTTGCTCTCATTTTATAGACTATTTTATATTCTATACGTTTCTGTTTCAATAAACGTGTCAACTATAATTATGTAGCAATTGTAATCATGAAACCGATTGCATTGTCCTTGGCTTTCTCCCTATTCGCTTCACAGTGAACTTGCCCTAATTCATTGGTTTTACATACATGACTATAACCATTAAAGGTATTCAACCGATGATAGCAAAATTATACATTTTTGAAAGCTCTCAAATAGGGGAATTCAAAAATGCCGTGTAAACAGGATAGGGTGCATACCAAGAAAAATATAGTTGTAAACTCTAATAAATATAAAATTTTAACGTTTGTGCTCATTTACTTCCCGATATAGTATATTTCAACAAGTTCCCTTGACAGCCATAATGTTCTGATGGGTTGAGGAAATATAGGTTTTCCCAGTTAGTTTAACACTTTTTTCATTATATTTCATATCTCGTTAAGTTTGAATTCGTCCCAAAATTTTGAAGGTTGCATTTGTTAAAGTAAATTTCGTCTTTGGTCAAGTATATTCATATTTTGCGCAATGAATTTCATTTAATGTTCATTTTATTTCGTCCTAACACACTTCCATTTCGTCTGATACAGCGGTAACCTACTATTGTATACATTTATTTCGTCTTTGATCAAATAGTTTCATATTCAGTTCACTTTATTTCGTCCCATGTGGAACGTCCTGCCTAGAAGCATGTAAAATCCAGCTATAGGCCTATACGTTTTATATATATATATATTTTTTTCTTTCTTTCTTTCTTTCTTGTTCGTTCTTTTTTTCTTTTATTTCATATGATTCATGAATACTTCGCGATTTGAATCAAGAAGGCAAAAGAACACATGTCGGTGGTTCAAATCTAACCTGCAATAATATGTAGGACGAATATATGTGATTAAAGTATTAAAAATAATGAACAAAGACGAATTATATTTGTGCATAGACCCGCTACCCATCAGGTGATACGAATTAAATCCTTCCTTGACGAAAAGAAATGACCAATGAATTAAATGAAATGGTCATACTTTGAAATATAATGCTCATTGACGAAATTTATCTAACAAAATGCGTAAGTCAGATTTTGGGGACGAATTCTAACTTAACGAGATATGAAATATAATGAAAAAAGTGTTAAACTAACTGGGAAAACCTATAATATGCACAGTAACATTATGATTGGGATAGGTATAACAATAGTATTGAGATTTAATCGAAATATGAAGAAGAAAAACAATTCGATATTCTTTTACCATTCTTAATCATAACATGTTATCCATTAGGTCCTATCTAAATTCCAAAAACATATTTGGCTTCCTTGTAAGATTACCGTTCAGAAAATATATACTTTTTATAGGGTATAGAACAAGTAGTTATTGCGATATGCCAATTCAAATCTCAGATGAGGTAAAATGTAAAAATCTGGACATGCAACGGGAAGGGTGGCGAGTTCAAAACACATGGCCATATACTGCTGATACTACATGCATGACATGCACTGTGTTTTCAAGCTTGATTGGTAGCGTAACTTTAAATCTTATTTGCCTAAATTTACCTTGCGTTGCGGTTTTTAACATAAATGTCTGTTTCTTAAAGTAAAAACGAAGCACCAGAGTTAAACTTGGTCAACTTTCACCGTCTCTGGTCAACTAGGGTATTTACATTTATTCCTTTATTGTATCCAAATCATTATTATGTACAATAGTGTATGATTATATCTACAAACGATACGGTATCATTATCAGGGTTACTACATGTAGTGTTCAGATTAACAAGCTTTTAAGTAAATTGCTTAATATGTACACTGAGATATCATACAACTTCAAAGTTTAAAACACTTATGAATGAGATATTCTCTAACAGTAAGAGATACATAGCGATCCATACAAATATATTCACCTGCGCAGAAGTCCCGCCGGCGAATTTATTAAACGTACACAACATTTGGTCAAACACTGTATACATATACAATCAGTCTCATCATGTATAATATACGCTTTATTCCGTCAAGGATCAAATGTTGTTTGAGGTAAATAATATCGCGTCCCGCCCACCTGATCGCGCCAGCAAGTCAGCTTCGAAAATCTTAAGAGTTTTTCAGCATATATAGCCCGCCTTGTCGCGCAACGAGATAGACTGGAGAAACGCGCACTACCACCACACGTGTTGTAGTAGGGCTGAGGAAGGTTAAAAATGGACAAAGGCGATATAAGTGGAAAATGTAAATATGGGCCCAGATTCCCCTATTGTACCATTAAACAAGCGATAGATATGATGAATAATGATTTTGATGGCTGAAGCAAGGGGCATATAACAAATATTTGGCAAGCGTTTTAGCCTAGGTCTATAAAATAAGGCATTTCAAATGTTGAATATTTCACTAAAATCATTTTATCAACCGTAAGCCAATTTTTTGTCAGTAATTCACAATATCAAAGCTAGTCAACATACAGTTGCTACTTTTGCGACGACAAAAACATAGCAGCACGTATTCCTTTAAATCAAATGGTGCAAAGATGACATAAGGCATTTTGATCCTCAAATGATGACACATACATATGCCCTGTAGTAGCAGTACTCACATATATGTAGATATCATTTGACAAGTGAGCAGAAAGGATATCGCTAGATGCTGGCATAAGACGCAGATATGTGTGAAATTGGATTGCGTACAGTCCGTATCATTCTGACAGTCGTATATCTGAGGCACTAGGGGATTACTAGCCTAATCCCTTGACTTTCTGAATGCAGGGAAGTGTCTTATTCTTATGAGGACCTGTTAAAGCATACACTGATTGATATCTTTTATTTATAGGTGAATTTGTAGCTGTAAATATTACATTGACTATCAAATATGAAGTTTGGTTGTAATATTAAGTATTTGAACTTGTTGGAGGCAAACCAAATTCCTCAAATACAATAACGGTTAAACATATTAAACAGGCTAGGGAATAGTATATTTGAACAGACTAGCTAGGGTGTGACAAATGTGTCTCATACGGTGAAAATACATATAGCTATTTTCATATCCTTAGAGGTTGATGGAACATCGTCAAATTAATCAACTTGAATTCGATACAGGCAATCTTGCAAAGGGTTAAATGTTTCGTTGTGATCACTTTTTGCACTATTCTCATGTTGGATACTAACATACACCCGACACAACAAAATCCCTGACCAGGTGCATTGATGTTAGCTAATCCAAAATTAATAATCGGTATGAAAAGTCGGAGATATATATTTAATGTGCAAATTTCTTTCCGTAATTTGGTACCTCATTCATAAAATTCGAGTGGACTGTTTTGAAGTTATGATTGTTTCAATAACCATAAGTACCAACAAAATTGTTGCACTAAAATTGGGTTTCTATGGGATATAATTGCTTAGTGAAAATGTGTGTGTGTACAGACTCCCTTTCGATACCTGTTAACCATTCATCCTGATACCTGACTGGTTCAGATAGCACACGGTTGACAATACAAATCAATGGTATCTCATAGGAAAGCAATTCTAGTGCAATTTGTTTTGTCGTTAGTCGTGGTCATTGAAACAATCATAACTTCAAAACTATCCACTTGATTTTTATTAATGAGGCATCAAACTTCGGAGAAATTTGCTCGTTAAATGTATCTCAGAATTTGAGTACCGATTATTGATTTTGGATTAGCCAACATCAAAGCACCTGGTTAGAGCTTTTTGTGTTAGGTGTATAGCAAGAATAGCTGATCAATGTATTTAACCAATGGACAACACCCATTACATATTGTTGATCATCAAAGGCATCCATAAAATCAGTGGCGTATAGTTTGGTTTATGTACGCCTAACACAAAAAGTTCCTGACCAGGTACTTTGATGTTAGCTAATTTAAAATCAGTAATCGGTAGTACAAAAATAAGATGTACATCAAACATGTTAAACGAACCAATCGTCCTTTCCACAATATGACACCTTTTTCATAAAGATCGAGTGGATACTTAAAGTTATGATGACTTAAGTAACTAGACCAACTACGGAGACCAACCGAGCACAAAGTTGCCGTAAAATGATATCCTATGGGATACCATTGCCTCACGTGTGCTCAGCAGTGACAATTTGTGTGAAATGAATCACAGATCATCCGGACATGCCTGACCGGTTTCGATAGAGCATAGTGTTCATACAAATCAATAACATTACATCTCTTACCGAACAAACCTAACTTTGTTACCGTTAGGTATGGTTATTAAAAGCACCCTAACTTAAAAAGTATCCACTCAATTTTTTATGAATGAGGTGTCTTATTGTGAAGAAGATAATTGCTCGTTTATTGTATGTCTTAGTTTGTTATACTGATTTCTGAATTTACTTTGGCTTACCACTGTGAGCTAACATAAGAGCACCTGGTCAAGAACTGTTTGTGTTAGGTGTATATCTAGCCCACATCGATATAAACACAACACCAAAAGTAAGTCCCCCTCTCAACAATTCGTCATAACATCGTAAGGTAAAACATTTTACCAATAAAACTTAGTTAGAAATAATCCTGTGACTGTTTCCTAAATGTTATTTGAAAATGAAAGATATCCATGACATCATGGCTGAATGAGCTCAAATGGATGACAAAAACTACCCTTCTCAAAAGTCACAACTCACTGTGCTAATATCTGAGCCAAGAATGGGATTTACATGGCTGAATGATCATGAATTGATTACACATTACAGTAATATTCGCTCAGCCACGGGTGTTTTTCCATTAGTAAGAAGCAATTCTTAAACTTTTGTGACTTTTGAGAAGGGCAGTTTTTGTGTCTTCCATTTGAGCTCATTCAGTCATGAAGTCATGGACATCTTTCATTTTCAAACAGCACTTAGGAAACAGTCATAGGATTATTTCTAACTAAGTTGTATTGGTCAAATGTTTTACTTTACCATGTTATGACGAACTGTTCAGAGGGGGACTTACTTTTGGTGTTGTGTTTATGACATGATAGACATAACAAACGAAATAAAGATACGTAGGAACCTATTTCAAACTGCAAATGACATATCCTGTAAGACTGTATGGCATTATGTATAGCTAGACGCAGATCTGTAAAAGATGCAATGTTGCCGATCATGTAAAAATATACTGCGTGTAAAATGTTAAAGACGCTTTTTGTACTCTCACAAGATTTCTTTTACCCCCATTTTCTGAGTTCAAACAGATGTTAAGGTGTCAGTGACATAGAGTACACAACCTATGGCTATATTCTGGCAATGTGCAGTGACCTTTGAATAGGTTGAATTCTTTTTAACATTGGCTACAGATGGGAATCTGTGAGAAAAACGTTGACTGTACTGGTCACTGGTTACCCGATTGAATACATTGGATATATTATTACAAATAAAAGATGCACTGTTATTTTGTATTTATATTTTGGTTTTTTCTTTATAGGGCAGATGAAATAGTTGGTGTTTACCACTAGTAGAGGGTATTCATTCACTGCGCATGCGTTAGAAGTGCGTTACTGCGTTTCTCTATAGCTGCGCGGTTGTGTGTCGCATTGCATTTATCGCATGGTGCATTCAAAAGTTTGCGAGCTTATAACGAAATAAGTAGGGATTATGGATAGTTTATATTTAAGGATATCAAACAAATATACCTGAACTTCATTGGGTAAATTTGGAGATTAATCCAATGTAAATTTTTTAAATACAAAGATTTGAATAGAGCGTGGTCAGAACCAATTTGTCCCGATTTAAGGAATAAACCATCCGTTGCATGAAACTGTGCACTATGTGCAGTATTCCCGGTTCCCGGCATGGGTTTATTCTCCGAAAGAACTTAACAATAACTCGGACTATAACAAAGAACATTTTTGTTAGCGTGAAAGTTCATCTGTGTTGGTAGACAATAATTTGAAAATTAAGCTTATGATCTCAACACAATGGTTTGACATACCTCGAATTTTCGACCGATCACATCGATCTTCATCTGGAGACTGGCAACCCAGATTTGGGGTCAGTGAACTTTCGGACACGTGATCCCAAAATCGGATCAAACACTCTTGGAAGCTTGTATCGATGTGATCGGTCGAAAATTCGAGGTATGTCAAACCATTGTGTTGAGATCATAAGCTTAATTTTCAAATTAACATTTTTGTTAATGTTATGTAAATAATGAACTTGTATTATTGGTATATGACCAAGATAATTTTATTTACTGCCCAAGTCTTTGTAAAGAATGAATGCAAAGACAAAACATTGACGAAATCACAACAATGTGCAATTGCAACACATTGGGGTGTTCCTTAAAAAGTGGGACAAATGGGTTTTGACGACGCTCTATTAAAATCTTTGTATTTCAAAAAGTTTATATTGGATTAATTACAGAGTTTAACCAATTAAGTTCATGTATATTTTGTTTAATATCCCTAAATATAAACTATCTATGTTTCCTACTTTTTTAGTTGTAAGCTCGCAAACTTTTGAACCCAGTTTTTTGGGACACGCTGTATAAAGAGTAGTTATTACACGAGTGCCACTACGTGGTATGAGTGATATAACTTCTTTATCCAACTGGTATTGGTGCGATATACTCGGGTGGTAGCGATGGATATCACATCTAATACGTCTGCAGCTGTAAGTTTGTGATGGATTCAACACAACTGGACAAAGTCAAGATCTGGACAACCTGTGTCTGGAACTTTGATAACAATAACCAATCTTGTAAACCCATCACAAACCAGTCTCAGCTATTAACAATTTCTAGACAGTGTGAAATGTGAAAAGAATGTGACGTATAATATATCACACAAGCAGAAGCAAGTTTGTAAAACGTGAAGGAAATTACGGATGTTTCGGTAAACAAAATACTAATATTTCAATAACAATTATTGTAAATTTTCGAAATTTACGAAATTTACGAACATTCTGAACATTTATAAGATAAGCATCACTTTACCTGAGAAAGTATTTTAATGATAATGATATTATCGTAGCGTGGGCTAATCCACAATTACATTATTCCACATACATGTATAAGCTACGGTCTTTAGTGTGTGTATTTGCGGGGTTTTTGTGTGTGGTTTGTTGTGTGGCGTGTTTGTTTTTTAGGGGGGCGGGGGAGGTGGTGGTTAGGTTGTATGTTTGAGAAATGTATGTTCGCTCATAGATCACAGCAGCCTCGACGATCTCCCCTCATCGCATAGTATTTCGGCCTGTAACCATTTTAAAACATGGAACAACCGTACAACTTGCAACGTTTCACGTTCAATTCTCAAAGCACTAGCGTACGTAATACCGAAGCGATTAGCGATTGAACAGCACCCACAAGAAGCTTATGTCCTAATGAACAGTTTATATCGTTTAAAATGCTAATCCCTTCATTGTTTTAATTTTGAAAGAAGTATGGCGATCAGCAACGCGTAAGATATGTAATGCTTGAATAATTCCATACTAAAAATAATTGTATCAATGACTTTGCCAAAAAAGTTCGATTCCTTCATCAACCTACATAAATATCATTATCATGTTGCTGTTTGTTTTTGCTACTTGCTTATTCTGGGAGCGTTTATATAGTTTACCTCGCCGGATGTGTGGCAGGGATGTGAACAAAAGAGCCCTTGTCTATTAGGCGCCAATAAAGTATCTAAACACTTACAAATGGTCAGATTTATCAGAACCTGAAATAGTATGCAATTTTTTAAAAATTAATTCGATTCACAGTTATCTTCTGCGCATTTTGACACCTCTTTTGTTGCGCTACAATGTTGTTTAAGCGGATTTATGGGCACTTGAGTGGCTTAAGGTCGAATTCAAAAGTTGCAAAAGCCCCTATTCAAGCAAGAACTGTGACAAATAAGATCAGCATCATTTTTGCCCGCCTTTTATAAATGATTTGTTTGTCGCGTGTTGGATAAATCGATTGCGATGAACATCAGCATTTATTGTCAATAACAAAACAAAAGGGTCAGAGATAGGAGGCATAAATCATTAATTGTCATGGTTAAGTAAACGGAACAAATTGGTGTCTCTTGAATTTGTCTGTGTGTGATGCTTGTGTGTGTTCCCTTCTGGATTTGGGGGTGAATAGGAGCTTTTGCAACTTTTGCGAATTCGACCTTAAGCCACTCAAGTGCCCATTAATCCGCCAAACAACATCGTAGTGCAACGAAAGAGGTGTCAAAATGCGAAGAAGATAACTGTGAATCGAATTAATTAATTATTTTTTTGCATACTATTTCAGGTTCCGATAAATCTGACCATTTGTAAGTGTTTAGATACTTTATTGGCGCAGTTTATTTTTTTGTAGTATTATGGGATGAACGCTTATAGGCTGCTGTGCTTATGGATAATCAAGACGGGGATGGATAAGTGGGTATTTTGTTTGAAGCTATGTGGCCATGTGTTTTAAACTGACCACTATGTCCTATCTAAATTTCAATAGCACATTTCGATTCCTTGTGAGATTACCGTTCAGAAAATACATACTTTTTATGGGGTAGAACAAGTAGTTATTGCGATATGCTAATTCGAGTCTCAGATGGTGTAAAATGTAAAAATCTGGACATGCTACGGGAAGGGTGGCGAGTTCAAAACACATGGCCATGTGTGTTTCATACCGTAAGGTCGATCAACACAAAAGCCGATGTAGCCTTTCGCCCTGTTATGAAATATCTTCTCAACATCCATAAATAATACGCCACTCTCGTTCCCAGATGCATTAAATCGCTCGATTTCAAAAGATGCGCTATACGGTCCATCGCGCTCATCAAGGGTAATGTGTAATACAAAAAAACTGGGTGAAATAAATGTCTATAAACTGCACAAATAGCGTTTAATCTATCGCATCGGTGAATGTGTGTATTAAAGTAATATGTTTCAAATATTAGAAGTAGCTTAACTTTTTTCATCAAACTACACTGAGCCAAAAAAGAAACTTATACAATTTTAACAGATCACCAAATAAAATTCTGTGCATGAAAATGTGCCAAATTTGGATACAATATTACTGCAATGTATTGCTTCAAATGGCAGTCAATAACCAATAAAGGGTATGTCCACCTCCAGCTTGCAGGCAAGCTGTGCATCTCTTTCTCATGCTTCCAATCAAGTTCCTGATGGTAACCTGGGGAACATTGTTCCATTCTTCCTGTAGTGCTGCAATATGTGTTTGTCTATTGACAGGTGGATTGTCTCTTCTTGATACACGTCGTCCAAGCTCATCCCAGAGATGTTCGATTGGGGGAGAGGTCTGGCGATGGCACAGCTTGCCTGCAAGCTGGAGGTGGACATACCCATTATTAATGACTTCATTGTTTGTTTGGATATGAGTTTGTTTTGACTCTATGAAATGTTTTAACTTTATGTTGCTGAAATTGTTTGCTGTGACCTGTGATGCAAGACGTAGTCTGGGTCAGTGCAGATTTCTCTTGTGTCATTGAAGCAAACAATTGGTTATTGACTGCCATTTGAAGCAATACATTGCAGTAATATTGTATCCAAATTTGGTACATTTTCATGCACAGAATTTTATTTGGTGATCTGTTAAAATTGTATAAGTTTCTTTTTTGGCTCAGTGTATTTTAAGTATCCCGTTAGACTATCATTCCCATTCTATTTACCGCGCTTTATGAACATGATAGTCATACAGGTGTGTGCGAAAGAGACATGGATCAGCTCGACACAACATTTCAATAATATCAATTAGGGGGGGGGGGGGGGGGGGGGGGGGGGGTACCGCGCCATTTTGTCCCGAAGCAATGGTTATGACGTCATATTTTTGTCGATTTTCAGAACTCTTGTATTGGATTTACGTGCAAAAAATATGCCCTTGGCATCATACTTTCTTAGGTGTGTTCTAAAATGGATGGTTTTCTAAACAATTCGAGAAAGAAAATCGAACTACACACCTCATAATTGCAAAAAAAATGCTTTAAACAAGTCCACTTTTTGTGCCTTGGAACAGAGTGTCTGTCGGGAATGTAGAATTACTAGCGCATTAACCATGACCCCGGTGCATGTTCGCTGTGTATAACAGATCGTAACATGAATAATGCAACACGTTTCAGTCGAGCAATGATTGGGTAAGGGTATGAACTTACTGGGTAGATGTGTGGTAGAGCATGACATTGTATTCAGTGAGATCATTTGCATACTTGGGACTTCTACACCATACCGCTACCAATATTTTTGGACCGTATAAATGACGCCATTTCTTGTGTTCGAAAATGTCAACGTTTTTTACCGTTCTTTCAAAAATAAGGAGTATAATCACATTACAAACACATTTTGTACGAGAGAAACACACAAATTTGGCAAAAATGGCACAATAAAAATCCCTTCGTTAAAAATAAATGGATATGGCTAAATAATAAAATTATCACAATTATACTCATCGGTCTCTGTGGCGTGCATACGTTGCACTTATCAAACTGATTTATACATTTCACGGACATAAATTATGCTAATGAGCTAATTCGTGAAGGGCGCCGCTCATTAAATGACGTCACTCACATCATCGATATTTTCGTAACGCCAAAATTGTAGGGTTGAAATTCTAGGTCGAGTAAAATTATGTGCTTATTTGTTGTCTGTGAGCTTTTGTGAATTTTTTCCCGTATTAGAGTATTTTTTTATTGAAAATAGACAGTTCAAATTAAACGTTGGTTCCAAGTTCAACTGACAGCACATGTATTTAAGTAGACAGCAACTACAATATGCAGGCAACATTTGAGAAAAAATGATGCCCGGCTTTGCAAGGGAGTGTACGGGGAAGTGTACGGGTGAACATGACAAACCAAAACAGCCTAGTAAGTAACCGCCTCCGTGGCGCAATTGGTAAGCGCGTTCGGCTGATAACCGAAAGGTTGGTGGTTCGAGGCCAGCCGGGGGCGTTGTTTCTTTTTGCATTTAATGCAGATCGACAAATCACAGTAAAAATATAATATTGACAAAATCACAGACCACTTACACAAAAATCGCATCTGCGCATGCTCCTGTCGTGATCGAAATCCAACACACAAGCAATGGGCGAGTTTTATAAGTGCGTTGTACATGTCGTTGGCAATCGGCAATCACGGGTTCGATTCCCGGAAATTGCTTGTTATCCTTTTATTTTTCTATCTTTTAAACTTGATGGTGGATTAATGTAATATCATTGTTATGTCAATTTTTATAAATTATAAAGACCGCCCATGCGTTTATAGTTGTCTTTTTTATCTATTTATCTATCATTTAACTCTTGATTTATTTAACTTTGTATCTAAACAATTAAAATGCGTAAACCATTATATTATTGCTCGATAAATAAGTGATCCAAATTGAGTTCAGTTTGATAATGATAGCAAAACTTGCTGTAAAATCATTTTATCAGAGTGCCCAACAATTTGTCCTTTGCACACTTTGTTTATACATTCAAAGATGTCACTTTTAGCTTGTTATAGCTAGGCCGCGTAATATACAATCGTAAGCAAGTTTGCGACCTCTTTGATTTTAGGCTGGTGACACAATCCCATTGTGCATTTCTTTAAAACAGTGTAAATATTTTTTTCAACTGTACGTATCACGTGATAACCACGATCGTTTTCGCAAAATATCGCAAAATGGCGCGGTACCCCAACACCCCCTAAATACCAATGAGATAATCCGGGAGATAATCATCCCCTCTATTGACGATCTATGGTTCGCTGGGTTATAATTTATCTACATTTCCCCAGAGGAGGCCAATGCACATAAACGCTAAACAAAACCTGTGCTTCTGACCAGATTTGAACCGACAACTTTCGCATTAGAGGCAACTTGCAGAGGAGCGCAAGATTATAATCTATAGATGAGGTGACCGTTGTTTACATCAGTAGTGTTTACAAATTGATTAGCGCCTGGTCTTAAGACATGCTAGAGGTACTTGTCCATGACTACTGCATACATACTATTCGAAAGTAAAACACACATCACTGAGCGCCAATTTCAAAAGCACATGCCCTTATGATGCGTACGCATACTGCCGGGCAACCAGATTTAGTATCTGGTCTCTCATTGTGCTTAGGGATGCAGACCATGACTACTGCACTATTACACCGTAAGCATGGTAAGTAATGATCAATCAAGTGTGAATTAAAGCACATTCCCTGTAGGTGCGCACGCATACTGCCGGGCACTACGTTACCGGTCACACCATCTATACTTATTAAAGTTGGAAGTTGTCCTTCAATTTCCGAGCGGAAGTCATCAGGCCGATGTATAATATTGCGTAAGCATAGATTATTTGTTTGTTTGTTGGCAGGAGGTGTTTGTTTGTATGTGTTTTTGTTTATCTAAGCTTAGTTTTTATACTTCAAAAGTTTCAATTACAATTTAGTAGTGTTACAAATGTAGGTATATTCAAAGAAGGTGAAGAAACCGTCTTTAGTATATTAAAGGATTCATCATTTGTTTTTATTTGGATCAAAGACGGTTTACTTATTCCAATCGCAATGCAGTCATGGTTTCATTTAAATATACGATGTGCACTTGACGCGTGCATTACTGTATGGTGCTAACACACAGCATGGACTACACCGTATTAACTCAGTGATGTTTATTTTTGTAAGTATTATGTATAGTGTTAGATAAATTGCTACTAAGCATACGAATAGAGCACTAGAAAATGCTTCTATAGGCTACAATTGATGCGGAAAGTCGGCGGCTGTTTTCATGGTTTTGGGAATTCTTAAAGGGCAACACAAATGTAAAATTTAATTAGATCGAGGTAAAATCGGTTCAAATATCAATATTATGTCACAATTGCACTTCCTCATCTACATTTAAAAAATTGCCGGATGTACACCTAACACAAAAAGTCCCTGACCAGGTGCTTTGATGTTGGTGAATCCAAAATCAATAATCGGTATAAAAAATCTGAAATATACATTTATTGAGCACATTTCTTCTCCGTAGTTTGGTACCTCATCCATAAAATTCGAGTGTATAGTTTTGAAGTTTTGATTGCTTCAATGACCATAACTACCAACAAAATTGTTGTACTAAAATTGGTTTCTATGCGATTACGCTTTGAAAATGTGTGTGGACAGACTCCCTTTTACCTGTTCACCCATTCATCCAGATACCTGTCTGGTTCTATTTTTTAATTCTCATACCAAATTTGACAATTTAAGCGTCAAATGACGCCAAAAATGTATCAATTATGGCAACATAATTAATAATAAAGAAGTTAGAGTAATAATGTTATTTGTAATTCATATAATTCATTCAGGGCAAACAATATATTTTTATTATCTTAAAACATTTTTTATATTACTTATTGTTTTGAAGATGTTCTGTTTTCGTGGTTCGTTTTACAAACAAGCAAACATGTACATGAAGTGGTAGCATTCTAATCAATCTAATATTCAGTGCATACGTTCAGTATTCGCTATCACAGCTTTTTACAAAGAAATTCGCTGTAGCAAAACAATGTTTTGGTCTTTGATATGTTTTGCTCACTCTATGTTAACTCTGCACTTTCCAAGCGGATTTTAGTTTTATCATTTCAAAGCAGATTATTCAGCAACCTTTCCCAACTTTCAAAGCATATCTTAAGAATTGCTGAACCAATACTAGGAATGTTTGTACTTATATTAATGCATTTTTATGGTGATTCTAAATATGGTAATAAAGATCAATAAATGTTGTCATTTTTGAAACAGTTTGTGAAATTTTGGAATGTCGTCTGCAGTTGCCTGCCGCGTAGAAAGTGTTAAGTTGGATGCGCCTATTTGATCCTTGAAGATACCAAACAACTTATAATTCAGAACATGATTCCATTCAAAAAATGAAAACACTTAAAATACACGTACACGCGCTGAACGTGAAATGAATATGTTATAATAGCGGCCAAAGACCTATGCTCTCTATATCAGTTACTTTAAGGATGTGATTTCGACATATCATATTCAATTTCAAAAATAATATATTTTTAAAGATTCCCCCCCCCCCCCCAAATCTATATCAGTGGTGTTTGTTTTATAATAATGAGCGGGCACACTGGAACAAGTGGAGATGGGGTGGGGATTGCGGTTCGCTGGAGGGGAGCCTGGGGGAGGGTGCCAATGCCTCTCGCACTTACACTGACAAGTAATAGATAAGTTTAAAAAGAAACACATTTTTTTCTCTTTTATTATTATTATTATTATTATTATTAATTTTTGTATTATTATTATTATTATTATTATTTTTTTTTTTTGGGGGGGGGAGCAACTGGGATTTGAAAGATAGCACAGTACAGTTCAACTTACCATAGCATCATATCCAAGTTTGTTCATGAAGTATGCAGCCGCTTCACCCTGGTAAAGATAGAACCATAATGTTCCTTGAAACTGATCTCCTCCATCTAAAAATAAGACATTATCAACCTCCTCCCTTATCTGTTTTATCACTGTTTTTCTGCGTGCTGCACCGCCAACACATGCGGACATCGCTTCAGCTTCGAGACCACACTTGACAGTGCCCGCGTCAAATTGTTCGAAACGAGCGTGTACATCATTTGTATGAATTAATGTGAACTCGAACTGCAGTGTGTATTCAGCAGATAATAACAAAATGAAAATAACTCCTGATGAAATCATTCTAGTTGCTGCATATAGATTCAATGCCATCTCTTCCTGGTCTTGTCCTCATGTAAATATCCTACAACTCACTGTCAACGTTTTATCCTTTTGCAAAATCGTTGTCATAAAATCGATGTACCTTTTAGCTGATAATGAACCCTGACTTAATCGGTGGAACACGAAGGTATTTGTCCAGCAGCAATTTATTTACCTAAGCATTGCTCCTTTCAAGGTAGGTCGATTTGGGTTAGCTCGCTCGACATAAACTAACCAGGTAAGTCGAGCGTGTCTTTAGCCGAAAGCACTTACGGATACAATTGACTATACGAACACGAACTGGGAATAACCTACCGTGGATGTTGCCTGTAGCTATATCGGCGTGATAGCGGGCAGCAGCATAGATTTATTTCAAGTTAAAGGTGCTATGTACCACTGCTTTAGGGTGTTTTGTATATTGCGCAAAATCAACGGTGTCCTTAAATGTTACTTAAAAATGTAATTTTTGAGCCTTTCGCCGGGATATATTTGGATTTCTATATTACAATTGATGAATAATTGTGTTTATAAATTCTGGTTATGTGACAATTCTGCTCTTTATTTCAAACACTCGAATACAGTCTTAATTCCCGGTTATCCGAACACGCCCCTAGTTTTTCGCATACAAAAACGGGGCCTTGCACAAAACCCGGGTTTTGTGCACGTATTTCTGCGCAAAACCCGGGTTTTTCGCAGATTACGAAAAACCCGGGTTTTGCGCAAAAATACGTCGTGCAATTCATGCATGGCACTGGTTGTTTGTTTTGCTGTTGTAAAGGCGCGAATAGCGGGGAATATCAGTGATCTTGTTGTGACTGCTGTTTCTATGCATGCAAACTATTAGGCATTGGTGTTTTGTATATTGTACAAAATCAACGGTGTCCTTAAATGTTACTTAAAAATGTAATTTTCGAGCCTTTCGCCGGGATATATTTGGATTTCTATATTACAATTGATGAATAATTGTTTTTATAAATTCTGGTTATGTGACAATTCTGCTCTTTATTTCAAACACTTGAATACAGTCTTAACCCGGTTATCCGAACACGCCGGGACCGACCGGACCGACCGGCGGTTGCCCGGATATGTGAAATCTGTTGACTGTCAACCGTGACATGTTCCTATGAGTAAGATCAAGCATTAATTGGGAAGAAGTGTTTTAAAAAGCTTAAGTAACTGAAAGAGAGTGAATAAAGATAGACAATCAAAATACAGGGTGAGTCAAAAAGACTGCAATAGTGGAAAGAAGCCATATAAGTTAAAAGTTTAACGGGTTCGCCGTCGGACGAGTTTTGATCTGTTAAGCTTTCGTCAGGATTAGCTCTGACTTCTTCAGGACCAAATTATTATAATATTAAACAAAACATAGAGATTGCCACTTCTCTTGTTATCATAATTTGGGCTGCCCCTTGCCCGATGATTTGAGAGTAGGTGCCCTTTCCTACTCGTGAAAGAATTGGTGGCTCTGAAAAGAGCCGTTCAGATGGATTGCCGCTTCCACTGAACACGTAGGTTGCCCTTTTCTACTTGTGAAAGCATTGGTGGCTCTGAAAAGAGCCGTTCAGATGGATTGCCGCTTCCACTGAACACGTAGGTTGCCACTGGCCTACTATATATATAAATTTGGTTCTAATAGAACCTACAAAGGACTGCCCCTTGACCAATGGAAATAACGTAGAGACTGCCCCTTGTCTACTACAGACTACAAAAGTCTAATGCACAGTAGTGCGGTCACTGATCTGACGAAATAAAAAATGTCAATATTTCTTACGAAAAACGTGCGATTCCTTGTAATCGCAGGCGGTCTCTAAGAAAGCGACACTTTTTGGTGAGTGTATACCATATGAAACCTTGAGAAATGATCCAATTATGATTGGAAATGACCGCAAATAATGTAACATTTGTTGTTATTCTGTTTGGGAATAAAAATGTACAGAAATATAAATTGATAGACGTCTGGATAACAGAGTAATCCGAAAAAATTCGGGGATCGGATGACCGCGGTCGGACAGTACTCAATAAAGCAATATTTATTTATACTGCTCTCTATCTGAGAACTTCAAGAAATGTGTTATGTATCTCTAGAATTCGTCAGTAGAGGTCGTTACCATTCAATATTGCTTTTAGCAGTATTTCTGCTGTTTCGGACTACGTGATGCCATTGTAACAGAATCAAAAGCTAAGAAAACGTAATTGTTAATATAATTATTATAATATAGAAATCACAATCAATCGTGAATACAAGTGTAAATATTAATAATTATAAATTACAACAATAAAAACACTATAGATTCCATATGTAAACAATAAATGCTAAACTATTGACACATTGCAACGTTAATACAATATGGCAATGCTGGAATATGTTTCTTTCGCGGATCGTTGTGTCCCAAAATGCATTCAATATATTATTTGAAACAAATATTTCGGGTTTTTTCTTTCCCTTTTCTTATATATTTAACATGTTGAATAATTTTGCTCTCTAAAATTAATGGAAAAGTGATAACATTAACAAATACAACATAGTTTGCCGCGGTGGAAGGTATTCACCAGTCATCTTACACCGCGGGACCAGTAGTCTGCAATACTTTCCTGAAATGAACCATGTTGGGTTTCTTTTATTACACCTCATGTATAATTCATTATCTAAACTAGATTGAAAATTGAAAAAGATTACATCATACAGGCTACACAGTTCACATATACCGAGCAAGAAGGCGGACTCAAGGCCCCTGGCAGAAGATATTATTATGATAATAGCACATACACAGCCAATCCAGAATTCCACAAATTTCACTTATTGTACAGCTTCAGAATGCTGTAAATTTGACATCGTAAATAACCTGATTAATTACAACACTGTAATTATTACCCAACTTGGTGTGTGTGTGTTTAATAGTAGATGATTGTCTAAGTCTGGGTGAGTGAGAGGTGTCCTACTGTGAAAGTGGTGTGTATCTGGTGTGTAGGGTAGAGCTCTGCCATATAAATCATCACTAAAATAGTCACTGTCGATGAGTGCTATTAATTCCTTATAGCACTCGGCAGCTACGCTGCCTCGTGCTATAAGTCATACTAACAAAGTAGAATCGTATTAAAAGAAAACGATTATATTATATTATCGCTGAGTAAGGGATCGCATCCAGATTCGTACGGATTAAAAATCGTAGATCAGAGTGGGTAACCGTTCACGGGAGTTGTTAAATGCGTTCTCTTAGCATGGCTAAACACGAAGTGGGTAGTCATTATAACCGCGTTTCGTTGATCTACACAAAACTGTCCGTTTATCCCAGTGCGTTTACCCTCTCCGATCTACGGTTTTCAATCCGTACGAATCTGGATGCCATCCCTAACGTACGTCCGGTAGTACGCCTTTAATCTAAACTGCTCACAAAAAGTGTGGAAACTTTTTTAAATCAAGTATATTTTTATTATTTATTACCCTCTTTGTAATATGTTATATATCGATTGAAAGCTGGAGTGTTCCTCTTTAAAATTATATCACATTTGCAATGATTACATGTTGCTGAACTTGGCCACATGAATGAGAATGAGGCTAAGTCACAAATCACGCGGTACAAGATTGTAGCTCCGTCGGTAGGGGGGGGGGGGGGGGGGGGGGGCGGGTGGGGTACCGCGCCATTTTGTCCCGAAGCAATGGTTATGACGTCATATTTTTGTCGATTTTCAGAACTCTTGTATTGGATATACGTGCAAAAAATATGCCCTTGGCATCATACTTTCCCAGGTGTGCAGTTCATTTTAAATTTCAGATGTTCTAAAATGGATGGTTTTCTAAACAATTCGAACTGCACACCTCTGAATTGCCAAAATAATGCTTTAAACAAGTCCACTTTTTGTGCCTTTGAACAGAGTGGCTGTCGGGAATGTAGAATTACTAGCGCATTAACTCATGGTGCATGTTCGCTGTGTATAACAGATCGTAACATGAATAATGCAACACGTTTCAGTCAAGCAATGATTGGGTAAGGGTATGGACTTACTGGGTCGATGTGTGGTAGAGCATGACATTGTATTCAGTGAGATCATTTGCATACGTGGGACTTCTACACCATACCGCTACCAATGTTTTTGGATCGTATAAATGACGGCATTTCTTGTGTTCGAAAATGTCAAAGTTTTTTACCTTTCTTTCAAAAATAAGGAGTATCATCACATTACAAACACATTTTGTGCGAGAGAAACACACAAATTTGGCAAAAATGGCACAATAAAAATCCGTTCGTTATAAATAAAATAAATATGACTAAATAATAAAACTATCACAATTATAGTCATCGGTCTTTGTGGCGTGCATACGTTGGACGTGTCGTTGGCAATCGGCAATCACGGGTTCGAGTCCCGGAAATTGCTTGTTATTCTTTTATTTTTCTATCTTTTAAACTTGATGGTAGATTAATGTAACATCATTGTTATGTCAATTTTTATAAATTGTAAAGACCGCCCATGCGTTTATAGTTGTCTTTTTTTTAATTTATCTATCATTTTACTCTTGATTTATTTAACTTTGTATCTAAACAATTAAAATGCGTAAACAATTATATTATTGCTCGATAAATAAGTGATTTAAATTGAGTTCAGTTTGATACTGATAGCAAAACTTGTTGTAAAATCATTTTACTAATGTGTCCAACAATTTCTCCTTTGCAAACTTTGTTTATACATTCAGAGATGTCACTTTAGCTTGTTATAGCTAGGCTAATAATATACAATTGTAAGCAAGTTTGCGACCTCTTTGATTTTAGGCTGGTAACACAATCCCATAGTGCATTTCGTTAAAACAGTGTAAATATTTTTTTCAACTGTACGTATCACGTGACAACCACGATCGTTTTCGCAAAATATCGCAAAATGGCGCGGTACCCCAACCCCCCCCTACTCCGTCGGGTTAAAGGCATATTATGTGATCTTTTCCAGGGGGCGCCCTCTATCCATGATTTTTTGAAATGTATATTCTTGAGATAGACTTTGAAATTTGGGGAAGGTTTCTGAAAAATCTGTTTTATGGTAAAACTAATAGCCGAAAGCCAATAAAAACCTCGATCTGCCGTCGAGATTTATGTAACACTAACATATATCAAGGGCTGGACGGTCAAAACGACATACTAAATCAGTGGTAGGCCTATACCTTCATTTTTCACCAACAAGCCAGTCGGGTAGGGGTCTCTATATTACCTATCAATTGTAGACCCCCTAGACTCTAGCACACGTGTATTGAAGCAAAGCGAATTATTGCCATGTTCAAATACGATTGTCTATAAGATTATCAATATCGCTTTTATTTACGTTGAAAAAGGTATTTCCCCACAGTTTCGCAATCTATCGAAGGATTTATCTTGACATTTAATCTCACCCGGACTGTTAATGGTCGACATTTAATTGGGTAGACTTTATCAGAATTTCAATGTTTAAGATGACGAAATATTAATTTGTCAATATTTCTTACGAAAAACGTGCGATTCCTTGTAATCGCAGGCGGTTTCTAAGAAAGCGACACTCCCAAAAGCGATAAACTGGATAAAAGGCGCCGTGAAAACGCGCGTTGCAATTGGTGAGAGTATACCATTTGAAACCTTGAGAAATGATCCAATTATAATTGGAAATGACCGCAAATAATGTAACACTTGTTGTTATTCTGTTTGGGAACAAAAATGTACAGAAATATAAATTGATAGACACAGCTTACATGTATGACGTCTGGATAACAGAGTAATACGAAACAAATCGGGGATCGGATGACCGCGGTCGGATTGCACTCAATAAAAGCATTATTTATTTATGCTGCTCTATTTCGGCGAACTTCAAGAAATGTGTTATGTATCTCTAGAATTCGTCAGTAGAGGTCGTTACCATTCAATATTGCTTTTAGTAGTATTTCTGCTGTTTCGGACTACCTGATGCCATTGTAACAGAATCAAATGCTAAGAAAACGTATTTTTTAATATAATTATTATAATATAGAAATCACAATCAATCGTGAATACAAGTGTAAATATTAATAATTATAAATTACAACAATAAAAACACTATAGATTCCATATGTAAACAATAAATGCTAAACTATTGACACATTGCAACGTTAATACAATATGACAATGCTGGAATATGTTTCTTTCGCGGATCGTTGTGTCCCAAAATGCATTCAATATATTATTTGAAACAAATATTTCGGGTTTTTTCTTTCCCTTTTTTATATATTTAACATGTTGAATAATTATGCTCTCTAAAATTAATGGAAAAGTGATAACATTAACAAATACAACATAGTTTGCCGCGGTGGAAGGTAGTCACCAGTCATCTTACACCGCGGGACCAGTAGTCTGCAATACTTTCCTGAAATGAACCATGTTGGGTTTCTTTTATTACACCTCATGTATAATTCATTATCTAAACTAGATTGAAAATTGAAAAAGATTACATCATACAGGCTACACAGTTCACATATACCGAGCAAGAAGGCGGACTCAAGGCCCCTGGCAGAAGATATTATTATGATAATAGCACATACACAGCCAATCCAGAATTCCACAAATTTCACTTATTGTACAGCTTCAGAATGCTGTAAATTTGACATCGTAAATAACCTGATTAATTACAACACTGTAATTATTACCCAACTTGGTGTGTGTGTGTTTAATAGTAGATGATTGTCTAAGTCTGGGTGAGTGAGAGGTGTCCTACTGTGAAAGTGGTGTGTATCTGGTGTGTAGGGTAGAGCTCTGCCATATAAATCATCACTAAAATAGTCACTGTCGATGAGTGCTATTAATTCCTTATAGCACTCGGCAGCTACGCTGCCTCGTGCTATAAGTCATACTAACAAAGTAGAATCGTATTAAAAGAAAACGATTATATTATATTATCGCTGAGTAAGGGATCGCATCCAGATTCGTACGGATTAAAAATCGTAGATCACAGTGGGTAACCGTTCACGGGAGTTGTTCAATGCGTTCTCTTAGCATGGCTAAACACGAAGTGGGTAGTCATTATAACCGCGTTCCGTTGATCTACACAAAACTGTCCGTTTATCCCAGTGCGTTTACCCTCTCCGATCTACGGTTTTCAATCCGTACGAATCTGGATGCCATCCCTAACGTACGTCCGGTAGTACGCCTTTAATCTAAACTGCTCACAAAAAGTGTGGAAACTTTTTTTAATCAAGTATATTTTTATTATTTATTACCCTCTTTGTAATATGTTATATATCGATTGAAAGCTGGAGTGTTCCTCTTTAAAATTATATCACATTTGCAATGATTACATGTTGCTGAACTTGGCCACATGAATGAGAATGAGGCAAAGTCACAAATCACGCGGTACAAGATTGTAGCTCCGTCGGTAGGGGGGGGGGGGGGGGGGGGGGTGGGGTACCGCGCCATTTTGTCCCGAAGCAATGGGTCATATTTTTGTCGATTTTCAGAACTCTTGTATTGGATATACGTGCAAAAAATATGCCCTTGGCATCATACTTTCCCAGGTGTGCAGTTCATTTTAAATTTCAGATGTTCTAAAATGGATGGTTTTCTAAACAATTCGAGAAAGAAAATCGAACTGCACACCTCTGAATTGCCAAAATAATGCTTTAAACAAGTCCACTTTTTGTGCCTTTGAACAGAGTGTCTGTCGGGAATGTAGAATTACTAGCGCATTAACCCATGGTGCATGTTCGCTGTGTATAACAGATCGTAACATGAATAATGCAACACGTTTCAGTCAAGCAATGATTGGGTAAGGGTATAGACTTACTGGGTCGATGTGTGGTAGAGCATGACATTGTATTCAGTGAGATCATTTGCATACGTGGGACTTCTACACCATACCGCTACCAATGTTTTTGGACCGTATAAATGACGGCATTTCTTGTGTTCGAAAATGTCAACGTTTTTTACCTTTCTTTCAAAAATAAGGAGTATCATCACATTACAAACACATTTTGTGCGAGAGAAACACACAAATTTGGCAAAAATGGCACAATAAAAATCCGTTCGTTATAAATAAAATAAATATGACTAAATAATAAAACTATCACAATTAGTCATCGGTCTTTGTGGCGTGCGTACGTTGGACGTGTCGTTGGCAATCGGCAATCACGGGTTCGAGTCCCGGAAATTGCTTGTTATTCTTTTATTTTTCTATCTTTTAAACTTGATGGTAGATTAATGTAACATCATTGTTATGTCAATTTTTATAAATTGTAAAGACCGCCATGCGTTTATAGTTGTCTTTTTATTTATTTATCTATCATTTTACTCTTGATTTATTTAACTTTGTATCTAAACAATTAAAATGCGTAAACAATTATATTATTGCTCGATAAATAAGTGATTTAAATTGAGTTCAGTTTGATACTGATAGCAAAACTTGTTGTAAAATCATTTTACTAATGTGTCCAACAATTTCTCCTTTGCACACTTTGTTTATACATTCAGAGATGTCACTTTAGCTTGTTATAGCTAGGCTAATAATATACAATTGTAAGCAAGTTTGCGACCTCTTTGATTTTAGGCTGGTAACACAATCCCATAGTGCATTTCGTTAAGACAGTGTAAATATTTTTTTCAACTGTACGTATCACGTGACAACCACGATCGTTTTCGCAAAATATCGCAAAATGGCGCGGTACCCCAACCCCCCTACTCCGTCGGGTTAAAGGCATATTATGTGATCTTTTCCAGGGGGCGCCCTCTATCCATGATTTTTTGAAATGTATATTCTTGAGATAGACTTTGAAATTTGGGGAAGGTTTCTGAAAAATCTGTTTTATGGTAAAACTAATAGCCGAAAGCCAATAAAAACCTCGATCTGCCGTCGAGATTTATGTAACACTAACATATATCAAGGGCTGGACGGTCAAAACGACATACTAAATCAGTGGTAGGCCTATACCTTCATTTTTCACCAACAAGCCAGTCGGGTAGGGGTCTCTATATTACCTATCAATTGTAGACCCCCTAGACTCTAGCACACGTGTATTGAAGCAAAGCGAATTATTGCCATCAGTGGCGGATCCAGGATTAAAATTTACGGGGGGCTGAAACCCAAAAAATCGTAAGGTCCCCAATTTTTTTTGCCGTCAGCTCGTGAAATTCTGCTAAGTGGTGGTGGTGGGGGGGGGGGGGGGGGGGGGGGGGTTGTCCCAAAAACCGGCCAAAAAAATCGCATGGTACAAGTGGCAAATGTACCAACGGAACCTACCTATGTCTCTGAAAAAGGTAAAGTGGTACACAAAAAAGGTATATTGTCAAATTTTACGGGGGGCGCGTACACGTTAAAGGTATATTGAAAATATTTACGGGGGGCGCCCGCCCCCTCCGCCCCCCCCTGTATCCGCCACTGGCCATGTTCAAATACGATTGTCTATAAGATTATCAATATCGCTTTTATTTACGTTGAAAAAGGTATTTCCCCACAGTTTCGCAATCGATCGAAGGATTTATCTTGACATTTAATCTCACCCGGACTGTTAATGGTCGACATTTAATTGGGTAGACTTTATCAGAATTTCAATGTTTAAGATGACGAAATATTAATTTGTCAATATTTCTTACGAAAAACGTGCGATTCCTTGTAATCGCAGGCGGTTTCTAAGAAAGCGACACTCCCAAAAGCGATAAACTGGATAAAAGGCGCCGTGAAAACGCGCGTTGCAATTGGTGAGAGTATACCATTTGAAACCTTGAGAAATGATCCAATTATAATTGGAAATGACCGCAAATAATGTAACACTTGTTGTTATTCTGTTTGGGAACAAAAATGTACAGAAATATAAATTGATAGACACAGCTTATGACGTCTGGATAACAGAGTAATACGAAACAAATCGGGGATCGGATGACCGCGGTCGGACAGTACTCAATAAATATTTATTTTTACTGCTCTCTATCTGCGAACTTCAAGAAATGTGTTATGTATCTCTAGAATTCGTCAGTAGAGGTCGTTACCATTCAATATTGCTTTTAGCAGTATTTCTGCTGTTTCGGACTACATGATGCCATTGTAACAGAATCAAATGCTAAGAAAACGTATTTTTTAATATAATTATTATAATATAGAAATCACAATCAATCGTGAATACAAGTGTAAATATTAATAATTATAAATTACAACAATAAAAACACTATAGATTCCATATGTAAACAATAAATGCTAAACTATTGACACATTGCAACGTTAATACAATATGGCAATGCTGGAATATGTTTCTTTCGCGGATCGTTGTGTCCCAAAATGCATTCAATATGTTATTTGCAACAAATATTTCGGGTTTTTTCTTTCCCTTTCTTATATATTTAACATGTTGAATAATTATGCTCTCTAAAATTAATGGAAAAGTGATAACAATAACAAATACAACATAGTTTGCCGCGGTGGAAGGTAGTCACCAGTCATCTTACACCGCGGGACCAGTAGTCTGCAATACTTTCCTGAAATGAACCATGTTGGGTTTCTTTTATTACACCTCATGTATAATTCATTATCTAAACTAGATTGAAAATTGAAAAAGATTACATCATACAGGCTACACAGTTCACATATACCGAGCAAGAAGGCGGACTCAAGGCCCCTGGCAGAAGATATTATGATAACAAAGTAGAATCGTACTAAAACAAAACGATTATATTATATTATCGCTGAGTGAGGGATCGCATCCAGATTCGTACGGATTAAAAATCGTAGATCAGAGTGGGTAACCGTTCACGGGAGTTGTTCAATGCGTTCTCTTAGCATGACTAAACACGTAGTGGGTAGTCAATATTATAACCGCGTTCCGTTGATCTACACAAAACTGTCCGTTTATCCCAGTGCGTTTACCCTCTCCGATCTACGGTTTTCAATCCGTACCAATCTGGATGCCATCCCTAACGTACGTCCGGTAGTACGCCTTTAATCTAAACTGCCCACAAAAAGTTTGGAAACTTTTTTTAATCAAGTATATTTTTATTATTTATTACCCTCTTTGTAATATGTTATATATCAATAGAAAGCTGGAGTGTTCCTCTTTAAAATTATATCACATTTGCAATGATAACATGTTGCTGAACTTGGCCACATGAATGAGAATGAGGCAAAGTCACAAATCACGCGGTACAAGATTGTAGCTCCGTCGGGTTAAAGGCATATTATGTGATCTTTTCCAGGGGGCGCCCTCTATCCATGATTTTTTGAAATGTATATTCTTGAGATAGACTTTGAAATTTGGGGAAGGTATCTGAAAAATCTGTTTTATGGTAAAACTAATAGCCGAAAGCCAATAAAAACCTCGATCTGCCGTCGAGATTCATGTAACACTAACATATATCAAGGGCTGGACGGTCAAAACGACATACTACATCAGTGGTAGGCATATACCTTCATTTTTCACCAACAAGCCAGTCGGGTAGGGGTCTCTATATTACCTATCAATTGTAGACCCCCTAGACTCTAGCACACGTGTTGAAGCAAAGCGAATTATTGCCATGTTCAAATACGATTGTCTATAAGATTATCAATATCGCTTTTATTTACGTTGAAAAAGGTATTTCCTCACAGTTTCGCAATCGATCGAAGGATTTATCTTGACATTTAATCTCACCCGGACTGTTAATGGTCGACAACTAATTGGGTAGACTTTATCAGAATTTCAAAGTTTAAGATGACGAAATATTAATTTGTCAATATTTCTTACGAAAAACGTGCGATTCCTTGTAATCGCAGGCGGTTTCTAAGAAAGCGACACTCCCAAAAGCGATAAACTGGATAAAAGGCGCCGTGAAAACGCGCGTTGCAATTGGTGAGAGTATACCATTTGAAACCTTGAGAAATGATCCAATTATGATTGGAAATGACCGCAAATAATGTAACACTTGTTGTTATTCTGTTTGGGAACAAAAATGTACAGAAATATAAATTGATAGACACAGCTTACATGTATGACGTCTGGATAACAGAGTAATACGAAACAAATCGGGGATCGGATGACCGCGGTCGGATTGCACTCAATAAAAGCATTATTTATTTATGCTGCTCTATTTCGGCGAACTTCAAGAAATGTGTTATGTATCTCTAGAATTCGTCAGTAGAGGTCGTTACCATTCAATATTGCTTTTAGCAGTATTTCTGCTATTTCGGACTACATGATGCCATTGTAACAGAATCAAAAGCTAAGAAAACGTATTTTTTAATATAATTATTATAATATAGAAATCACAATCAATCGTGAATACAAGTGTAAATATTAATAATTATAAATTACAACAATAAAAACACTATAGATTCCATATGTAAACAATAAATGCTAAACTATTGACACATTGCAACGTTAATACAATATGGCAATGCTGGAATATGTTTCTTTCGCGGATCGTTGTGTCCCAAGCATTCAATATATTATTTGCGACAAATATTTCGGGTTTTTTCTTTCCCTTTCTTATATATTTAACATGTTGAATAATTCTGCTCTCTAATATTAATGGAAAAGTGATAACATTAACAAATACAACATGGTTTGACGCGGTGGAAGGTAGTCACCAGTCATCTTACACCGCGGGACCAGTAGTCTGCAATACTTTCCTGAAATGAACCATGTTGTGTTTCTTTTATTACACCTCATGTATAATTCATTATCTAAACTGAGATTGAAAATTGGAAAAAGCTTACGTTATACATGCTACACAGTACACATACAGCGAGCAAGAAGGCATTATGATAACAAAGTAAAATCGTACTTAAAGAAAGCGATTATATTTTATTATCGCTGAGTAACGTAAGTCCGGTAGTACTCCTTTAATCTAATTTAATCGAGACTAGCTGTTTCGATGCCATCCTTTTTCGCATTCCGGTGATTCCGTAACTGTCAATCAAAGTTGTCAGTATGCGCATGTTTGCGTAATATGGACCTATCAAAAGGCAGATAAGAGATTTTGCGTAGTTCCCGTAACTTATGAGTGAGATTTGAAATAAGTTCACCTCTACTCCGTGCGAAGCAAATTCACACGTAAAGTGACTTTTTATAATCAAGATTCAACGTTATTTGTTGCAATTTAACAGCACATGGAAAAAAGTGCTAATTAAAAAAACACGTGGAAAAGGGTGCTTATTAACCCTAACTCCCGGGCGTGTTTATGTGAATTAAACTATCAGGGGAGAAAAACAGGTCAAATACGAGGGGAAATCAGTCCAGCTCCGCGTATCCAACCCGGGCCGTGCGAGTGCTAGTCTGATGCTCTACCAACTGAGTTACACGAGTGAGGTTCAAAAACAGGGTTTTTCACAAGTTGAACTCCGCCTTGAGCGTGGTACGAAATTGCCGGGCCGCCGCGCGGTACAATATTGCACTATCGGGTTAAAGGGGCATTGAGAGATGTATCGATACTAAATGAGCAAATAACGTAAAGATAATCATCAACATAGCCCAAATCCAAAATGTCATACAATTCCGACATCGCCTTCATGCCAAAATAAGCAAATAACGGCACTTCCGGGTTGAGATTTGCCGCGAAAGTCTGTGAGTAAAATGGTGCATAACTTCCGAATTCAACACCTGAGTTTCGATATGATCATATCGAAACTAAGAAAATCATGAAATTTTATATGATAAACGGCGAATGTTGGTAAACTGTTTCAGATGGTAGTTAATATATGCCTAAGTATTACTTTGATGCAAAAAACCCTGATTTCCAGGATAATTGAGGGCGCACTCCCATACGTATCTCTCAATGCCCCTTTAAAGGCATATTATGTGATCTTTTCCAGGGAGCGCCCACTGTCCATGATTTTTTTTAAAGTATAGATTCTTGAGATAAACTTTGACATTTGGGGAAGGTTTCTGAAAAATCTGTTTTATGGTAAAACTAATAGCCGAAAGCCAATAGAAACCTCGATCTGCTGTCGAGATTCATGTAACAATAACTGTACAGATATCAAGGACCGGATGGTCGAAACGACATACTAAATACTATCAAATACTGTGCATCGCAAAACACCCATCTCTACGCGTGTATTGCTATAACTTTAAGCCTAATATAAATGGTTCAGGATTCACTAATCAAAATGATTTTCACACTAATACGCTGGATTAATACAAGCAAGCGAAGCATTTAAAATATAAAGCGGGAACCAGTAACCACGATGTGACGTATTCCATTAGCTGGCGAGGTTATAATACAAATATCTGATCCCGTCCTCAACTTGTGTCCCAGGACCACAAGCTCATCATGATTAGATTTATTCTACTTGTGTCCCAGAACCACAAGTTCGACTTGTGTCCCAGGACCACAAGCTCTAAATAGGGTTATGGTTAGGTTATGGTTATGGTTATGGTTATGGTTATGGTTATGGTTTGTGTTTGGGTCTGGGTTAGGGTTAGGGTTAGGGTTAGGATAAATGTTAGGTTAAGGGTTAGGGTTAGCATTAGCGTTAGCGTTAGCGTTTGCGTTAGCGTTAGCGGTATCTGATATGCCCACTTCAGGCTCCTCCTGCGTCACGTGATTATCCATTGGCAAATCAGGCTGCGGAGATGGTACAACTTTAGAAGGTGGTTTGGTCACAAATGTGTAAATCAGAATTGTAGCGGGCAATGCAATGACTACTGCGGCTATGGCAACACCGATGCCGATCCATGCCCCCACAGACAGCTGCTCCTTTAAAACAAACGAATCATCAATATCAAAACATTGTTAATCTTCAGAAGTGTGTATCAAGTGCATTAGGATATATTTGTAGTAACGTTATATTCATCAAAGTCAGTGATTGAGGTTAAAGAATTGTTGGAAAATAATTACTCAACAACTAACGTTAATCAAGACTTGTATAGTCAGACATATTTCATTCTTTTCATTGGAAGTTTGAGGTATCGCGAAAGGGTGTTACAAGAGACACGGTTCATATATCGGAATATAGAGGGCGGTCTTTAAAATACCAATCCAACTGCACCATTCATGCCACCATCCCCTCCCATTATTGTCAGTGATTGTGGACTTGTGATGTCCCTGAAAACAATTGCAGTATCCGGAAATTGGGGGTTAATTTGTTAATTATAATGAAAATGCATTGATAATGAAAATGCATTGCTGCCACTATGAATTAATTTCTATAATCATTAATGTTCCATGGGCAATTCAATTGCAAGATTATAGCGCATTGATTGTGATTATTTCACTCAAACGTTTAGGTGTTGTCGCTGTGTAAGACATTCCGACGAGTTGATTATAGAAAGATGTGTTTCAGTATGAAGGCCCACTCGTCATCGAAATCGTTTGTGTAAGAGTGAAATGGACTTTCTTTATATTGCCTTTCTTAGGGATTGCATCCAGATTCGTACGGATTGAAAACCGTAGATCGGAGAGGGTAAACGCACTGGCTGTCCATTCACGGGAGTTGTTCAATCCGTTCGCTAAGCATGGCTAAACACGTATTGGTTGGTCATTATTTAACCGCATCCCGTTTATCTACACAAAACTGTCCGTTTATCCCAGTGCGTTTACCCTCTCCGATCTACGGTTTTCAATCCGTACGAATCTGGATGCCATCCCTTACCACTCAAAACAATTCAACCAGAATCGCCCTTCTGGTAGTTTTCTGTTATTAACAAAAACAGGACAACCGCAATCTACCCTTTTATACGCTCATCATGCGGAAAAAGCATGACGGTACGGTAAATTAAATTGGCACTGATCAGCAATTTTCATCATCACCCTCGCCCGACATTAGAAATTGGAGTTATCAGGTCGAGTAATGGAAGCGCAACACATCATAATAGTCATAGGATCTTGTGAATACCTTGAATGGACTCACATCAAAATAAGAACTAGATTGGGAAAAGAAACTAGATTGGGAAAAGGAACAGAACACACTCGGATTGCAAATGAGGGTTCTACACACTGCGCAACATCTACAATCAACTCGTCGGATTTACGCCCACATGGTGTTTACAAAATAGTGAAAGGCGGTCCAAACGACAGTTGCGATTCGACAGAGTATTGCTAGTCTGCAAAAGCTCTGGTGGGGTAACGTTGATGCGTGAGTAGAATCGTCAATTCTTATTGGACATATTGATATAATTATACGGACTTTATACTGTATTTTATTTGCTTGATTTATGATAATTCGAAAATAAGTTTAGGAAGCACTGCAATACTTGTACGTATAGGCCCGTACGTATAAGTGACTTGCACGTAAGACTTATACGATCATGGTGATAGTCGACAAAGTAATATTTTGCATCACCATACTTATAAATAACCTTAAAATTAAATTGAGACCGATATTAATATTTCTATATTATTAAGGGAATTAATTTGAAGGTGCTTGGAAGCATGGTGATGCAAAATATTACTTTGGGCGCCATCGTATATCTTTTGTTTGTACAAGTCAGGTGTCAGGTTAACGTATGAGTCATACGTACTATAGTAATATTATGTCGACATTTAGAAGATTTACACGTGCATAATTTCATTGTTTTCATATTCGTATACACTGTTATAAATAGCTTACTTCCGGTTTGGGAATTCCGCCTTCCTGTGTGATTGGTGATATTGAGGATGTTGTAATAAGCGTTGATGTAGACTAAATGAAAAAACATGAGAATATTGATTAACATTCACTATAAGTATATGTTTTAAGGACTTCATACGCTTGCGATAGCCTTCATGATCCCGCATGAAAATGCCTAGATGGCGGCTGCCATATTATAATAATGACCGTGGTTACCATTGGTCGTATATATTTCGAATCCCCGTTGGTTTCAATGTGAAAATTGATTTGCATTATATGATTCTAGAAAAGTCATCACATGTTGGAACAGAGCTAAATATTTTCATCCTACAACCACTGGACTGGAGTTGAGAAAATCAATTCCAGTGTAAGTACCATTTATTTTAATTGTATCCGCCATTAACCGTTCGTCGCATTCGGTTGATAACGTACGTAAGCGGTGTTTATCATAAATTCAGTCTGTGATTATTATTGTGCCATCTCATTGTAATACAATATAATCATCATGATGATATTCATTCTTGATAATAATAATTATTATCAACACTTCAACATCGTGAACTTAGTTCATTCTTCTATCTTTTATCTGTTCCACTGATTCTTATTTTTACCTTCGTGATATCAGATCCAGTTATTATTGTCGCTGATGTTTCACCTTGCTCGGTTGTTTCACCTTGCTCGGTTGTTGCACCTCGGTTGGTTGTTCCACCTGGGTTCGTTGTTCCACCTGGGTTCGTTGTTCCACCTTGGTCGGTTGTTCCACCTTGGTTGGTTGTTCCACCTTGGTTGGTTGTTCCAGCTTGTTTGGTTGTTTCATCTGGCATGGTTGTTTCATCTGGCTTGGATGTATATGATACTGATGTAGTAAATGTAGGTAGCTGCAAGGGTAAAATGACGCACATAGTCCATTATTTGGGCCCGCGTTATTTTAAGTTCAAATTCGCGTGTTCAAGAAGTGGTCATTCCGCAAACGTTGTCGAGAAAAGAAGCAAAGCAGACTAGGGTATCGGTAGTCATTATGAAAGAACTTCTATCATTTCCATTCCCATAAAATTACGCCTTATTAATTATCCATATTTGCATTACGAGCTGCATGAAACCGTTCCAAGACTCACCATTTAATAAATCTGTCCGTATCATCTTGGTATTGCCCTTTTTTGGAGAGCTATGATTTTTTGCTAAAATTGTTACATATTAAAATAGCCTCGAACGCTTTAGGTTTCTCATATAAAATCCCCACGTATATCTCTAATAATTCAAATAATACCATGAATTGTTCTTATTATTACTGTCGGATGGTGGTTGCGATATTATATGGGCACAATATGCCTCTTGCGCCTTTAGACCTACCGGAAGCGCTTCGATGCAAACACCAATTGTTACACTATCTCTTACAGGTGTGTAGTAGTCAATTTCACACATCTCCACATTCCCAGGCAAATCAGAGATGGTAACATTGACGAATGGACAGCAACAGTCAGATCTAATGAATGATTTGATGCATATCAGAAACGACAAAAGTAACATGGCATTGCAGTTATGGCATGTTCACTGAATAACAAAGTGTATGACTTCCAGCATGTTCAGAGGTATGATATCGCGACTTCTACAGGGTGAGTCCAAAAAAAAGGTGTACCCTAATTGAAAAAAAATCAAAAAAAAAATTTCTGACCACAAAATCAAGGCAAACAAAACTTTAAATGATCGCGCCATTTCTTTGCTACCATCTGGAAAAAAATTCACGCTATTTGATGATACCGTTAAGTAAATATGACTATTTCTGTACAGGAGCTGTTTTTTAACCAAAAACACGGTTTTTAATTTCAAGCTTAACGAGCTTAAAATAATGTTTACTATGATTATGATGTAAAGCATTACACATCTTGTTTATTAAAAGAATTAAGTAGACAATACACTTGTTCAAAATTGTCTCCTAATAGATTAAAACAATAGACAGCTTTAAGGCCTATTTATGACACAATTACCACACTTTAATCATTTCATAACAAAGGAATTGATCCTTTCGCTGTCGGTATTGTAATTTTTTATTGGTCGTATCTTATGAAATATAATGGTCAAAATCTGGAAGCGTGTTCGGACGTTAAATTGGTCACTTTTATTCAAAACAGCGTAAAATAAGTTTCCCTCAACCAATCTAAACCAGATAAAATTCATATTAAAGCTAATTGATTTGTCTTTATACCGTAGTATATTGTTCTGAAAACAAACGAATACTTGTTTCTAAAAAAAATCGCTGAAGTTGAGTACACTTTTTTTTGACTCACCCTGTAGATGTGAATGACAACTGTAGACAAAAATCCAAACACAAAATACCAGGCTGCTGTATCCGTCAATAACGTTAGCCTCATTGGTCATTTTCCCGACAACATACATCAATGAAGCATTTTAGTTGTATCTCTATGGAGACTTACAAACAGGCATTATGCACCTGTCGTCTTTTGTTATTTAGCATTTTCATTCAATGGGAGAAACACATTTAGAGTCCAGCGCCATTAGTGCAATTACGTAACAGTTGATGATTCCTTTTATACGGATACACCATGTGCAAATACGCATTTCGATATTTATTGGAACAACTTTAACGTGAACTGAAATCAGTATTATGATCTCAGGACTCCTTTTACACACAAATTGATTATAACACACCTGCAATAGGTAATGCCGATTTAATACACAAATAACAGGCAGTTACTTGAGCACTGATTTGAGAACTACTGCCAAAAATTAGGCCTTTGTTATTATACTACGATTGTGATTCATTTTGAGTGGTGCAAATGTTTTACAAATAAATCTCATGTTTAAGATTATGAACTTTTAAGGTGATTTTATATATTGTCTGCACTTAAATCATCGCAATTATCATGTATCAGATACATCCTTTTATTTTTTTCATTTCTTGAGAGCAAACGTTACAAGCCTGGCCTGAGCATTTTGTGTGAGTCTTGTCCCATCAGGAACAATCCTATACACATGGACCGGGTCAACAAAGGAACAAACATACACCTAACACAAAAAACTCTGACCAGGTGCTTTATATTGGCTTATTCAAATTCAATTATCTAAGATGTACCTTAAATGACCAAACTTCTTCTCTGCAGTTTGATACCTCATTTATAAAAATCGAATGTATACTTTGAGAGTTGAGATGATTTCAATAACCATGACTAACGACAACAAAGTTGCACAAGAATTGGTTTCCTATGGGATATCATTGATTTGTATTGTTCACTGTGTTCTATCTCAACCAGCTAGGTATCTGGGTAACAGGCATCAAACAGGGTATCATACACACACATTCTCACTGCATAACCACCAGGGATAGCACCGGATCAAAAATGTGAGAGGTCCCATGACATTTTTCAGGACCCCGTAGGACTTCAAAAACCAAATTTAAGGGTCCCAAGAAATTGAGGGGTCCCGGTTTGGGTATTTGAAAAATTCACTTTTTTATGGACTGTTTTAATGAATTTATATTTTGAGCAAATAATGAATATGTAATTTACAGAATTTCCATTTCCATACATCGTCAAATTTAAGGGGTCCCTTCAATTTTGATCGGGACCCGCAATACTTTCCAATTTGAAACCTGACGCGTCACTATAAGAAAGTGAGAGGTCTAGGACGCGCAGACGCGTCAGAATGCGACCCCTGATAACCACACACTAAGCAATGATATCCCATAGAAACCCAATTTGAGTGCAATAATTGTTTTAGTAGTTGTGGTCATTGAAACAATCATAATTGCAAAATCATCCACTCGATCTTTATGTCCCGGCTTTATGTATGAGAAAACAAACTATGGAGAAGAAATTTGCGCATTTAAAGCACCTGGCCAGGGATTGTTTGTGTTAGTGTACATCACAACACGCGGCAGCTGATACCTGATACCGGATATGTGAAACCATTGCTTATATTTCTACACTTACTCGTAAAGAATTGTAGTATTTGTGGGATGTGCATTCTCTAAGCTATATCCAGTTCCAGGAAGACCGTCATTGGATACCGAAATCCCAACAAGGGCTAAATCATCGAGAAGTGAAAAGCGTCCCCACCAAGTATGAGTGTCACAATTGTTGTTTATCATATCTAATGTACAATTACCGCTGGTTTCCATGACAACGCAAGTTGGTGGCGCTGTGTCGACAGGTTCAGGCTGCAAAAAGGGTGAGAAATGATGTTTAGACTTAATGTATATTTCGAGAGCTAATCCATGTAATTTTAATAGCGACCATTGCTAAATATTATATTGTTGGTAATATATCAAGGCACGTGAGGAATAAAACTATCAGGGAAGAAAAAAACAGGTCAAATTAGAGGGGAAACCCGCGCTGCTTGCATGGCAGTCCGACCTGAATCTGATTGATCCACGGGGTCCCGGGCGCGAATTTATTAACCGTACACACTTACTGTATAAATGTATTGCTGTACAATGTACATGTGCTATGCGCTTTACTCCGTCAATGTATCAAATGTTGTTTACGGTAACGAACATCGCGTGCGTCCCGGGCGGGGTCCGCTTGGGAAATCCTAAAATATTTTCCTACGCGTATGATAGCCCGCCTGATCCGCGCTACGAACACCTAATAATATTGTAGTGTTTTGGAGTGATGAGGAAAGTTAAGGTTATCAACAAAAGGTAACCCGGAATATAGCTATTGCCGATTTAGGGCATACTCGCACTACACGTTGTAATTTGAAAGGGCATAATATGATATAATGTAACCGGTGGTGTAATAATAGGCCTTATCGTTAAGGAGGTGCTAATACTGCAATTTAATTGGTTATTTAAAACATTTGAAAACTGATGCATATCGTGTAAACATGAATGCCAAAACGCACGATATATTCCATATCGTAGATTTACCGCGTTACCAAGCATTTTCGCTATTATTGTTATTACAATTACATGTAAAGCGATTACATTGCGACCGTGTAAGGGACGCTTGAAATTAACATACGGGTCACGGCACATAAATACAAACACACAAAATGGCGGATAATAAACGCAACAGCGGGACACTTAACCTTTGATTTACACCTAAAACAAAAAAGTTCAAGTTCCTGACCAGATGCTATTATTCAAAATCCATGGCTCATATCCTCTGTATTTTTGATACGCAGTTCCTGTATGTCTCTCATATTTTTTGTTTGTATTTTATGTATTGTACTTTTCTCTTCTATTTGTATTTAAGCGCTTTGAGAACTTGTTGTAAGGCGCTATAAAAGTATTTTGTATTATTATTATTATTATTATTAAAAAGCTGAAACGTACACTTATGTATGTCTCCATAAATACTTGACACGTTATTCATTGAAAAGATATTTTTAGACTTACAATCATCTTGATCGACAAAACAAAATGAAAAGGTTGCAACAAATCAGAGGTTTATATCGGGAATTCATTCATCATGATCAACATAAACAAATTCATTTGAAATAATGCTATAACATAAAACTAGCTCATCAGTATTCTACATTGCGAAAGACAATATTTATCTAGAAATAATCCCAATAAAATCACATTTGCGGGAGCCACAAAAACAGCCATTGTCATTTTAGGATGACCTCAGCCAGTCTGTACCGGTCTGCAACGGTCCCCACATAAGATTAATCTTCCATTTTATATAAATGAATTTTAAAATGTGTTGTTCCGATGGGAAGAATGCATTCATTTCAAGAAGTGATAAAGTTACCTCAGTGGCGGGTAGAGGATTAATCAATGTTATACTCATGGAGATGGTGTTCTTGTCACCCGATGATCTACTGCTCACTTCAAGTGTCAACAACCTATTTAATAAAATGTAATGAATCACATTACTACGTGCTTTCCACGTAAAGTTAACATCATTTCACAAATATTTTCAGATACCATCTGTTTACTTTTTTTTTACAATAGGGCGCCCTCGCCGGTCAACCATCGGCAACTATTCTACGGACAACCTTATTTTAACAGCCATATGGGTAATATCGCATACCGAGACTGATATCATAATACTTTAATAGTTTAAAGTCTGGAGGGATCTTTGATGTTCACATTAGTACGATCCACACAACATAAATGACAGCCAGTGATAAATCCACAACAATCTGGTTTTCATAGCTTTATGGTTGAGAACAAAATCGAACTACACTTTGCTTTCCTCGGTGCAGTGACGTCGGGTCATATTGAAGTCATAATCACTGTCGTGTTGCTAATTCCATCGCATATCATATATATCGTCACTCGCGCGAATCCGTACTAGCACACCAGTGTCACTGGCGAAACAGAAAAATATTGGATGTCGTCGGGTTTTAAACGTTATAATGGATATGAAAATTGTCCATTGATGCAATCGTCCAGTGATTTCAATATTTTGTAATTAAGTAACTTGATAATTTTGTTTGCTGATCAACGACTTCTTCCCTTAGTAAACTGTAATATGCTTATTAAAAGCTGTCCTCAAGTGCTCATATCATTGACTAAAACCTACATGTACATGTGCCCTAACAAAATAATCTTACACTGAATCGCCGACGGATGATGTTGGTTTGGCACTCAAGTTAACTACGCCCTCTGTCGATTCTGCGCTGTTTAGAGTCATTGATGTCGGCGTTACCGTACCGGTAACGATAGTCGCATTTTGTGCAACAGACAGTAATATATCAAATGTATCAGCACTGCCTTCATTTGAAACCAAAAATACAAACATTTCTTCGCCTCCAGGTGCCAGGTTATCTGTATGTTATAATGAGGACGTGCCATTTATTTACTCTACGAGTTGCGTACTATCCGCATTTAATTACACTCGGTACCGGAACATTAAAATCTAGAGATGGAATGTAACTCAATCCAGGGCCTGAAATGTTTGACTTTGCAATTTACACTTGGCTTTCATATCAGGTTGCTTGAAGCATTTCCGGAAAAAGTTTAATTTCGGTCCCAGATACTGGCAGATACTGGTACGATTTTACTGTCGATACTGGAACGTTTTTATGTTGCAGTATCGGCCAGTACTGGTACACGTGGTACCAGTGAGATTTGTCCCAGATTGAACGATTCTGGTTCATAATGTTCCAGTATCGGCAGATACTGGAACACTGACTTTGTACCAGTATCGAACGATACTGGAGTTCAACGATACTGGAGTTCCAGTATTGAACGATATTAGTACAGTCCAGAATCTGGGGCCTAAACTCACTATATCCGAATGTCCTTACCTTCTTTCATTGTTCATAGTGAACAGAAATGTATTCTTCATACATTGTGATTTTTACACATGAAAATAGGCAGTGCGTGATGCCCATATAACATTCGTGTCATCGCTTATGAAAAGCCAAATGAAAATACGCAAACTCATAGCTGGCATCTTTATTAAATGGCATGTTTATTATTTAATAGTAATTTCATCTGTTTAGTTCGGAAGTACTTGATGAGGTACAAGGATAAACAGAATGACATGATACGATTGCACAACTTGTGGACTTACCAATAGTGCTGTTATCTTGAAGAATAGCGAGTCCAAAATCCAAGACTTTGACCTGTTCTGGTTTAAGTCTTAACACGTCAAAACCTTCACTGTCTTTTCCTAATATGCTAACTGTGAATGGCTACAAACGATACGTGAATAAAACACGAGTCCGAATTGTTGTTAGTACTCAATTTTTAGAAATAAGAAATATGAATAGGTGGATTATAATAAAAAGAGATTTCAAGAATATCTCGATTTAAACGTCAACACTTATCCTACGTACGTTGAAATTCCTCCAGTAATTTACTTTGTTATTGATTTTCCTCAGAATGATAAATGATACAGTATTCAGCAAACGGTCAGAGTGCAAGACTAAATACTTTTTCTTTCTTTTTTATTCACGTTACAGTATGAAGGGCGCGGCAATAATTGACATTACGTTCGCACGTTCTTTGTGGATTTAACTGATAATTGATATGTTACATAGCTTATGCAGTGAGCACTGTACATGTATATGAACACTGATGAAGCCGTCATATTTAACTTTTTCAATTTGTTGGTGATCAAATTTTGGAAAATTACTTTAGTTGAATTTAAAAAGATGGTCACGCGTTATGAACTCGCCTCCCAATAGGGTGGTGCTGTTACACTTTTTAGTTTCATGCTGTCATATTCCTTACATATTTTTAAAACCACAAAAGCTATCTCAACAAATTTGGCCATCATTGTAAAGCCCTAATAACAAGCTATCCCCCTGCAAAATGGCATTGGTATAGCTAATACAAAAAGGGAGATACAGCTGTTTGAAGTTTGGGGACCAGGGGTGGTGCTGGAAGGGGTGCCGCCGGAAGGGGTGCCACCTGTACAAACTCAATGGGGATAATCCCATGCTTTGTTCTTTTTACAATAACTATATAGTCATCTCCTAATGTTACAAACACCATTATGGTCCCATTTTACTAAAGGATATTTAGTAGTCCTTATAAGTATGTGGTTCAACAGACTTGTCAATTATTTGTTACAACTAATTAATTATGGATAAGACCATGATATCAGCCTTTTCCTATTCGCTACACAGTCACTAACATGAATAATCAGCCTAAATTTACCGGATTTATAAAAATGACTATAACAGAAAAAGTGTTCAACCTATGATAGCAAAAGTATACATTTTTGAAAAGCTCGTAACATGAGGAATTCAGAAATGCAGTTTAGACCAGTGAAAGGGTATATCCTTTTCTATTTTATATTTCTAAAAATTCTAAAGAATTTGTAAAATACAAATCATGCAAATTGGAGATATTCACTAGCCGGTATAATTACCTTACCGACATAGTTGGTAACCTTTGACAATGATATATCATCTGATGGGTAATTTCATGAGGAATTCAAATAGTAAAGTAAATAATGATATAGGAGTAGGTATACAAAATATAGGATCTCAAATTAAAAATTAAGAAATCTTATATTTTCCCGAACATTTTGAATCATACCATGTGAGTCTTTGGTCGTACATAATGTCAATGGCATATTTGGTTTCCTCATGCAGTTTCCCTTCAGAAAATGTATACTTTTAATACCTCGGGGGGGGGGGGGGGGGGGGGGGGGGTATTCAAGCAAATATTAATGTGTAAAGTTAAAATCTTGTCGCGAGAGCCAAAATCCGTGTGTAACACAAAAGGAGACGAACTAAAAACACATGACCAGATATGTTCATTTATTCCGGAATTCTTCCTGATATTAAAAAGCAAAGTTTTGATATAATATATATATGTTATCTTGACAAAACTGAAAATGGAACAAATAAAAAATGAATAGTTTGCTCTATACCCAATGTTCTTATACAGATCGAGTTTATCAGGTAAACAATACATAAATATAGCCTACACAATCAGGACCAACTTTACTTTCACAAGTAGGCATAGTATATCTGACATGAAATGTATGCCTACATACTGGCCATTCTAATTTCTTTAAAATTCCTAAGGGGCCATATCCAAACTCTCAAGTGATTTTATAGCGTTTTTATACCGATTTTACCCCGGTATTAAAACGGTATTTTTTCTATTGTTAAAAGCATCGGAAAAAGATCGGTGATTAACTAGAGCCGCCTCTATATCTGGCGTTAACAATAGAACTATTGTAGTACTCTCGATGGCTCAATTAGTGAAGCAGACAGATGAAAGCGCGAGGAAGGTTGTGTTATTAAGCTGACCAGTGCTCTAGTTAATCACCGATCTTTTTCCGATGCTTTTAACAATAGAAAAAAAATACCGTTTTAATACCGGGGTAAAATCGGTATAAAAACGCTATAAAATCACTTGAGAGTTTGGATATGGCCCCTAACACTATATAGGTTTGTTTGTTTGTTGGTTGGTTGGTTTACACGTTCGGCCCGTACATACACACGCTTGGGTCCTGAAGGGACCAGACTCAATCAAATTGCTTAGACCAGGCGTTGGAATTGTAGGTGTCACTAATGATAAAATCCCATATTTTCACTAATCAATATAAAACCTTGCAATTTCATCTGATTAATACCTGATGCGGAAGTGTGACAAATGCCGTCAAATATCCGGCCGTTCTACCATCCACTGGAATAAGTGTCGAATTCAACAGCACCGCTTGACCATCGGTATCTTTAATAGCAACATTTTCTGTAGAGTTTATTAATTCAGGGCTTACAACGTTGATTTGAAGAGTCACATTTGAACCTGTAAAGAGATATCATACACATGTATTTGATTCAGTACATCAGTCAGTGCAGCCGAACGATAACGAACGACGAGGAAAAAAAAGATAAAGTCATATCTTGGGTTCGGAATAATATCCCAATAAAAGGTCAAATTTAGCGTCAATGACTAAAGAGGATAATTAGAAAAGGTGTACTTTAGGTCCCAGATACTAGAACGTACTAGTATCGTCCAATAATGGGACACCCTGTATCGTTCAATTCTGGTACAATGTTAGTGGTCCAGTATCGCTCGAGACTGGCACACATACAATTAATATTCCAGTATTGTCCGATACTGGAACAAAATTGTGTACCAGTATTGGCCGATGCTGGTACGTTCGATGTTCAAGTATTATACATTACGATACTGGTAGTAGGCCTATGTGTTTCAGTATCGCCCGGGTACTGGAACATAAGATCGTTCTAGTATTGTTCATCACTCGATTCATGAATGATCCGCCCTTTTATGAGGCACATTTACATGAAGTATTTCACTTTGTCACAGATCGTGGCTATTACCACGATTACCATGAACGAACTTATCTGCCTGATTCCGTCAAATTTTGTTCTACAACCTTAAATGAAAATATTATTATTATTGGATATCATCAGATCCCATACAATTTTCCACCCGACAGATTCAGAAAGCATACTCTATTAAATCAAAAGATTGAAAAGTCAATATTAAAGATTGCGCTGGGGAAGGATCTTAAAAGATTGAAAATATTCAATATAATAATAGAGTGAAATTTCAATATATCGAACTGAAATGTCACTCTATTAGATTGATCACTTTCAATATTCTAAGATCATTCCCTCAGCACAATCTTTAAGATTGACTTTCAAATCTTTAGATTTAAGAGAGTATCAAAAAGGTAGCCTCAACGTCGATATATTTTATTGAATTATTTATCCAATTTGTTTGTCTCTGTACCATCAATCCTTTTCTAACCAGAGTGTTGTTGTTGTCCTACCCCTTATTTCTGTCGTGCGTGCTACTAAAACGCTCAAACAAAACGTCCAATGACTGAGAGTACTGCACTAATATACATTTTCTGTATTGGGTAGAGCTATTATGATATAACGTGATTTAACCTGCAATTGGCATTCCATCAATTGGAACCAGTGACCCCGATTGATCCTCCGCCAGTATCAGATACGTAAAGTCAACTAAACTTCGAGCGGAAACTTCAACTTCAAATTTGACACCAGAAGAAACGTTAGATAATTGTAATACCCAATCGCCCGATGTGGTAGCATTCAATATGAAAATAAACTCTCTCGTTGCGTCAACGATGACATCAATGGAAGGGTCTGTCCACGAAAGGTTAATACCTTTAAATAAATGATAATAATACAAATGAAACATATTTTATGAATGAATTTTGCGTTATATTCCATAAAGCAATTAAAAGATCATTGTTTGTAGGGTGCAAAATGATTCCAATCTGATAGTGATGTGATTTTCCTCTATTGGTGCGAATTACGATGTATTAGAATAATGAAACGAATTTATATTCGCGTTACTAAACGTAATTCACGATAAAAAAGGCAAAAATAACTAGGGCTTCTAACCAGGTGTAATAGACCATTTTGCAGCCTACAGAAAACCAAAGATTTAAATGATTATAAAATGACCAAATAAAAAATTGTGTCATTCCACTATTCACTTTAAAAAGATGACGTTGTTGTAACATAGGCTACACGTATATTTTGGTATGTTTAGAGTTACTACCCTACTACCGTGCAACTTACCATAAATGCACTATAAATACAGCACGTTTCATTCAAGTTAAGTTAAGTTTGGTGACAATCAAGTTTGGTGACACATGTTATAGATACAACTGATTAGAACAATTTAATAGTAAATTTACCTCATTTGCGTATTATTTACATATTCAACTAGCATCAATCAAGTCTCAACACATATTTTAATTTATATCTGGAGATGTGTATATCTTTGAAACCTGAAAATCAGATATGTTGTGCATGAACTGAATCCCGTCATTACAATGGCGTCCCCAGAGGGGGTGGGGGGTGGGGGTCCCATTCATCAAATCTGTCGGCAAAATAAGGTACACACGAGGTTTCGTCGGTACATCTGCGATTTTTACCATGCAATGTTTTCGTCCGGTTTTTTTTGAGGAAAACGTCATCGCTATACTTATCTAAAAGTAATTTTCAGTCTATCATTGTCTACGGTCTCTTGGGTTCAGATCAAAAGTGTGTTTTATTGTTCCTATCATGATCATGGATTTATGAGAAAACAAGCCCTTTTACCATATTTACGTACCTTGCGGATTAACAAGACGTGCGTACGATTTAGGAGGAGATAAAGCACTATTGCTTACACTGATAGACAACTCGTCCATTGTATTGTCAACAGGAACATTTATATCAACACTTGTGAACGATTCATGATTCCATTGAAGGACTGATACTTGCGATGCGCGGAGGTCGGCTTCCATGATTCCTGCGACTTCATCGATGTCGCCGTCTGTTGCTTGATATACTTTGCCACCGGTTGAATCAGCAAGTGATTCAAATGCCGAAGCTGAAAAATCAAAACAATGCACTTTATAGTCCGTTGGCAGAACCCATTGACCCCGGTGATTTCTCTTTGTATCAGAGGGGTAACGTATGATCGTTCCAGGAGTTCGAAATACTCCTATTTAACGGTGTTTCAAGGACAATTTTGCTAATTTGACCCCCTTTTTGCGCAGAAAACGAGGACATTTTGTCTCCAAAATACACCCCTTTTTTACCATATCAAGGACACATTCTAAAGTGACCACCCTTTCTTGCGCAAAAACGAGGACATTTGTCTTTAAAAAACACCCCTTTTTTACCATTATTATTAAGGACACTTTCTGAAATGACTCCCTTTTTGCGCAAAAACGAGGATATTTTGTCTTTAAAAACACCTCTTTTTACCATATCAAGGCACTTTCTGAAATGACTCCTTTTTTGCGCAAAAACGAGGACTCATTTAGTTTGAAATGCCCCCTTTTTCCTATTTCATATATATGACACAATAATAATGTTAAATGTATTGTATTATTACTTTGACTCATAATATGCTTTCATTCCATAGCTCTCCCACAGAGAGCTAGCTAGATTCAGACTCAGAGCGCTATATATGATATGGCATAGCTCTCCGGCCACAGAGAGCTATAATTTAGAGCTAGATATAGCCCATGTTTAATCTGTTCAAAGAATAGGTATAACTTCCAATCCCAAGAAAAAATGACTTATCTAATATGCTCGGCCAAAACACAACCCAACACAATAATTGTCAAGTCTCGTCGAATACAAGACTGCGGAATTTTGCATCCTTTACGTCAGCTGTGCAAAAATGATTTCTGAATTTTGCCCCCAAACTGCACAATTAAACTCATCTTGCTCTGCTTCTCCCGTGCCTGGATTTTGTGCGATCGGAGAAAATACAGTTTTGACATTTAAATCCCCGTTATATTACCATTTCATAGAGAAAAAAACATCAGTGAAGAATTTCAGTTGCCTACCAATTTTCATCAACAACATGACACGTATGGATTGGATCCCCCGATGCACTGTGGGTAAAAATATTTTCGGCTATTTCGGAAATTATCCGAGCAAAACTCTTGAATCTTTCCGTCAATTAATTATGACGTATTAGTCATGTCACAAGATATCATTGAAGTTCTCTGATTGGCTATATCAGTTATATCAGTTAAAAAACTATTTCCGGTAATATTCGGGTACACTCGGTAAACCCCAATGGGGATTCCCTTACGCGAGATACATCCAGGGGTTGTGGGACGTACCATTTATACCCGGACATTTATAAATAAACGGAAAATGCCACTCACATGGATTTTCGAGATTCTACGTCACAATTCACTCGCGAAACATGTGCTCGGACATCGGGTCTTAAAATATACCCCTTTTTCCTTCGCGGACATAGCTTCCAAAACACACCCCTATTTTTGGAAATAGCGGACATGGTCCAAACCCCTCTCCTTTTTTTGCGATGTATGGAACGATCATGCGTACCCAAAGTCAATGTTAACCTGAAACCACCGGGAATTGACCTCAAAATGAGGGAGGCCTATATGCGGGATATTTTATGATTGTTTCTGGGTGACTTTAACCAATCACTTTGACCTGCTGAGTGCTGATTTCAAACATGGTTGATGCAAACTCATAGTAGTTATGAGTGTTTTGAGAAATTCTGCATTTTGGAGTCTCATTTTCAGAGTTAAACTTGAAAGATTAACATTATTTTATAGTTTTATTGTGAGTCCATGGGACATATTCTGTGTCCAGTTTTCAGATATTTCCCAAATTCATTCGCCTGAGCGATACACGCAATGTTGATTATCTTCCATCCCAAAAAGTGTTGATGTATGGGATAAAAATGGATGAATAAATGAAAAAAAGGAGAAGGCTACTAAAACAATCCATGTAAATTGTAATACGGTATGTATATTAAGTTTACATTACTCACATATCTTAACTTCTGGGGTTCGTCTGTTTCTTGTACTCGTATAACACGTTCCAGTCAATACAAAGTCAATACTAGGTTTCTTGGCTATTGCAAGCGATAGAACATCGGTAAGTTTCCATGGATCTGCTTCGTCGGCATCAGTATAAACATACATTTTGGAGTTTGGTACACTGAAACAATATGTATACGACACTATATGAAATAGCATAAAGGCACATCTTACTTTAGTGTATTTGAATATTTTAACTTCGACCATTATACCTGTAAGCATGCGTGACCACAAAATGGTTGTTTTCTTAGGATGCGTTCCCAGGGGGGGGGGGGGGGGGGGGTGTACTCGGATTTGGTTTGGTCGCGGGTGTGCCGCTGGAGATTCAAAACCCCTACCCATTTTTAGGGGTGATTTTGTAAAAAACGGTACCCATTTCTAGGGGTTTTGCCTCATTTTAAACCCAATTTTCGCAAATTATCGGGAAAATGGACCTAATTTGTGCCATTTTTCCGCGAAAATAGACCCATTTGTAAAAAGTGACCCCATTATTAGGCATTACCAGCACAAAATCATACCCAATGTTTAGGGATTTTTTGCCAAAAAAGCTACCCACTAGAGCGGCACACCCCCGTACACCGTCTGAGGCGAGTATCCCCCCCCCCGGATACGTTACGCGTATCGCGTTCACAGGTTAAGGGATGTAAAGGGATCTAAACCAACCTTTTTCAAGAAAAGAGGTTTACTTTCTGTCGATATTTTACTCTACGGGATCAAATGGGTGCAAAAAACATCAATTTCATGACATAAATTGCCCGCTTAGAATCGCTATTAATTCGGTCTGGTAAACCTATTGTTATCAATTACTACGAGAGGATTGCCTGGTTGTATATTTAAATTTGGGGCGTGTATAGCGATACTTCTTGCTAACTGCATGGGTGAGTTTCCATTATGTTGCAAATTACATCCACGATCGGGCGTTTAAACTACTCAATGGGCGTTGCAATATAGCCGGTTGGTTGCACACGAGAATTATGTCAGATAGCAACCAGCTTTGATGGAAGGCGAATATTTAAATTTGTTGCCGGTTTTTAAGGCACCAATTTATAGCGCTGCTAAGCGGGCCTTGTAGCGTAATGATCATGTTTGAAATGAATTTTGGCTTCAGAGGAAATACCCCTTAAGCATGTTTAGACTTTAGAGGGTAATCCTTGGTCACGCATGCTACTCCCCCCCCCCCCCCCCCCCCCCGAATGAAGGTTATTCAGTATTTAAATCCCCAGCTTCACCAGTGTAATATCCCTTTTTATTTAAAAAATGCGTTTGCATGAAATACTACTTTGCATGCTACATACACTCTATGAAGGGCGTCTTCGAGACCAGTCAATGCTAACTCAGGACAATCGCCACCACCATGGACGGACAATGCTGATAATGCCGCGATAGCTGCATCTGGATCTGTCGTATCAGTCAGAGGTCCTGTATTTTAATTGAAAAACATTGAGACCTTATCCGATCCCTGTCAATGTATGCAACCTGAGCCCTATTTCATTTAAGTTAAGAATCTTCTTAAGCAGACATAAGGGGAGTGAGTCTTGAATTGAACTCTTCTCAAACCTTGTTCTGAAGAATATTTAAGAATTCTTCCTAAATTGAGCTTAACCCTTACAGCCCCGTACCCCATGAAATCCCATTTCCCAGCCTGTCGGTTCCACCTGGCGCTGAGGTTTTTGGGTGAAATAATGGCCCCGGGCTACATAGCTGGGCGAGTACACTCGCCCAGCATAGCTTCCCCCGTGGCTCAGTTGGTAGAGCGTTCGACTGTCAACCGAGAGGTCGTGGGTTCAAACCCCGGGGCGTGGCACCTCTTGTTGTGTGTGCTTTTTTTGCTTGAAAAAAAATTCGTTGGAAAATCCACCGGGAGTGTTAGGGTTAATTAAGTTGGACACAGGTCTAAAGTTTGGCATGGGTCAAGATTACAATATGAATTCTAATGAACAATCTTCTTAAGAAGAGTTGATAACTTAAGAAGAATCACCTATATAAGACGACTGTGATTTGTCGATCTGCATTAAATGCAAAATGAAACAACGCCCCCGGGTGGACTCGAACCACCAACCTTTCGGTTAACAGCCGAACGCGCTAACCAATTGCGCCACGGAGGCGGTTATTTGCTAGGCTGGTTTGGTTTGTCATGTTCATCCCCGCTACACGCCCGTACACTCCCTTGCATAGCCGGGCATCGTTTTTTCTCAAATGTTGCCTTAATATTGTTGTTGCTGTGTACTTAAATACATGTGCTGTCTGTTGAATTTGGAACCAACGTTTAATTTGAACTGTCTATTTCCAATAAAAAAATACTCCAATTCGGAGAAAAATGCACAAAAGCTCACAGACAACAAATAAGCACATCATTTTACTCGACCTAGAACTTCAAACTTACAAATTTGGCGTTCCGAAAATATCGGAAGAAGATTTATGGAAATTCTGTTACTCTCGACTGGCTTGACCAATTTTGATCCGGTAAAAAGTATGTTGATATATCAATTCGCGCCAATACAGAAAAACTGACACGAGGGCAATCAGTGGCTAGCAAAATCTTCTGCGCAGCCGTTCAATGTAGAAGTCAATTTACCAGTGAATCGATTTGGAATTTTCCGCTAACAATTGGGAAAACCCCGATGATGCGAGTGACGTCATTTAATGAGCGGCGCCCTTCACGAATTAGCTCATTAGCATAATTTATGTCCGTGAAATGTATCACGCAGTTTGATAAGTGGTTACATTGATCTGACAAACAGCTGTCTTAATCAGCGAAATTACAAAATTGTCACATATTCAGATAAATGAGGGTTTTATTCATTATTATTTCCTAAATCGATTTTACGACGTGACCATTTAAAGGTAGATGACCCGATCACATTTTCGTAACACAGAATTATTTCAAACATACGGAGATTTTCATATCATATGAAAGCTCGTATTTTTCTCATCATCATACTGAAATTTGACGGCCTAATTCGGTATAATGACAGAGAAATTGACGAAATAGCGTTGAATTACCGCGAGTGGTGGTTACCACCGATATAGTTTGTGTACTACTCAATGGGTACAGTTCACAGCATCTTGTGCGTCTAAAATAAGAACCATAATAGCTATGCATCTCAAATTTTGGGACACGACGTTTTTAAGGATGACCTTTCATGTAGAATAGAAAACTTCAAGTTGAAAATCGGAACATCTACCTTTAAGTAGATAAAAAGAGATTGTAAGAGAGAGTAACATTTGGAACCATTGGCATTTTGTCCATTGTCATTCATATGCAATCGCATTATATTTTGATTTGTGTGCGGATTGCAGGCTATGTGCATAGGAGGAACATCTTTCGAGGGAATTATTTTCAACGCATGAGCTAAATAACTGTGATTTCCTTTTTATTTAACAGAATACATTATTTTTTTGCGTCATGTGGCTCTACAAACAGAATTGATGAAGTGTTTGAATTTCACGACTATAATAATAATAATAATATTACCGTTCTTATATAGCGCTTTCCACAATGCAAGCACAGTCCCAAAGCGCTTTTTAAATCAATTATTATCGCTGCCAGTTTAGATATCAGAATCCTTTGGTCGCTACACTTAGGCGGCTACCAGACGACAAGTGCACAAGCCTATCAGCACTACTTAGATTTTGATATCCCAACAGCTCCCCAAATATCGCTTGGGTCGAAGAAGTAATTGAGACTAAGAGCCTTGCCCAAGGATACAAACATGTTAGCCGTAGCGGGGCTCGAACTCACAACCTCTGCATCGTGAGACCGGCATCTTATCCACTAGACCACACACGCTGTACATAACTATGTTCCCTTGATAGCTCAGCTGGTAAAGCGTTCGCTTAAAGAACGGGAGGTCCGCGGTTCGATCCTTCTGCTCTGCACAATGTCATATGAATTTTTTTTACTCGTCAAAATCTATTTTTGTGTGTGATTTATTTATGAATGTTTGGTTCATTTCTTTTTTTATAAGTTAACAGATCCCCACCATTCTAGTATAAATAATCCCAAAGCAACAAACAAACCTTGGCATAGTGCTCGGGATCAGAGACTTCAAAGTTGTATTGTATTTCCTGGTATTAAAGACGCGATGTATACACACGGTCCATGATGTGACGTTTTGAAGATGGTTTTCATGACAATGTTTTGCTGCATTTACACCTGATTTGCCTCATTATGCGTAATGTGTTTTACTAATTAACTAATATTTGAGTGGATAAAGGGATAACCTGAGCACAATCGCACCCAGACGGAATATCAAGTGAGAGACATGGTCATCATAAATCATCATAAAACAATCATAAATAAATTAAATATAAACAATATAATTTATAGCAAAAAACCCTGATTTTGACGAGAAAAAAGTCATATGACATTGTGCAGAGCAGAAGGATCGAACCCCGGACCTCTTGTTCATCAAGCGAACGCTTTACCAATTGAACTATCAAGGGAAACTAGTTATATCCGTGAGATTCAAACACTTGACTGTCAAGTGCCAAATTTTGACACCTCTTAAACACTATTACTATTTCAAACACAAAGGATATCAAACAACTCATTACAATGTGCCACTGTATAGAAGGATTTTTACGACGTTGTAAAATAAGGGATTTACGGACGTTTTCATCTACCATTTTTTCAAGTTCATGTCAGTTTTTACGCCGATGCAGTAGCATGAAATCTCACATTTCGGGACGTTCGCGTTGGTGACTGCATACATTGATTCGATAAAACAGTATGAAGTAAAATAGATGTATGCGTAATTGTAGGTTAGTGGGTAAACGATCAACGGTCTCCTTTTGTATATAATGATTTCGTTCTAAATAAGTGTTAGTTATTTCTAAGTAGGTAATCGAATAATTTGAATTTTTTGGTTTGTGTTTGAACGCCCTCGTACCTAATAATTTGGTTCAAATCGAAGTGGCGTACCTACTAATATTGGCTTCTAGCTTTACTATACTAGGTAACGTATAGTTCTGTGACTAAAAATTATATTTTAGTTTCATGTTTGTAAGTGTAATTTGACAAAGACAAACAAAATTTGCAAGAAAGAAATCAAAGATAGAGGGCGTTCCATGAAAAAGATAGTTTAATATGCCTCTAACAGCTAGCTGGGAGGCTTCTTCGACCCGAAATTATCTACTACGAGGGCGTCCTAACATAAACACTAAAAATTCAAATTTATTGGATTGCGTACATCAAAATAACTAACAAGTATTTATGCCCAAATTAAAACAAAACGAGACCGTTGATCGTTGATCCACTAAGGGATCACGTCAAAACTCGACCGCCCGGCAACCGCCCGGTTCTCACAAAACGTGTCGTCTGTTATAATATACACACATAATGAGGTCAAATAGTTACACTCTGGTGAACACGACCGGTTGATAGTGCCTCGTCACACGCGTGAGCAATAACATCTTGAAGTAATGGGCTCGTAAGTCTCAGTTGACAACCAGTACAATACAGCTATTGATTTTCGCTGGGGTTAGATTTTTCAATCTGTTTATAGCTCAATTAACTTTTTAAAATCAATACCGAAAGTCTATGAATGGTTTTTTTAATAGAACGATTATAGAGAGAGAGAGCTATTATGACCGCAAAGTAACAGATTGATAGTGTAAATTGGTCCGATTACAGCATTAAGTTAACCGGCGGTTGTTCAGTGTTGCATGCGCGAATATTCATATACCAGTAAAACATTTGACCTGAAAGAACCGGGCGGAACCGCCCGTAACCGGCGGTCAACGGGCGGTCGAGTTTTGACGTCTTCCCTAACCTACATTGAAGTATATATCTGTTCCCCTTTATATGCTCACATCGAATCAATCAATTACGTGACGAACGTTCTGAAATATGTGATTTCATGATGCAACATCCGCTGAAAAACTTACATGATTTGGAAGAAATCGAAGCCAATTTCAAATGAAAACGTCTGTAAAGCCCTCATTTTCAAACGTCATAAAAAATCCATCAACACAGTAGCACATTATATCGAGTTATTTGATATCCTGTGTGTTTGAAATATTCAGAGTGGTTAAGACAAAAGTTGCCGCATTGTTTAAAGCTGAAAAATGGTGATCAAAATTATTGGTATTTTAATAACATGCGTTTATCTGTTATTTTATTGAGCTACGATAGATATGGTTCTCGGTAGCTCAGCGTTAGAGCACTCGCCTTGATATCAGGAGGACCCGCGGGTTCGAACCTGATGATCACTGACTTTTTTCATACCTAATCTATTTGCTTTATTAAGCTTTTTTGTCTTGTATTTTATTTATTTTTATATTTTATTTATAGTACGCTGCATATACATATAGCACTGAAAAGGTAGCTTTCGTCGTAACTTAAACATTAGGATACAGGATACATGAATTTCAACAACAAAAAGAATTCTGTATTGTACCTGTCGTTGGATCATTAAAAGGCGAAACTACGTAATTAACCGGAGCTATACACGAGTGACGATACTTAGTGACAAGATCTATCATCGCTTGCTTCACAGCTTCAATCTCTTCACCCATACTGCCCGTATCATCAACCACCATAGCGAGAGAAACACCCTCTTGTATATTCATTAATCGTCTAAACTTTTCTTCACCGATGATATTGTATATTCCATATTCTGTAATAAATCACCAAATTGATATCATTATTAAAGAATCCGTATCCAATTATGTACACTCTAATTGTGAAGAGTGAAAAACCACTCTAGAAGAGTGAAATTTCACTCTTAAAAAAGGCAACAGAGTGACCCATCTTTTAGAGTGACGTTCACTCTCGAAAAAAGTTATAAAATTCGCTTTTAGGAAAGAGTGACCTGTTTACTCGTATAGTGTGAACTGTTCATTCTAATTGAGAGTTAACTGTCACTCTAAAGGATTGGTCACTCAGTTGGCTCTATGTAAGAGTGAAATTTCACTCTTTTGGAGTTGAATGTAGGCTACTATGTTAGGTAAATACATGTAGGCCTACACAAATATATAAATAAGCTTAATGTATTAATAGAACTATGTGTCAGAGCTAGTGCAAACATATAATGGTGAGTATCTTCTAGGCAGGCTGTAGTTCATATTATAATCATGTTAAGATCAAATCTGAACCAGTTCATAGTTCATTTATATTTATAAATTATGCAGTACACGCAGAGCATAATGAATAAACAAATTGGTCATATTACACTCTGCCAGGCAATATATCCTATTGCTTACATAAGCCAGATCAGGTTTTCTAACTATATGTTGGTGTCACGGCAAATTATTATAATTATTGTCTTTAATCTTGTTTAGAAATGCCATAAGCCTAAGCTATCACATTCTACAAACGATTACGACAAAATATGTTTTACAATTAATTTTTAAAGACATATCATGTTGTCTGCATTAACTTGACTGTACTATTATGCCTACTAGGGCGGGGCATGAATAGGGAAGGTATTTTGTTCTTATCGGCCATGGTCAAAATGTATTCCACTTGACCCCACTTGATCAAATATGCACTTTAAAAAAGTTCGGAGGGCCACCACTACCCTTAATCTCACCCATAGAGCATACATAGTAATTTTGCCAAATCTGGATAGCAAAATTAAGTTTCGACCTAAAACAAATTGAAACATATTTTTTTAAGCGCAATGCATTTCTATAAGGTCCCCATAATGACATACTAAAAGTTCGAAAATATCAGAGTGGTAGAAATATGCCTAATTTGCATAAACTTAAAATGGCCGCTAATTTGAGGATTGTGGCGGCCATTTTTGATTTATGCAATTTAAGATACACATATTAGGGCAGATATGTCTCTGTATGTCATTTGAGACTTTATACATTCATAAAATGTATGCTGCAGCTATTTAAAGTGCCATGACAACTATCTAAGATCAGAAATATGTCCAAAACAATGAAAATGATCAAATTAGCGGCCATTTTAAGTTTATGCAAATTAGTCATATTTCTAACACTCTGATATTTTATGACTTTTAGTATGTCATTATGGGTACCTTATAGAAATGCATTGTGCTGAAAAAAATATGTTTCAATTTGTTTTAGGTCAAAACTTAATTTTGCTATCCCATTTTTTACTAAATTACTATGTATTCTCTATGGGTGGGATTAAGGGTAGTGGTGGGGTCTGAAGACCGCCTCCGAATTTTTGTTAAAGTGCATATTTGATCATGTGGGGTCAAGTGGAATACCTTTTGACCATGGCCGATTTGAACAAAATACCTTCCCTATTTACGCCCCGCCCTAATGCCTACATTCAAACAACAGAAGGCGTCCCATTTGTAAATAGATGATATCATAGGTGACATATCATCTATAAACAAAATGGATTTGTAACATTATATGAACAACTCCTGTCAATCTTCCTTCCAACAATGTTAAATCAAATTCACTTATTGTCCGATCCAGATAAGATTTTAAAAAACCTCTTCCAATTAGACCAAAGATAAAATAATAATAATAATAATAATAATAATAATGGAAACTTAAATGGCGCTCATGGCGCTCATGCATTTACATAGTCAAAACCTAGTATTGACATCTATTGACTGTATAACTGTTTGTAAATGCATAAGCGCCATGAGCGCCATTTATGACGGATACCGGCGCTTTATAAGATTCCATTATTATTATTATTATTATTATTATTATTATTATTTTATCTTTGGTCAAATTGGAAGAGGTTATTTAAAATCTGGATCGGACAATAAGTGACTTTACTCGTATGTAATACCAATATTATACTCTATTTGCTTGCTGTATAACAATAATCATGCTCTTTCTTGTGGCAAAGTGAGAGAGAAACTGGTCATGTTCATAATATTTGTACACAAAGTCATATATTTTATTCAAACCTTTATCATTGAAGAATGCTACGCCAGCATCGATAGCCAACTTTCCCGCCAACTCGTGGAGATGATAGTGCGGTGAGATCAGGGGATCCGACGTCTCCTTGTTAATGCCACCAATGGCAACAATGTTCTGGCTAGAATCAAGTACACCGCCATGGGAACATTTCCCCCATTTATTAAAAGGATCATATGCTGTGGACCAAAATATAAGTCAAAAGAGTCATTATTGATTAACTTCTGCAAGCGCCTAACACACATCGCAGATGCTTACACTAATGTGGCTATACAGGTACAAGTCCATGTTAATGCATTCCTACAGCCTCAATCTTGTAATGGGGAAAAACCCACTGAAAATGAAAATCATTCAAAGCTAATATTGTATGTCGATTCCCGCAACTTGAGAATGAATAGACTTCAGCACAGATGACGTCGGATATTTAAATATGGAATGTATGCGCCTTACGTTTATCCCCAATCCCTGGGCTTTCAAGTGCCGCGTGCACAGGCACCTCTACAACTCCTAACTTGTCATAGCCTTCATACTCTTTCATGACACCATTCATTCAAGTTCTTTCAACACCTGACTGTTACATTAGTATGGTGGTCATGGGTTAAGTGTAGGTTAATGCTTGGTTGGGAGATGGTGGATGGTCCTGTAAAGCATGTAGCCAGCTGGGACTGTGATACGGCCACGCCCCAACAGGTGACGATACGCAGCTCCTGGTAGATTTATATAGTTCGTAGGTTTGTTGTGTAGGTTCTCTTGATGCCCATGACCTCCAGATATTATTTTTTCTTTTATTTATATGTTGATGTTGTTCTTTATCATGTTTATGTTTGGGCCTTTGATTGGCCTTTCAAAGCTCTTTGTAGAGAGTTACCAGTTTGATTTATAATCACTCAGTTCATTAACCTTGTTAATATACACTCTTAAAAAAAGTGCACAATATTGAGTAAAATCCTACTCTTTTGGGGGTAAAAAGGGAACCGCTCAAGTTGTTGAGTACATTTTACTGAACATGTGTTGACTAATGGGTTAACTCACACATTTAGTCAAATTGTTACTCAATAGAAGACCAAATATCTACTCAATGTAGGCGTAAGCCTTAACTCAATTCGCACTCCATGTTGAGCGGTTCCCATTTTACTCAACAGTTGTATACAAACGTACTCAATCCATGTTGAGTCAAATTTTGCTCACCAGTTGAGCCAAATATTTGCTCAGCTATTGAGTAAATATTTGGACTCAATATTGTTTGAGTAAAAAAATGCACATAACGAGTTTCAGAACGGTATTGCTTTGTGAGATTTGTAGACATGGATGATGATCTGCGAAAAGTGTTAGTGACTGTAGACAGTATGTTGCCATTATTTTAAACAGGTAGAAGTCCAATTGTCAAGTAAGAAAGTTAAAATATATCCATTAAGCTTACTGCAGTGTAACGATACAGATAGAAACACTGTAAGCTTACTGAAGCTAAAAATCTCCCCAAATACGCAAATTTGCTGTTGATTGTTAACTCCAGAAGTTCCACATATTTCTTGGCAATCTATGCAGTGTTCAACAGCAAAAAAATGCCTAAAGAAATGACAACATTTGTGTCATCAATCACTAACATACGCTAGTCACCAGTCCATGTGCAAAACAAAATGGCAAACTTACAGCCTTGCTTTCATTTCGTATTTGACTCATTATACCGAGTCATCTGAAATTTGACTCATTAATGGATTATATGTGAGTCAAATATATGATTCACTCCACGTTGATTAATTATCTACTCAATTATTCCACCCAATTCTGATAGTCCAATACAGTTTAACTGTAATTAAAGTGCGTATTATATTACAGTTTTACTGTGCCTGTGTTATAACACGGTAACACGTGTTACGGTATATTACAGTTGTTACTGTACCCTGTGTTATACACGGAATAAATCGCAATAACACTAACGAAAATAGTTTAAGAATGTTGGATATCCGATATTTATTGTTTAAGATTGTTGGCTATCCAATATTTATAGTTTAAGATTGTTGGCTATCCAATATTTATAGTTTAAGATTGTTGGATATCCAATACGTATAGTTTATGATTGTGCCATCCTTGTTTTTACCTCCCCGACCACCAACCCCCTGAGTGTTTTGACATATAAATTCTGTATCAATATCATTTCAAAGGTGTTAAATATGAAATACGTACAGTATACGTATTTGTACGTATACTGTCATTGTCAGTGTTATTGCGCTTTATTCCGTGAGGGCGCTAACACCCTGTAACACAGGGTACAGTAACAACTGTAATATACCGTAACACGTGTTACCGTGTTATAACACAGGCACAGTAAAACTGTAACATAATACGCACTTTAATTACAGTTAAACTGTATTGGACTATCAGAATTGGGTGATTATTCACTCGACAACATGTTTGACTCAGTATAATTTACCCTTTGATATAGATAAATCTGCTTTTTATATACAAAAAAAATGTATAGGGGCAAAGCCACAATGGTACCAACTTCTTCCGAAACGTCTTACCAAATATCTTTGCTTGCAAAACCTTTATCGTGCAGGTCAAAGGTCACATAGGGGTTTTAATTTTTTTTAATAGAATTATACTGTAACGCGTATCAAACAGTTCCAGAGATCTTGACTTTAGAAGCACAAAATGTCAATGATGGTATATGTGACCCCGGAATGACGTCACATTCCGTTGACAACAAACAGCATGAAGTCAATACATTTCAGATTGCACCATCACCAAAACGGCGACAATATAGTCCCTTTGTACTCCCTACTATGGTACCATTGCACAGAATATTTGCTCAATGGATTCCTCTTCATACAATGTTATCATATGTAAACATAATACAACTTTTTTGGCACATGTTGTTTTACAGTTGAAAGTCCACAAATCTGTTGATAAAACATTTAACGAACTTTATGGTTGTGTATGGTTGAGTAGAGCGTGCTAACCGATTTGTTAAAACGTTTTGCTTTGTTTTCAATATCCACCTGTTATAAAGGGCAAAATTTTCTCTCAGATTGAATTTTATTCTGATAGCTAAAAAAACTATGGTTTCGCATAGCTGTATATGTAATGTCAGCGTTTTCAGTAAATGGCCAAGAAGATATGCGGATATGTCATGAATGTGGGCTGACCTTTTACCTAAAGCAACTAAAAGATGCTTATAATTTGTAGTAGCTATTGCAAACTAAATACATGTACTGAAATGTACCAAATTTTGACCGTTGATGTAAATGTAAACTTCAGAAGTCTTTACAAGTGCATTCTATCGCGCATTAGGTAAATGTATTAAGTGTAAAACTTCAAGTAGTTTCAAATATGTTACGTATTAAACGTTGCATTCTGTTCGCAATCAGTTGTTCATTTTCCAACACTCACTCACAATTGACTTGTACCTGTATTTGCTCGGATCAATCCCTCAATACTTTGCTCGCTGAGAAACCCAGAAACCGCGCATTGTAGTTAGAGCAGTATACAGGTTGAATGTCTCATTTTATAAACACAAAACCAAAAGTAAAGCCCCCTCTCAACAGTTCGTCATAACATCGTAAGGTAAAGCATTTTACCAATAAAACTTAGTTAGAAATAATCCCAAGACTGTTTCCTAAGTGTTGTTTGTAAATTAAAAATGTCCATGACTTCATGGCTGAATGAGCTCAAATGGAAGACAAAAACTGCCATTTTCAAAATTCACAAAAGTTTATGAATTGATTCTTACTACTGGAAAAAACACCTGTGGTTAAGGTTGAGTGAATATTACTGTAATGTGTAATCAATTCATGATCATTCAGCCATGTAAATCCGTTCTTGGCTCAGAGCTTAGCACAGTGAGTTGTAACTTTTTTGCTTGTTCGTCACGACGAACAAATATATAGGCTTGTTTGCTTGTTCGTCACGACTTAGTATAGGCTTGAGATTGGTACGCGGTATTTATGGCTCCGAGTGTCACATGGCACAGAGAACATTTGTTGGTGTAATTTACAAACGGGATAAGCCAACCGATAGTTTCATACGCTCATATTGATTGGACGAGAAGTGTGCCATCCGTGTCGATGGCTATGATTGGACGAGAGATGGATATCATCGCCGGTGAATATTACTGTGTCATCGTATTGTACTAGTGTTAGTAAACCTGTAGTGGATTTGAGTGATAGTTCGTAGTTGTCTTCTTCATGGAAAGGGGGCCGTGTACATTTTTATAACACGTAACAGCTCATAATCTTAGGTCAAGTTTTAGACTCGATTTAATTCATACGGTGCATTTTTGAGTTAAGTTTTTTGTAGACGAAAGGTTTATATGCTTTCCGCCATATATGAAAAATACATTGATTTTCGTCTTTGGTTGGAAATTTATTATGTAATAATGTTTTGAGAAATGGTTTTCCAAATTAATCGATCAGGACCACAAATTTTATGGGCTCATATCCTGTCCGGAGTTAACTCTATAGCAGGTCTGCACCTGATTTTTGTCTGTATTATTATTTTGAGTGATTTTTGGTTAGTTATAGTTTAACAAATTAATGAATTTGTAGTAAGCTTACTTACCATTTTAAGTTATACAACTTCTGACTTTGAATTTGATATTTCTAATCCGAGATTTAACCACCCAAAATCATGTTTATGGTGCTAGGGCATTGCTTTTAGGACAACAAATGTCTTTTGATCACACATCTGTTACTGATCATACGTAGCTCAAATTCGTATCCTAAAATGCAAATAAAGGCACATTATATGATATTTGCCTATTTTTTCGGAATTGGTTGGAAAAAACACATTTTTCCTTGAGATTTCTACACGAATTTCATTTATGTTGTCAAATTGGTTGCGGATTGACCGTGCAGTGATACTGATATATGATACGTAGCTCAAAATGTGATATCGTCCTTAAAAGTAAATCGGGGCACATAATATGATATTTACTTAAGCCTATTTTGTCCACAATTGAATTGGTCTGAAAAAACCCTGTTTTTCCTTGCGATTTCATAGGGAATGTCATTTATGTCGTCAAATTGGTTGCGGATTGACCGAACAGTGACATGGGTATATACGCAACTCAAAATGTGATATCATATCCTAAAAAGCAAATCAGGGCACATTATATGATAGTTTGTCTATTTAGTGCCTAATTGGTAGAAGAAGAAAAAAAGTTTTCCTTGTGTGATGTCAACAGCAACGCTATTTGTCATCAAATTGGTTGCTGATTGACCGATCAGTGACACCGATATCATACGTAGCTCAAAATGTGATATCGTATCCTGAAAAGCAAATCAGGGCACATTATATGATATTTAGCCTATTTTGTTTGGAATTGGTTGGAGAAAAAAAATCATTGTGATTTCAACGCGAATATCATTTATGTTGTCAAGTTGGTTGCGGATTGACCGATCAGTAACACCGATATCATACGTAACTCAAAATGTGATATCGTATCCTGAAGAGCAAATCAGGGCACATTATATGATATTTAGCCTATTTTGTCCGGAATTGGTTGGAGAAAAAAAATCAGTGCGATTTCAACGCGAACATCATTTATGTTGTCAAGTTGGTTGCGGATTGACCGATCAGTAACACCGATATCATACGTAACTCAAAATGTGATATCGTATCCTAAAAAGCAAATCAGGGCACATTATATGATATTTAATGATAATAATAATGGAAACTTATAAACAAGTAGGCCTATCCGTCTATTTTGTCCGGAATTGGTTGGGGAAAAAAACACACGATTTGTATTTGCGATTTCAATGTGAACGTCATTTATGTCGTCAAATTGGTTGCGGATTGACCGATTAGCGACACCGATATCATATGTAGCTAAAAATGATATCGTATCCTAAAAAGCAAATCAGGGCACATCATATGATATTTTGTCTATTTTGTCCGCAATTGCTAGGAAAAAAACCCTGTTTTTCCCGGCGATTTCAACGTGAACGTCATTTATGTCCTCTAATTGGTCGCGGATTGACCGATTAGTGACACAGATATCATACGCAGCTCAAAATGTGATATCATATCCTGTAAAGCAAATCAGGGCACATTATATGATATTTAGCCTATTTTTGGTTGACGAAAAAACCACCATTTTTACTTGCGATTGCAATGTGAACGTCATTTATGTCGTCAAATTGGTTGCGGATTGACCGATTAGTGACACTGATATCATACGTAGCTAAACATGTGATATCGTAACCTAAAAAGCAAATCAGGGCACATTATATGATATTTTGCCTAGGCTATTTTGTCTGCATTTGCTAGAATAAAACAGAATATAGGCCTAATATTGCTTTTTTCCTTGCGATTTCAACCCGGACATCATTTATGTCGTCAAATTGGTTGAGGATTGACCGATTAGTGACACAGATATCATACGTAGCTCATGATATGGGAATTGCTCACATAAAACTCTAATATGTTTCACACGTTTTAAAGGGGTTTTTTAAGAGCAGTTTTTGTCTTCCATTTGAGCTCATTCAGCCATAAAGTCATGGACATCTTTCATTTTCATACAACACTTAGGAAATAGTCATATAATTATTTCTAATTAAGTTTTATTGGTAAAATGTTTTACCTTATACGATGTTATGACGAACTGTTAAAAGCGGGACTTACTTTTGGGGTTGTGTTTAGTTGGCCTCACCGCTAGAAATCTGTAACTTAATATTTTTCTCTTGCTATATTAACGCCATATTAACTGAATGAAAACATTAAAACTCACTTTTTGGTTTTTTTACATCCTGACCACTGCGATAACCACTAAATAAATAAAATTTGAAAGGGTCGAAATTGTCCCTACAATCCAATCTGTTTAGAAAGAAGTTAAAAGATCAATGTGAGTTACGTATTAGATAAAGGGTTACGGGTCTCGCCTTTTCTTTAGCATCTTCATGCTCACCAGACATTAACTATTGTGTGATTGAATGGGTTTGTCCATATTTTGAGCAGCCGGCATCCACTACGATGAAAATATGAATAAACCCATCCATTATCACACAATAGTCGGGAGACTAAAACTAAATTTCCATATTTAATTTTTTTCTAATGCATTTTTGTCCTTTGAATAAAAACAGTTTCAGAAAATATAACGGGATAAAGTGATCGTAATTTTATAACCCTAACCCTACCATGGTACCCGGCGTGGAAGTTTTTCAATGAAAAAATTGGACCCAGCCCATGTTGGCGCAATATACTGCGCCGCCTAGCCTTGACACCCGTGGTGTAGTGGGGAATCGTTCGCCTCTGGTGTTGAAGTTTCCTGGATCAAATCCCGGGGGGATCGAGGGGATATTTTGGTCGATTTTCCACTTTGAAGAACAAATTCTGAAAAAGTGGGGGTAGAGTTAATAAAACATTGACCACCCTTTTTGAAAAATCGACGCAAACCTGTTTGGCGGCCTCATTGCCGATGTTTACATTCTTGTTGCGCACGTACGCTATTGTAAAATAGTTCGTAGCATGTCAGTTTGAATACGCAAATATTAAAGGAATTTAGTTGAAAGAATTCGACATAATGTTACTTTTGAAAACTTTTGGTTAAAACACCCCAATTAGTCGAGCATTTTGTTGCCGCTTTCTTATTGGTGGACAAAATTCAATTGCTTTCCTTTTTTATTCTTTATGATCTTGAAGTTAAGCTGTGTTTTTAACGTCAATCTACGCTACCAGGAAGGGGGGGGGGGGGCACTTCTGTTTATTTGCCGGTGTATTAATGCGCCCGATGACGTCATGCATAGCCATCCATTACAGCCTGACCTCAAGGGATGTCCGGAAAAATGACTAATAAAGTAATTACCATATCAAACTACACCCACTACATTAGGAACCAGTATAATTGATAACAGACTGCTTCGAACATTTTATCTTACATATCCTTCAAGCAAATTGAATGAACTATGATATCTATAATTATTTTACCTTGAAGTTGGTCCATCACAATTCTTGCATGATAGTTCATATGATGGAGCTTGTAGTGTGGACAATGGGCTAATGTTTCCTGTAATAATTACAAGTATACGCTAGCAAACGACAAATTATTAAGGGCTCTTGCCCTTTTTACAAGTAGAGGGAAGCTCGAGGAAAGAGCGGGGAAAGCGCGATCCATTGTTCTATATTGTTAAAAGGAGTGACAAAGGATCGGTGATTAACACCTCACTGAGGTGTTAATCACCGATCCTTTGTCACTCCTTTTAACAATATACGATGTAAATTGATCTGAGTACTGGTTGTACTTTTCCGGACATGCAGTGAGAACCAAACCTCGATTTAGTGTGACGGAAACGGATGAAAAACAGCAAAATATCGCCGAAGTGCTTTTCAATTGGCCTATTGTAAGAGGCAAAACATACCTATCGGTCAATTATAACCGTTCTAAATGTCAGATATCTTTTTAACAGACTGTAAACAATAAAGTTGACTGATTGGTTTGGAAAAAATATGCCCTCTGATTAGCCATATCCAGGTCAGGACAACCATTCAGTTTACCCCTCCCCTAAAGAACCCTGTAAAAGTCATATTTGACTTTCATGATAACTTAGCGATCTTCAATGTATCGAACTAATGGAGGAGTTTAAAGTCTGTCAAAGCGATAATTTTCTATCATTTACTACCTGATTGACTATTCTGAAGGTTGCACATAAGTAAAACTCATAAAGTGACTATTATGGTAAAGATTTAACATTCGAGGCATCATTGTGGCTTAAGTTGTAACAACGAAGATTTGACTGATGGCAGTATTCTGGTATGCCAAAGGCATAGCAATACATTTGAGTTGATAATACACGATTTGCAAGCCTACAAGAGTTAATATTGTTAACAATCTTATCTATACATGATAATACTGTAATATATTCAGATATCATTCATTCATTTCCATTTTCAGTATGTAAATCATGGTCTCATATCTAACCATACCGTACGAAAAACCACCCGAAAACATGTGTATATTTTTAAGGTAATTTGCTGTGTCCGTTGTCCAAAATATCTCTCCGGCTTTGACCGTGTCATAACAAAAGTAAAACAGATATCAATTATCATTTACTACACATTTGTAGCTATGATTCGGAGCTATAATCATGACAAATGTCATGAGATTGACATTAATATTAGCGATGTTATGAGGGAGGAGGTAGAACTTATTGAATGACCCTCGTAGAAAAGAAGGATCGCGCTTTCCCCGCTCTTCCTCGAGCTTTCTTCTACTTTTTGTAGAGGGAGTTGGTCCACGGTCATGGAACAATCACCCTCGTACTATAGAGAAACTCCCGGGAGAAACTCTCAGTTTCGTAGTCGTAGTAATCTTAAGACTCGCCTATATGATGCTTATTTCTGGCTGTGTCTTTGGAATACTGTTATGTTTTAACAAACAAATATTGTTATGTTTAAAACAAGCTCCAACAATCAAATGCTTATATTCAAGCGAGATAAAAGTTGATTTCAAATGATAGGTCATTCACACGTTAACCCTTTTATGTCACTTTTGATTAATGATTGCAGTATTTGGTCAACGTTCAAATCATGCAACATTTATACGATCAATATGTACACATATGTAATGAACTTACCAAGCTCTTTGAAATGATTTATGTTGTTGCTTCTGTGATTTAATTCGATCCAGTTGGTGTTGGAATAGAAGCTTTGGAGTAAGTGAAGAAATTCTCCAATTTGAGTCCGCGCACTAGAATAATCAGGAGTTGCCTTCTGCAGATTTTTTAGAATGGCCGAACGGATGCTAACCATACGCGAATTGCCTGTAAAATAAACAGATATTTGATAACATACCGTGCGAATAAATGGGTATTATAATTGCGCTATGATTGGAAATGGAAATAGTAGTTTTGAAATACAGATGGTTTAGGATGGGACAATTCAGAAGTTCAATATTGATATGTTTGTTTTTTAAATTATATTTTCAAAATTCATTTCTCTTACGATGTATTTTCAATGTTCACATTGTGACGTCTGTGGTGAATACTCTTTTAAGAAAATCCAATTACTGATATATTATATATAAATTAATGATTTATTCGACTTCGAAGTGGTCCTTCTTTATTTACTAATATCACTTTTGGGTGAATAACACACATTGAATTTGACAAACACCACTTTTACATTATATATATATATATATAATAAATTATCAAAATGATGCACTGCCCGTATCAAAAGTGCTCGATCAATTCCTAAGAAGAGCGTAATATGATGAAAACAAGCAGTAAATTAAGAATTATTTATACATAGTAACTGGCAGTTTCATGCACACCAACCACACAGGGTGGTGGCAATCTTCAGACTGAAGTACATCTAATTATAAAAATAGTCAACAGTAATAATATGGTAATACAGCATATCCAAGTTATTGACATACATAAGTGGAATATCAATAATCCATAATAGGTGTGAAAGTCATTCTCCAGATAGGATAATCCATTATGAGTTGTATAGGTGAAAAGTAAATCACAAGATTAGGTATAGGTAATCCCTGGGGTAATCACTAATCAGTCATAAAGATGGATCATAATAATGAAAAATGAAAAACAATAGTCAATAGAAAACAGGATGTGTGAGCTGGTAGTCTGGTAAATATGGCCATCCAGGAAAAAATATTACGTTACGCCAAAAGCATTGAGTTTGTGTTTCCGTTTGTGTCTGCACATTATAGAGTATAGTTCCGAGCGTTTGTTTAGAGTACATATCCTGGGTGCAGTCATGATGTGAAACTTCTCCGCGATGCATAGGTTGCAGCGCTTTGAGGCCGGGTTGTATGGAGTCGCGTGTTGGATGATGGACCATTTGATGTGGAATGGGTCTTTTTTGCGTTTTAGATTCCAGATGAATTTGGATAGTTCCGATGCAAGAGACTTTGATTCATCCTTAAATGAGTGGGTGTGGTTACCAAGTCTCTCCTTGAAGGTGGTGCTTGTGAGACCGATGTATTCCATTGATGGGGATGACGTGGGTTGGACGGTGGCTTTGTACACAATGTTTTTCACCAGACAATTTCCATCAAGAGGGCAGTTGGCCTTTGCACTTTTGGGGCAACTACAGCAGCGGTTGTTTAAATCCGTATCGGGTGTTTTCAACAGTTTTTTTTTATTATGAGCGGTGATGATGGACTTGACATTCTCGGTGCATGAATAGCTAAGTTTCACCGTATTCCGATTAAAGATCTTGGCTAATGGTGAACCCTTTGGGAAATGACGATCAACGAGCTTAAAGAATTCTTTGCCAATATTAGTTGATATGTTCCTCGAGAAAGGTGGATTGATCCATGTAATGTTCCTTGAGCGTTGCCGTCTCATGGATGTCTGGGGGCTGCTCTGCTGGTATTTGAAATCTTGTGAAAAACCGGATTCTGATATATATATATATAATTTGCCCTTAACAATCACGGGATCACATGTGCCCTCAATAACCCAGGTACGCTTCGTACCCTTGGTGCCCTTGATTATTCAGGTACCCAAAACACAGGCCGCCATGCAGATATATATATTTGTCTTCTTCATTTTTATTAATTTTTGTGTGTGCAACATACAAATCATTTCATAACAAAATACACTCTAAAGCTAACATGTTAACACAAATTTATATAAGGACAATAAAACAAATGTGACGTGCTGACAAGAGACAATAAAACGAATAAAGACAAGACAAGACAAGACAAAACAAGACAAGACAAAACATCATGAAAATATGCAACCATTTGTTTTCGAAATTACTTACTTCTTTCGTTTTATAGAAATAGCTTTTGTTATCTTTAATCTTTGAGTCAATAATACTTTTTAATCTGACAAAATCGGGTTTGCTCTTTAGACACCGATTCTGAACAAATAATACTTAGTACAGCGTAACACAAAATGTATCACTATATCTTGAGTGGTTTTAAAAACTAAAAATACATCCTTACAATCAACTTTCATGTTAGTTTTCAATGTATCATTTATTCATAATTCAACATTTTGCCAAAAACCCTTTATAATTGGGCAAAGCCAAAACATATGTTCAATATTTCCTTTCTCTAAACACAAATGGCGCTTGTCATCATCAATATTTTTTACAGATTTTAGAAAATATTTACTTGGAATAATACGATGTAGCAGCTTAAATTGGAAATATCTCATTTTGTCCTCAATTTTTACTTTGAAGAAACCAAATATTATTCTAATTGATTTTATCTGGCTCGATGGTATTGTTAATTGTTTCAGATTAAAAATATTGCGTATTCCACGAGTTGTCAACTTACTAATGTTCTGTTTTGTATATAACTCTTTACCTTTAGCCTTATCAATATCATGTTTATCAATATCAATTTCCACTTATTTAGAAAGCTTTTAATGATACAATAATATTACAAAAAGTCCCATTTCCCATATTTACAATTTTGAATAGGATATGATCGTCTAATACATCTTTCACTCTTTTGATACCCTCTTTAAACATGTTAAAAGCTGTTGTATGAAATTAATTATTATATAATACCGCGTATAAGTGGGCTTTACAAGTGATTTGTACATAAATTGCAATTATTGCAGGAGTGTTGCAGTAGCTCGTCTAAACCACTTTGACTTCAACCCGATTTCATCCTATGGTTCATTTAGAAATAGACACATTACTTCCGGGACATTACAGCTAAATTTTCAATGAGATTAATACTGATTGCCACAACTAAGGGTGGTCACAACCATTTGTATGCTCAAGGTTATGATTTCAGCTCTAGAGACACATTGTTTACAGTGGAAATATTGTCCATGTTTCATTGTACACCATCCATGTACCAGTGTTGCCGTCAAACAGACACTACACTGAATACCCTACCAATAAACAAACAATCCTCATACAATTTATACCAGAGGAATTCAATGATAGGGTAATCATAAACTTATAGCCAGATAAACCACCAGACAAGGGGTAGGACCAGAATGACAGATATGTCTGGCCAACTATCCTCTACACGCTTAAAAATAAGTAGTTAAAAATGATCATTGTCAGGGTTCAACTATGCACCAACTGAAAACGGGTTAAATATGACACTTTTCCAGTTAAAGGTATATTATGTGATCTTTCCAGGGAACGCCCTCAACGTCGATTTTTTTTTTATGAAAGCAGATTTTCTTGCAGATATACATTTCTGATCATAAATCGTACATACATTCCAAGTTACAGGGCGATACGATTCTTAATTACTTCAAAATCATGGTTTTAGAGTTAAAATAAACTGTCGGGATAACACGACAGTTTATATTTTCTCTCTAAATTCACTCTAAAACCATGATTTTGAGGTAATTAGGAATCGTATCGCTCTGTAACTTGGAATGTATGTACGATTTATGATCAGAATTGTAAATCTGCAAGAAAATCTACTTTCTAAAAAAATCATGAATAGAGGGCGCTCTCTGGAAAAGATCACATAATATGCCTTTAAGTGTGTATTTATTATGGTTTATAAGTTAATACCAGCCTGTTTTTATGGAGCATTAATCAAGTTTGACACAGTGGGACTATTGGCTATGTACGCATACAAGTAAAATGTTCCATTCGTGCCCTCACGGGCACTCATGGAACAACTTTGACTTGTAATTGTACAATGTCAATCTTTTCTCAGTGCATACTTGCATACATGTACCATACCTTTGTTTATCTTGTCCGCATTGAAATGCCATTCGCTCTTCGATGAGTAGGCCGTAGCAATTATTATGTTTTGCTTCACCATATCATCGATGGCCGCTTGAAAATTAGCTGACGTTATGCAGCCTGAAGGAAAAAAACACTTTTAATTTGAAAGGCTCGTAGTCTTTTTACGGAAGATTATGCCTCTACTTTTTAAATTTAAAAGTTAATTAGACATATCTACCAAATAATAAAAAGAAGAATAATTACCCGATAACCATTTATCCACTAATTATTGCTTAATTAAAATGATTAATTAATCAATTAATTCCTTTATTTTTAAAATGCCACATTCATAATTAAAACGCCACATTGATTATTGAGGTACTTATCTTTTACGCATGATTTACCAAAAAATTGTTGGTCCAAAAACCTAAAATAAGGTCGTCCCGCCGGTGCAGAAAACTGTTAATTTCGTGGACAATTTAATTTTCGCAAAAATAATAACCTCAAAATATGGCAGTGTATTTATAATAATATGTTTGTTTGGTTTCGATTCGCAAACATTAAGTATCCACACAATTAAAGCATTTTGGTAATTCACAAAAATAACTACCTGCAAAATAAGTTGATCACTACATTTCACGGCCATACATGTATAACAAACAGTGTTCAAATTAAGAGGAAACCAGGTTAATCCAGGCTTTTTAAGTATGGTCGGCCGACGGATAATCTACATTGTATTCTAGGTTTTCCGAAGCGAGTTTTGGGCGTTAGGACGATGTGCTATGCGCGGTACTCCGTCAAGGTATCAAATGTTGTTTACGGTAACGAACATCGCCGCCCGGATATACCACTTAATTTTAATACTGATAGCAAATACCAATTCAAAGCAAATGTGTAACAATTCGCAAATACCAGGTGGTAGGTAGCTAGCCACTGGTACATGTGCAGGGATAATTAGAACTGCGCATACCGCAACAATGTAACAACACCTGCCTTCATAATGAGCCCTAAATAGCGTTGATGGTGTGATAGGATCCAACCCCGCACTACGAAAACCCTATTGTATATTTCACGGACATAAATTATGCTAATGAGCTCATTAAATGACGTCACTCACATCATCGGGTTTTGCCGATGATTGAAATACGTTGATTGAAATTCTAGGTCGAGTAAAATGATGTTCTTATTTGTTGTCTGTGAGCTTTTCTGATTTTTTTCCCGTATTGGAGTATTTTTTTATTGAAAATAGACAGTTCAAATTAAACGTTGGTTCCAAGTTCAAGTAACAGCACATGTATTAAAGGCGACAGCAAAGGCAATATGCAAGCAACATTTGAGAAAAAACGATGCCCGACTTTGCAAGAAAGTGTACGGGGAAGTGTACGAGTGAACATGACAAACCAAAACATCCTAGTAATAATCATCTCCGTGGCGCAATTGGTTAGCGCGTTCGGCTGTTAACCGAAAGGTTGGTGGTTCGAGTCCAGCCGGGGGCGTTGTTACTTTTTGCATTTAATGCAGATCGACAAATCACAGTAAAAATATAATATTGACAAAATCACAGACCACTTACACAAAAATCGCATCTGCGCATGCTCCTGTCGCGATCGAAATCTACCACGCAAGCAATGAGAGAGTTTTCATAGTGCCCCGTAAGATCCCCAGGGTTATATCGACCAGGGTTACTTTCTTCAAAGTACTGTGCCACTGCTAGCACCGCAGTATCTACTGTTATATCCGTCAAGGTATAGTCTGTAGAGTGGACATGCTTGTCCATGTGGTTAGGAAAGAATGCTTCAACATTCCAAATGCCGACGCAACCGAAGATGACGGTAAAAAGAAGGGTGATATCACGCATATTGGATTCTATGGGGAAAAAAGATTATATAATTTTACAGCGCGTGGTCACGGATCAATCAGGAAAGCTGCTCACAATCAATATTGACTTTTGGTACGAATGACCGTCCAGGAACTTGAGTTTTCATGCCATAAATGTCCGCGATTTAAAAAAAAATGCTATGTCCATGCAGATGTCGGCGAAAAAGAAGAAAAAAGGTAGGCTTGTTCTATCCTAAACTCATCGCTTTAACCCCTTCATTATATTGAAGTAATGCAATTATTTTACAAGTTAAAATAACGAGCATTGTGTATATAAACTGCTCAAAAAAGTTTGGAATATTTTTTCAAGCATAAGTCTTTTAAATATCGCGGGATATGTTCATTAAGTGTAATATATCATTTAAAAGCTGATGTGTTCATCTTTACAATGATATCCAATTTGAAGCAATCCCTTGTTCCAGTGCTCAGCCACATGCTTGAGAACATGGGGAGGTCGCAATCTGAGAGTGCCAAAATCATCACTATTAATTTTGTGCTTAAAAATCAATAGATTATCACACTACACTGTAGTGGTCAATGTAACACTTCATTGAACAGACGACAGTTCTTGGGATACATTAAAGGGGTATTTTGAACCAAACGTGTCCTCGTTTTTGCGCAAAAAAGAATGGGGTGGGGTCTAGAAAGTGACCTTGAAATGGTATGGTGAAAAGGGGGTGCTTTTCAAACAAAATATCCTTGTTTTTGTGCGAAAACGGGGTCAAATGAGCCAAACGACGTCAAATAGGGGGTGGGGGTATTTCAATCTCCGGGAACGATCATGCGTTACCCCTTAAAATACGAAGAGTAAACACGGGGCTAGGAATCTAAAAAGTAGAGGCATTTTCTAGCACTATGCGTGCGCGGTTTCTTTCGTTCGCCAATTTACGCGTACTACAAAACATTAATATGTTTATTCGTTTTAAATCATAGCAGCATTTTAATGAAAATAATTGTACATTTTATTTTATTTTTGTCGTTCATAAATTAGATCAATGCAGTCTTTGGCATATGTATTTATAACTGATGTTACGTTCACCAAACTAAGAATCGTTGCATTACATTAACATCAGCTATGATGCATTGATTTTTTACATTCCTCTTCCAACAACCCATACGCATTTACTGGCCAAGGCCAATGATCAAGTGACGGTATGAATCCCTAATAAATCATGTAAAATACCCGAATAAGCGTTTGATATTTTTGACCCCAAAATATAATCAATCTTGAATAATTATGTACTTCACATTTTTGTGTAAATGTTTATTATACGGTTTACTAAAACTGCCATTAATCTTGAATGGTATTCTTGAAACGTCAAACTATTACTATAAATGTATAATCACATACCTTGGCCTTTTTTGTTTTTGCTTTATTTGCCATCATAACGGTACCTCAACTGTCCTAAAATGTATAATGTTCAATATGATAATACAAAATCTTAGGTAAAATATTAAAAACAATACTGTAAACATACCTCATTGATGGGTTACACTTCCAAGTAATATGCAGAATACAGCACCTAACTGTATGTCTTATAATATTGTGTGCCGTATGCTATCTTAAATGTTTGAAAAACAAAGCTCATCACAAGATCGCACATTGACCCTTTACTATATTGGCTTAAGGAACATTTCATGAATTCCCGTTATGATTTGACATTATGATACAGACAAAAGGTACACAATTGGTCAACTAAACACATATAATAATTATCGCTGTCTAGTTTGTATAACCATGGAAGTATAACAGACAATCAACTACAATCATAGAAAAAAATGTGTTCGAACATTGAACCTTGTATGCTCAAGGTTATGATTTCAGCTCTAGAGACACTTTGTTTACAGTGGAAATATTGTCCATGTTTCATTGTACACCATCCATGTACCAGTGTTGCTGTCAAACAGACACTACATTGAATACCCTACCAATAAACAAACAATCCTCATACAATTTATACCAGAGGAATTCAATGATAGGGTAATCATAAACTTATAGCCAGATAAACCACCAGACAAGGGGTAGGACCAGGATGACAGATATGTCTGGCCAACTATCCTCTACACGCTTAAAAATAGGTAGTTAAAAATGACTCATTGTCAGGGTTCAGCTATGCACCAACTGAAAACGGGTTAAATATGACACTTTTCCAGTTAAGTGTGCATTTATTATGGTTTATAAGTTAATACCAGCCTGTTTTATGGAGCATACCAGTCTGTTGGTATTAAAATCCTAACAACTCGGTGAGCCCTCATTAATCAAGTTTGACACAGTGGGACTATTGGCTATGTACGCATACAAGTAAAATGTTCCATTCGTGCCCTCACGGGCACTCATGGAACAACTTTTACTTGTTCGCACCTTTTAAGTACCATACAGTACGCGTTATTAGAGTCATGTGAAAATACCAATTTGCATCTAATAGCCTGAAAGTTCCCCTTCAACATACCCCTCCCCTCCCCCACAAATCAATGTTGCTAGGCCACGGGCTGATGGTTGGCAAGTTGGGTGACTCAACATTGATCAGGGGGAAAGGGGGATGACTTTACATTAGGCCTATTATTAGTGTTCGAACACTTTTTCTAACATTGTTTAACACTTTCCACGTGGCTATATAGTTTTACCATAGTTTTATACAAAACATATTTTTCAGAAACCTTTCCCAACATATACCTTGACATATACCTTAAAGCGCCACACCATCTTCGTTGTAGGCGAAGTTGTGTGGCAAGGGTTGGGCGGGCTTTTTAGCCCATTGTGCAACCCTTGCCCTGTAACCTAGGACTGATGTGTGTACAGCCACAGACCGGGATGATCCCCTAATCTTTTACGAGGGAGTCTGTGACCTTTTAACGTGCTCGGATTTTGCTCTTCCGATGCACGAGAGCACCATTTCTACGTGACTTCTGAACCACGAGGCAATTGAGACTAATACCTTGCCTAAGGATACAAACATGTTGGACATAGCGGGGCTCGAACTCACAACCTTTGTATTGTGAGACCTGCGATCCACTAGACCACACACGCTCTCAACTTTCAAGGTCTGCCTAAAGGGTTAAACAGAATCAATACTATGTATGTTTGTACTTATTTTAATGCATTTCTCATGGTGACTGCAAATATGGTAATGAAATTAAATTACGGTATATTGACTTTTTTGAAACATTTTGTGAAATCTTGGAATGTCGTATGCAGACGCCTGTCGCGTGGAAAGTGTTATTAATAAATCAATGTTAGAATGGCTGATATTTTTGTTTTCGTTTTTATTTGCAAGAAATAATATATGTCAAACAAAATACACATAAAATAAGAGGAAAGACAAGCAAGACGATCATGTATCCAGAAAAGTGTATACTGTTTTTCAGACACATAATACGCAATATCTCCCTCTGTATATAAACTGTTTTGTATTACCATATAGTACATTTACGTTTGCATGCAGCGTTCAAATAAAGCCATGTCAATAATTTCAGAAAAGTATGATGCGCCTCCGAGAGATGAATAATAGAATGGTTATTTGTCTATGTTTTGAAATAACACAAATCTTGTTATAAGATGACGCACACTGCATCTCACTCATGGTTATTTTTGGTTAGGTTAGGCAAATCCAGTTCTCTTGGGAATTTGACAGGTTACAATTTCTCCATGTTAAGGGATGGCATCCAGATTCATACGGATTAAAAACCGTAGATCGGAGAGGGTAAACGCGCTGGGATAAACGGACAGTTTTGTGTAGATAAACGGAACGCGGTTAAATGATGACCTATCAATACGTGTTTAGCCATGCTTAGCGAACGCATTGAACAACTCCCGTGAACTGACAGCCAGTGCGTTTACCCTCTCCGATCTACGGTTTTTAATCCGTACGAATCTGGATACCATCCCTAACTCTGTAAGTCAGTTTGTCATCAAGTGAACAGGTGTATGGCCACTTCGTCTGTGCTGACCTACCAAAGTGGTAGGCCAGCTTAAAACAAAAACATCACAGGGATTGGTCGGGATTGGTTTCCCCACCCCACCTGTTTAAATAAAATAATTTACATTCGACAGTAATTCTTGGGATCAAACAATTTAATATAATCATACTTTATGTTAAACATCATGCATGTCATGGGCCGCATTCTCGTACCAAACACGGTATTAGCTTAAACCGTGTCTAACCACTGTGGTCTAACTAAACTTGTGTCTAAATTAAACGCGAAATTATCTTTTGAATGACGTGTTTAACAAAACCATATTTTAAACTCTGCAAATCTCGTCCCAGAGTTGCCGTGCGTTCACTATACAGGGTGGTTCAATAAAACGTTGACAGTTTTTTGAAGCCATTTTTTAAAAATCTTTTTCAATATTCATCAACTATATGATCTTGACCATCAATGCTGAAAATATCGTTACAAATAACCTTACGGTTGCAAAATAACAGCTATTTGAACAAAGTCTGTCCCATTTCACTCTGTCCACGGATACTGATTTCGCGACGTTACATTGAATACTGAATGATGAATTGCATGCAAGTACATAATTATTCAAGATTGATTATATTTTGGGGGTCAAAAATATCAAACGCTTATTCGGGTATTTTACGTGATTTATTAGGGATTTATCACTTGATCATTGGCCTTGGCCAGTAAATGCGTATGGGTTGTTGGAAGAGGAATGTAAAAAATCAATGCACCCTTGCTGATGTTAATGTAAAGCTATGTAATGCAACGATTCTTAGTTTGGTGAACGTAACATCAGTTATAAATACATATGCCAAAGACTGTATTGATCCAATTGATGAACGACAAAAATATAATAAAATGTACAATTATTTTCATTAAAATGCTGCTATGATTTAAAACGAATAAACATATTAATGTTTTGTAGTACGCGTAAATCGGCGAACGAAAGAAACCGCGCACGCATAGTGCTAGACAAATGCCTCTACTTTTTAGATTCCTAGCCCCGTGTTTACTCTTCATATTTTAAAGGGTAACGCATGATCGATCCCGGAGATTGAAATACCCCCACCCCCTATTTGACGGCGTTTTGCTCATTTGACCCCGTTTTCGCACAAAAACAAGGATATTTTGTTTGAAAAGCACCCCTTTTTCACCATACCATTTCAAGGACACTTTCTAGCCCCCACCCCATTCTTTTTTGCGCAAAAACGAGGACACGTTTGGTTCAAAATACCCCTTTTAATTTATCCCAAGAACTGTCGTCTGTTCAATGAAGTGTTACATTGACCACACTCACAGTGTAGTGTGATAATCTATTGATTTTTAAGCACAAAATTAATAGTGATGATTTTGGCACTTTCAGATTGCGACCTCCCCATGTTCTCAAGCATGTGGCTGAGCACTGGAAGAAGGGATTGCCTCAAATTGGATATCATTGTAAAAATGAACACATCAGCTTTTAAATGATATATTACACTTAATGAACATATCCCGCGATATTTAAAAGACTTGTGCTTGAAAAAATATTCGACACTTTTTTGAGCAGTTTATAAATATACACAATGCTCGTTATTTTAACTTGTAAAATAATTGCATTACTTCAATATAATGAAGGGGTTAAAGCGATGAGTTTAGGATAGAACAAGCCTACCTTTTTTCTTTTTTTTTCGCCGACATCTGCATGGACATAGCATTTTTAAAAATCGCGGACATTTATGGCATGAAAACTCAAGTTCCTTTTCCGCGATCTTGGGAAGGTCATTCGTACCCAAAGTCAATATTGGTTGAACCCACCAGCTTTCCTGATTGATCCGTGACCACGCGCTGTAAAATTATATAATCTTTTTTCCCCATAGAATCCAATATGCGTGATATCACCCTTCTTTTTACCGTCATCTTCGGTTGCGTCGGCATTTGGAATGTTGAAGCATTCTTTCCTAACCACATGGACAAGCATGTCCACTCTACAGACTATACCTTGACGGATATAACAGTAGATACTGCGGTGCTAGCAGTGGCACAGTACTTTGAAGAAAGTAACCCTGGTCGATATAACCCTGGGGATCTTACGGGGTTGGATCCTATCACACCATCAACGCTATTTAGGGCTCATTATGAAGGCAGGTGTTGTTACATTGTTGCGGTATGCGCAGTTCTAATTATCCCTGCACATGTACCAGTACCAGTGGCTAGCTACCTGCCACCTGGTGTTTGCGAATTGTTACAGATTTGCTTTGAATTGGTATTTGCTATCAGTATTAAAATTAAGTGGTATATCTGGGCGGCGATGTTCGTTACCGTAAACAACATTTGATACCTTGACGGAGTAACGCTTTACTTAGCACATGTAGCGGCGATGTTCGTTACCGTAAACAACATTTGATACCTTGACGGAATAAAGCGCATAGCACATGTACATTGTACAGCAATACATTTATACAGTGTTTATCCGGGCGTCCTAACGCCAAAACTCGCTTCGGAAAACCTAGAATACAATGCAGATTATCCGTCGGCCGACCATACTTAAAAAGCCTGGATTAACCTGGTTTTCCTCTTAATTTGAACACTGTTCGGCCGTGAAATGTAGTGATCAACTTATTTTGCAGGTAGTTATTTTTGTGAATTACCAAAATGCTTTAAATGTGTGGATACTTAATGTTTGCGAATCGAAACCAAACAAACATATTATTATAAATACACTGCCATATTTTGAGGTTATTATTTTTGCGAAAATTAAATTGTCCACGAAATTAACAGTTTTCTGCACCGGCGGGACGACCTTATTTTAGGTTTTTGGACCAACAATGTTTTGGTAAATCATGCGTAAAAGATAAGTACCTCAATAATCAATGTGGCGTTTTAATTTTGAATGGGGCATTTTAAAAATAAAGGAATTAATTGATTAATTAATAATTTTAATTAAGCAATAATTAGTGGATAAATGGTTATCGGGTAATTCTTCTTCTTTTTATTATTTGGTAGATATGTCTAATTAACTTTTAAATTTAAAAAGTAGAGGCACAATCTTCCGTAAAAAGACTAGTACGAGCCTTTCAATTTAAAAGTGTTTTTTTCCTTCAGGCTGCATAACGTCAGCTAATTTTCAAGCGGCCATCGATGATTTGGTGAAGCAAAACATAATCATTGCTACGGCCTACTCATCGAAGAGCGAATGGCATTTCAATGCGGACAAAATAAACAAAGGTATGGTACATGTATGCAGGTATGCAAGAAAAGATTGACATTGTACAATTACAAGTAAACGTTGTTCCGTGAGTGCCCGTGAGGGCACGAATGGAACATTTTACTTGTACGTCTACCCAGCCAATAGTCCCACTGTGTCAAACTTGAGTAATGAGGGCTCACCAAGTTGTCATGATTTCATTACTTGTCATGATTTCTAAACACCATAACTCAAATATTGTGACATACCTGTCGACAAGGACATCCCCAAAAATGATATGTCTAGTTCTTGTCCACTAGCTGTCTTTGTATGGCCAGGCATATCTGTCATCAGCTCCTGCCCCTTGCTGGTGGTTTATCTGGCTAAGTTTGTTATTACCCTATCGTTGAATTCCTCTGGTATAAATTCGTCGCTGTTCTGACTCATACCGGCACATCACGAAAAACAGCGTTTTGAGACAATCGTGTTTGAAAATTTTCCAATTTTTAAAGACTTGTTAAAGAGCATTTACATCAAATGTCACTATCATTGTCAAAGAACACTAATATATATACTTATGTTTGTTATGAGCATGTTACAACAACAAATTGCAATTATTAATTAGGAGTAATTATGTCATAAAGTCATGTGCCGGTATGTCAGACAGTTCTACAGTTATATGCCGGTGATATGCCGGTATGTAGTTACACGGTGGTCTATAGCAGAATATTGTGATGTGCCGGTATGTCAGAATACAAAATGAGGTTTCATGCCGGTATTATGTTAAAACCCTGGCATATGACACTAATTAGTGCGGTATCTCATTAGTTAATTACCTTTTTGTCTCAATTTTTTTTGAGAATAAAGAGTTTCACTTGTAGATCATACAATGCAACTTAACTCATTTGCCCAAAATGGCACATGTGCCGGTATGTCAGAACAGCGACGAATTGTATGAGGATTTTTTTGTTGTTTATCAGTAGGGTATTTAACAAAGTGCCTATTTGACATCAACATAGGTACATTTTTCATGTACAAGCTGAATATGGCCAATACTTTCACTGTAAACAAAGTGTCTCTAGAGCTGAAATCACAACTTTGAGCGTACAAAGCCAATAGCTCCATAAAACAGGCTGGTATTAACTTATAAACCATAATAAATACACACTTAACTGGAAAAGTGTCATATTTAACCCATTTTCAGTTGGTGCATAGTTGAACCCTGACAATGAGTCATTTTTAACGACCTATTTTTAAACGTGTAGCACCCCTTGTCTGGTGCTTTATCTGGCTAAGTTCATAATTACCCTATCATTGAATTCCTCTGGTATAAATGATATGAGGATTGTTTGTTTATTGGTAGGGTATTCAATGTAGTGTCTGTTTGACAGCGACACTGGTACATGAATGGTGTACAATGAAACATGGACAATATTTCCACTGTAAACAAAGTGTCTCTAGAGCTGAAATCATAACCTTGAGCATACAAATGGTTGTGACCACCCCTAGTTGTGGCAATCAGTATTAATCTCATTGAAAATTTAGCTGTAATGTCCCGGAAGTAATGTGTCTATTTCTAAATGAACCATAGGATGAAATCGGGTTGAAGTCAAAGTGGTTTAGACGAGCTACTGCAACACTCCTGCAACAATTGCAATTTATCGGTACAAATCACTTGTAAAGCCCACTTATACGCGGTATTATATAATAATTAATTTCATACAACAGCTTTTAACATGTTTAAAGCGGGTATCAAAAGAGTGAAAGATGTATTAGACGATCAAGGTTCTTTCATATCCTATTCAAAATTGTAAATATGGGAAATGTATTGACTTTGTGTAATATTATGGTATCATTAAAAGCTTTCTAAATAAGTGGAAATTGATATTAAGCGAAGCATCTAAACATGATATTGATAAGGCTAAAGGTAAAGAGTTATATACAAAACAGAACATTAGTAAGTTAGACAACTCGTGGAATACGCAATATTTTTAATCTGAAACAATTAACAATATCATCGAGCCAGATAAAATCAATTTTGAACAATCCTGATGAATCAACACCAAATTACACCATCTCTTGTTGAGCCCGCCATATTCAAGAAAACATATTGATATTTCTTTATTTTTATGTTATCAGATCCGTAGATGCATGAAGTGACATCAGTGGATACCGCTGTTTCCTGGCACCATAGTACGCATTACAGCCCCATTGATTACAAATATTCGAATACAATATTAAAATATGTTTAATTGCACTACTAGATTATAATTAATTTCTTAACTACTCACCAAGGGTTATCATATTAGGGTAAATAGTAAATAATTATTTCATACACATTATACGCAACGATGGAAATACCCACATGAATTTCCACTAGGGGTCGACTAGGAATAACACACTGTGTGGACTTTATTATATTTCTAACCATAGAAGGTTACCGTCTATGTTCTAACCCAGCTTTTACAAAAAGGAAATAAATCAGTTGCGAAAGTGGTCCTAGTCGGAATCGAACCATTGATGTCTGCATTGTAAAGCATGTATAGTCAACCACTAGACTAGCGAGGGGTGAACTGGCCAAGACATGATTTTAATCGCTCTTATTGTTACGGAATTAAGTTATACAACTGTAATGATCACTACAAACAATACTATTAATAGAGCTGCGACACACATGATCGTCAGCCCCAAGTGGAAAGTCATCATGGTATTTCCATTACTGCATATCGCTACACATATATTACCATGCTAATCAAATGATACAGATTACCCCGAAATATACAAAATTAAAGGTCAACAAAAGTGTTGTTTATAAACAGGTTTTATTCAATAGAATGTTTAGAAAAAATAAGGCAACAATAATTACTATTAAATATTGTCCAGGAAAAATATATACGCATAATTGTCATGTTTCACATTATTTGTGGAATGGACTGTATGTTTACCAGTTTAATAACACAGAACTAGAACTTATTCAATAAAACGAATTTAACCTGCACATCCATGGCATCCCCAACCTGTGATTTTTTTTGAATTCGCGCTCGGCTGTCTGTGTCAAATGTGCTAATGGGATAGCCATACCCAATATTGTGATGTCATCGTTACTAGTACCGCCTCATCAGTGACAGGTCGCTGCACGTCATCACGCAGGAATTCAATGCATGAATCAAAAATATCAATACATGAAACAGAGATATGGAAATCTCGTAACTGTTTCGTCATGTAGCTTCGATCATTTGGTTTTTTTTGTAAAGCCGATTTTTTTTCTCTTAAAGCGGGACTAAATTAACCCAATGGATGTGGTCTGTATAATAATAATGTTACATATCTGAGCGCTAAAGTTCCATGGCAAGGATTTCCTTTATACAGGTTAATTATTTTTGTATTTGTTTACAATATCCTCCATCGAATAAAACATACCTGTATCATCATTTTGGTTGACCTTTAAGTGTTTTCTATGTTTAGGGATCCTGTTTAGGAAAATTGATCGAGCAATAAGTTAGTTTGAAGTCAAATCCAAGCATTGCCGTCAAATCGATATATATGTAATGGAGTACATGGCAATGTATCCTACAGATAAGTATGTGATGCTATCGACGATAGTGCTACTGATTTAAGGTTGGTGACCGCGTACGACTTAGGTTTAACCTTAAAATAGTCGTACAAAGTTACCAATCTTATCCATAACTGTCACTTGATGTTGATTAGCATCCAAAATGTAAACGTTAAGTTATTCTAAAGGTTTATTTTGACTTTGGTGTTCTTTTTGTGTGGGGGTGTGTGTGATTTCTTACTTATTGAATAATGGAGCATTCTATGGGTTCCCCCACTACGTCATCGTTATTTTCGGGTTGACCAATAGTAGAGAAGCTTTTATAAAGAAAGATTATGGAATAGACCGATCACACTGTTATGCATGTTAAGGGCCACCAAAATGTAAAAGTTTTCGATGTGCAAACAATCACAGAAAATAAATAAAATCAAGACAGAATATAATGGAAAATGATGTATAGTGTGTTGCCTTTCTTGTAATTTTTATTTTGTGTCTATTTATATTTATACCTGTGTATGCTATATTTTCTGGTGTTTGTAGAGCTCTGCTGAGTTGGGTACTGTACCTTGTGGTGATAGTTCTCTTTTGTGCTTTCAGTGCTCCCTGGTTGCTCAGCAGACCTCCTTTATTGTGTTGTTAATATTTTGATGTTGATAGCCAGTTGAATAAATAAATAAATTAAAAAAATGATACGCTACTTTCTTCTTCTCCCATCCTGTATGACTTCAGAAGCATGGACTTCATCTACCCTGAGTCTGAGACCAATATTTCGTCTCAGATCCTCCAAATAATTGTGAAGCTTTTTGTTGGTAAGCTTATTTAATCATTGAAAAAGTCAACGCCGATGTCTCATCATATTCATGGATCCATGGATCAAAGTCGTATCACTTCAACAAGAGTATGTTTATGGTTAAATGATGGGGAATTCAATCAAAATCCCAGCTAAATCGTATTGTACGATTCCATTCTTGGTATTCTGTAACATGGGCTTGCGATAGAGCTAGAGACGACGTTTTGTGCGGTGAGTAATTCCTGCAACATTAAATTAATTGGGATCGTGAATCTTTTTGACAATCTCTTTTGTCTTGTGTCTTAGTCATGTTAATAGATTCTTCTAGTTGCAGTAACTTGACAAACATGACAAAAATTAAATGGGTTGCCCGGATATTATGGCTACTATAAATAAGCCTAATAGTAGGCTCGTCAGGCCTAGTAAATTGAGTAGCCTATGCTAGCTAAAGTTCAATTTTTATCAGTTATAAAGGCCGCCCATGCGTTTATAGTTTTCTTTTTATTTATTTATCTATCATAAATGTATCCTTGATTTATTTAACTTTGTATCTAAACAATTAAAATGCGTTAAACAATTATATTATTGCTCGATAAATAAGTGATTTAACTTGAGTTCAGTTTGATTAATGATAGCAAAACTTGTTGTAAAACCATGTTACCAGTGTGTCCAACAATTTCTCCTTCGCTCACTTTGTTTATACATTCAGAGATGTCCATTTTAGCTTATTATAGCTAGGCTCAATTATAAGCAAGTTTGCGACCGGGTTTGCGACCTCTTTGATTATAGGCTGGTAACACAGTCCCACAGTGCATTTCGTTAAAAAACAGTGTAAATTATTTTTCAACGATACGTATCACGTGATAACCACGATCGTTTTCGCAAAATATCGCAAAATGGCGCGGTACCCCTAATGCAGACCTTGTTCAGCATTGAATGATACAAAAATGGTGTTTTGTCGTGGCATTGTTGGTTTTTCATGTAGTATTTATTGTTGTTTTTAGTCTTTGTCTTAGAAAGTGCCGTTGCTCAAATGTCGTGTATCCATGTTCAGGGCCCCACTCTAGCAGCAGACATCTGCCTCTTGTTACCATGCGACGTCACACTAAACGCCCCGTCTCAAGGTCATTGATTCGCGTACAAGTCAATGTTGGGGTCTTGGCAATATATCAATAACCTGCGCTGTGCGTTCGCGTTTCCATATAACGATCAATGTGAGAGGAAGGAAGCGCAACGGTACGCACATATTCTTAAGTTATGAATAAGTTATTTTTGAAAAAGAAAGTAAATGGGCAGAATTCAATTACAAGTTATTATATAGAATTATGGCTAACAAATCAAACTTATACAGGGTGTGTCAACTAATGTATCCCTTGTGAAACATGATTTTTCTGGACATGAAAAATATTATAATTGTTCGCGAAATACCAATAATAATTTTCAGCAATCTTTTATGTGCATTAGATTTTTTTTTCTATTCATTTTGGAGCTTTCGATATCAAATTATGGCAAATCTCCTCTGGCATGTTCAAATTCAGCTTTAGCCATATTTTATGTGAAATGAGCTCTTTTATTAGAATCGTCATTCAGTGTGTAATTTAACATAGTCGATAAAATAAATAATAATCTACCTCCTAAAATTATGGTTAGTTATACGATAGTTCTTATTCAAAAGTGTCAAAGTGGGATTCGCACTCTTGATACTGAACTAATCATGTCTCGGCAGTTAAGGGGTGAAACTTAATTGAACGCTTTTGTTTTGATACGCCCTGTATTCAAACAATGGTTAAACTGACAGAATAATTCATTGGCGGAGCCAGGGGGGCCTGGGGGGGCACGTGCCCCCCGGGTCCCTGGCACCAAAAAAAAAAGGAGAAGAAGAAAAGAAGAAAAAGGAGAAAAGGGAAGAAAAAGGAAGAAAAAAAGAGAGATAGAAGAGGGTATAGAGTTCTTTTTTTGTTACATAGTAAGTTTCCACGCCCCACCCCTTATTTTGTACGTTCCCGGCACAGATCCCGGCATATCAAGGCAATAATGGCGTAGCCAGAGGGTTAATAAGGGGCCGATCGCTCCTTCTTCCCTGTCCCCCAATTTTTGCCATCGCCTCAATTTTGACAAGACAAATCATAGTTAAATTATGACGTTCAAATACAAAGGTAGCATTTTTGTTGTATGTGCCTCTTCCCCCCCCCCCCAAAAAAAAAAATCATTCCAAATTAAGAAGACCGTTTGAAGGCAAAATGTACCTCAATCCTAGCAAAACCGGGTAAAATAGCAAAATATTTAACAATAAAAGCAGTGTCATAAGGCCAAAATATATCTCAAATGTGGCAAATAAGTATAAAGAAGCCAGGGGTTTTCATACATTTTTTAAAAAAAACCCATTTTAATAGAAGCAAAAATCTCAATTCTCAATCTTGGCAAAATTAATGTCAAGAAGTTAATTTTGCGTGTTTGGTATCTCAATCGCGGCACAATTTATGTAAAATAGCCCCAAAAATTCGAGCGCTGTGCGCGCACGTCACATCAACGTTAACTTTGGAATCTAGTTTTAAGCCAAAATATATCTCGATCATGACAAAATTAGTTAGTGTTGAGAAGCCAATATTTGCGCGCGTTTTGCTCATGTGCCTCGAAATATTTGCTTTAGTTTTATAAGCTTGTACCAGCGAAAATTGGCAAAATATGTACGATAGCAACACCAAAAATTGCGCGCGTAGCGCGCACATGCCCCAAACGATAAGACTTGGGACCAGTCCTTGTGTGACTTCACTTCTTGATGTCCGTTTCGGGAGGGCCGAGCGGGTGGATAAAGGTTGGGTGGATGTTTTAGAACCTCAAACTATTTACATTTCTTTTTAGAAGCTTGTTATCAGCAAAAAAAAGTCGCTCAATAGCCTCAATTATGACAAAATTAGTTTAAAGTAGGCCTATCCAATTTTGCGCGTTAAGCTAGCATGAACCTTCAAACATTACATTTAGCTTCATAACAAATAAGTATCAAATTTTGTGCGCTATGCGATAATGTGACTTCAAACATTAACTTTAGCTTTATGAAGGCAAGCCTCAATCATAGCAAACTGTAAAAGAGCACATTTTTGCGCCTATATAAAAAGCCAATATTGATCGGAAATAAAGTGATTGCTTTTCAATAAAATATAGTCAAAAGTACACACCAAATAGCACCAAATGGGTTCGAAAATTGAAAACAAATCCAATTCTGAGGGGGGGGGGGGGGGGGGGGGGGCGGGGGCACATCACACCTCAGACTCTCCCCTGTTCGAGCTTTTAAACCATCTATACAAGAATATATAAGAATAATTATGCTCAACTTCTTTCGTGCATTGATAAAAAACAAAATATTTATTAGAAATGAAGAGGTGGCTTTTCGATAAAATGTTGGTCAAAAGTATACACCAGATCGCACCAAATGAGTTCGAAAATTGAAAAAATCTAATTCTGAGAGGGATACATCGATCCCCTCAGACTCCCCCCTGTTCGAGCTTTTAGACCATCATATACTTAAATCAAGAATATATCAGTATACGCTCAACTTCTTTCGTCATGTTCGTGCATTGATAAAAAACAAAATATTTATTGGAAATGAAGAGGTGGCTTTTCGATAAAATTATGGTCAAAAGTATACACCAGATCGCACCAAATGAGTTCCAAAATTGAATTTTTTTCTACTTCGGAGGAGGGCACATCCCCCCTCAGACACCCCCTGTCCGAGCATAGCTCGGAGGGCGCTGCTGCGCACCGCTTGGATGGTACCTCATCAACTTATATTCTTGGAGCACACACCCCCCTAAACTTTTCTTGATCCAAGCCTGAGTGCCCCCGGATAAAATAATCGTGGCTACGCCTATGTAATTGTACAGAATATTTGTGCAATATCCAACGGTAACCTGTTAATATAATATCAGAAATGTTCGCGAGTTTAGATGTCTAAATTGAATGGGATAAAGTGTATTTGATAGAGAACTGATAGGGATCACCACCGGAGTGTTTTTTTAAAACGAATAGCTATGTGATATATTTTAAAATAATTTTCTAACTCATCATGCTCATGGAACACTTTTTTTGCACCCTGCATAAATGGTATAGGTGAACTGTTTCAGCTGCAATAAGTCAGATGAGTATCTACATTCATTTATTGTCTATTTGCGGTTTCGATTGACATGTTTTGTGGTTGGCGCATTAGGATCCGAGCGGAAACATATTCGATGCCCGCTTTCATTTAAAAATGGCGAAAATTTGGTATTTGTAGTGAACACAAAAGGATTGAACTCATGAATGTGTAGTAATAAATGATAGATATTGAACCGAGATGGCGCAGCCATCGAGGTCAATATCTCATATATGATACAATATAGAGAAAGAGCAGACCGGGAAGTAGTACAATATGTCTTGAATGAAAAAAATAATGGTTATTAGGGCCCGACTGACCCAAATTTTTTTTTCCTTTTCAATTTTTTTTTTCAATTTTTTTTTCAATTTTTTTTTTTCAATTTTTTTATTTTTTAATTTTTTAATTTTGTCTATTTTTTTTTTTTCTATTTTTTTTTCTTTCAATTTTTTTTTCAATTTTTTTTCTCCAATTTTTTCATTTTTTTTTCAATTTTGTCTCAATTTTTTTTTCTTTGGCGGTCATGGTACACCGTAAAAATGTGTTATACGCTCATACATTATACCCCACACACAATCAAAATTCAATTAAAAAATTTTAAAAAAGAAATTAAAAAAAAAGAAAAAAAGAGTCTGTCAGGCCCGCACAACAGGATGTTTTTTTTCGGTGTCTACAAAATGTCTAGACGGTGAACTAACCAATAGCTCCTCAGAATGAAAGAACAAGTAGAGTCTTGTTATACAAAAGCTGGCTGTGATGATATTGATTGGAAATGAAGAAAAAGCTTGCTTACATTTGTATACCATGTTACAATTGTACATTATTTATATGAAGATATATATGAGGCATCGTGAATTCACGTGGGTTGGTAACAACAACATTGTAGGCTGGTATTCATGTTGGACATAGTAAAAGCCTATCTCACAAAATCTATACCCTATTCACATACTTTCGCGCATTGACATCAGAGCGTATTTCAATGATTGACAAAATATATATGCAAGTGCCAGAATTTAGTTTTGATTGAATTGATGTGCTAATACATTATAACATAAAGTTATCACGGGAATATGCCCTGATGTCAATGAACAGAATTATGATAAACATGGCCAAGCGTTATGAACTGAACAGTTGAACGCTGCATCATAATTTTCCACATAATCGGTTGGTTTTACTATTAAAATAATTTACAAGAACAAAAGGTAACACAACAAATTTGGACCATTTGCGAGCTTCAACATGCTTGTGGAATATCTTTCATTCGGAAACATGGAATCAAATCAGAGTTACAGTCTTTTTAGTTGAAGAAGGTGAGGGTAGTGGAGGAAGCTGCTTATGAGGAAAACATCAAGTGTAAACATGAAGCATAACTTTTTTTTGCGTACTGGCTGTGTTGAGGTAATTGTTGTAATTAGCATCCCGGGAGTGGTGCGTCACTTTACCGAGGTGCGTCAACTTCTCATATACCATGACGCACCCTGTGTCAAAAAAAGACGGACCTTTGTTATCCAAATACGCACCCTCACTCACTTTTTGGACGCACCATTGGTGGATTCTGACGGACCATGACGACGCACCCGCCGTCAGATATCGTTGGCTAAATTGGATAAAACACGATGACTACTGAAAATGAAACTACTTTTGATTCACGGGGGATCTGCCCTTATTCGATGTTGTCAACCCTGGCCCCTCGAATATATAGACCCCGGACCGGAACCGGGAGGAACCAAGAAGAGAACTTTTATACGCACAATAATGTCTGACTGGTCTAAATATTTAACTGATTATCATAAACGTCAGGTCAGGATGAGGATCCCTTAAAACAATTTCGAGACATTTCCAATTCTGCTTCGGCCCGTTCAGTAGCGTAACCAGGGGGTGGGGGTGGGGGGGGGGGGGGGGGGAAATGAAATGAAATGAAACTTGACTAGAGGGAAGGGGGAGGGCGTAAGGGCATGTTTTGTAAGTTGTCATAAATGCCTATACACACTACATCCGGAGAGGTGGGCGGGGCAAAACTGTCAGAGGGGCATTTTACACTGCCCCACCCCTCGGTAGCTACGCAGCCTACCGCTACCGCTGCATCACTAAAGCTGAGTTTGTGGCAGCCTGATCGGGAAGTACGCCAATAATGTACAAACGTATTTTAAAGGAAATTTAACATGATACAACTTATGACATGGTCTTATTCTTTACCATTCTCCGATCCAAGGAGTTAAAACCATTTTCAGACTGCACATTACCAGCTATCTTGATCTTCACGGTAACGTAAATATAAACTATCAATGTGTCTTTATGTTCTTTTTTGTTTTTGGATGATCAAGGGGGTGGTCATAACCGACTGTACAGTCATATCAGAGACTGTCATTTCGGTGATGGGGGAAATCCTGGCATGGGATGCCCCGGCTCCCTGAGCTTAGCCTCGGCCGGGGCCTGGCCTCGAATTTATTAACCGTTAACACCATTTGGCCTTATTTCCGGGGCGGCTGGGCTCTAATAGTGTTTTGTTTTGTTCAAATATCTCCCAGGTTTTTTTCTCTATTTTTATTCCCTTTTAAAATCCGACTTTTTGTTTGTTGATTGTCTGTGTCCGTGAGCTTGATTGACACTTAATTCACTTAAAATACATCCCCTCTGTCACGTCCCGTCCCGTCTGTCCCGTCTGTCACAACTTTATATTATAATGAACCAGGTTTTACAGTTCCATATTTTGAATTAAAAAGTCATGTGTTTTCCGATATATAAGTAAATAATGTAAAAGAGAAAAACTTAAAATTTCATAAGAGAACTGAGTGTAATAAGAGAAAATGAGTGTAATTCCAGTCCCGGCTTACTGATTTCATTTTGTCGCTGTGCAGCCACAGAATCCTCTAGTTTCTTGCAATGTTTTTAAAATAAAAAGATAGAGTTTTATATTGATTTTACACTTGACTTCAAAAGTTTGTCCCGTATGCAGGATGTCACACTGGAAATGGCCTGTGGACAATCTTCTTGCCTTAATCCTGATGTGTGGTTTGTCAGGTTCACATGGGGGGCCTAAGAATTTTCGCCGATTGCATTAAAACGCAAAGGACGGTGACCTAGGGCGTCTAGGTGATCGCTTTTACATCCCTTGCAGTCATTTTGACGAATGAAAATAGAGGGTACCATCTTACCCGGGGTAGGGTACCGTAAGCCGTCAAAGTCTAATAGTAGGGGGCGGTGGTTGCCACCTTACAATTTAAATTGTATTGTCCTGAATATTATAGTATATGTAAGAAACACCATTTCCCCTCACTTATAAGCAAAAACCCGGGTGAAATTCCGATATTTGGAGAGAAAATGGGTGGGGAGGGGTAACCCCCTAATATTGTTTGAATCTAAATATTTTAGCACACACGGGGATCTTGGAGAAGTTTGATGTTGTTCCTCATATCATTGGGAAACTATCTTGACAAATTCAGCATAGTACTAATTTTTCTGGGTGTTGGCTGTATCACATCTAAAATTCCTGGACCACATAGCAAAATACAAGATATTAGCAGCTACATATCTGCTAATGCTAGCCGATAGTTAGCTGCTATGGTTATCAAGCAGAGGTAGCGGCTCGTTAGCTGCTAATAAAATCACATGCAAATTAGATAGTAGCGTCTTTTTTAGGTAGGTCGATTTGGGTTAGCTCGCTCGACATAAACTAACCAGGTAAGTCGAGCGTGTCTTTAGCCGAAAGCACTTACGGATACAATTGACTATACGAACACGAACTGGGAAATAACCTATCGCGGGGTGTTGCCTGTAGCTCATTTCGGCGTGATAGCGGGCAGCAGCATATATTTATTTTAAAGTTAAAGGCGCTATGTACCGCTGCTTTAGGCTGTTTTGTACGTATATGAAATATATGGTGTTCTTAAATGTTACGATTTAAAATGTGTAATTTTCGAGACTTTTCGCACGGATATATTTGGATTTCTATACAATTGAGGAACAATTGTGTTTTTAAATTATGGTTATGTGACAAAGTCCTCCTGCTGTTTATTTAAAAAGCAAATAATCAATAAAAGCAATCTTTATTTATACTGCTCTCTATTGGCGAACTTCAAGAGATGTGTCCGTTATCTCTCACATTCGTCAGTAGAGGTAATAACCATTCAATATTACTTTTAGCGGGTTTGCTGCTGTTTAGGACTACAGGTTGCCATTATGGCACTTTACAGGCCTTTTTGGCCTTCTAGCCGTCTCCTCTATAACCGTTTCGTTTTTCTTTTGTTGTAAATTATCTGATTGTTTCTTACTGATTTTTGATGTAATTTGATGTTATTTGTGATTTTAATGTTATGGTATGAATGAATGAATGAATGAATATGAAACTAAAAAACATAATTGTCCATGTATGTTGATCATATAATCAATCGTGAATTCGTGGTGAAAGTGTAAAATATTGAAAATTATACATGATCTGACAACAATAAAAACACTGTAGATTTCATACAAATGTTCATCTCTTTTTAAATAAATATAACAATGAGATGTTTTAAAGCTTAAAATTGTTTGTGCTTGTTTTCGTTTTACTTCATTCGGGTTGTTACATTCAAAATATAATTCATTAATTCATAAAAGGTCATGTTATTACAATAATTGCATTTCATAAAAATAAAATGTTGAATACAAAAAATGAAACAAATCGCATTACACATCAACATACAGTTTAACATATTTTCGCAGCTTCATATGAGTGTGCATGTCTACATTCTCATGAATTCATACAACATATCATCAAACATGATTCGTCAATTCATCAAACATACTATATTATTATTTATACTGTACAATAAAAGTGCATATTGTGCAAAAAATATTGCCGTCCAATATTTTGTTGTGCGGCGCAGAGTGCGCATGAGTTATTATGCGCAGAGAAGCCTAGAAGTTCGGGCTAACTTATTTAGTTTGTATCAAAACAGTCTGTTACATAAATGATAATAATACTATTGAATGTCTTATTTTCGGGGATACAAGAATATATTGCACTCGCTATGAAAATATTCTTGTATCACCCTCAAAGCCATTCAATATTAGACAAATATAGTATGCTAAATGTTATAGCAATTATAGCAATTAATTTTCTTCAAAATTGCAACACACATTTGGATGTTTCATATATTTAAATTTACATAGCATCGATAAGAGAAAAAATAATGGGATAACTCAAGTTAGATCTGATTGTTTGACCCCTGGTGCTGTATACCCTTTCGGAGTCTTAGTTTTCTTGTAAATAACAATTATGACAGCTACGGCAATGACTACGACAGCTACAGCAATACCAATCCCAATCAATGCTCCACGTGAAAGTCCCTGTAAAACAAACGAACAATATTATATACAGTGAAGCAAACCAGAGGCGAACTACTTTTTTAAATTACTAAATGTGTTTATTCTAACAATACCCCGAAGTAATAGTGGTACCTTGGTTAGTGGCTTTTAATTGACTAATTTGATAAACAAACCCATTTTAAAGTGTGCAGATTAGTCAAATCCTATACATTTGAAGTATATATCATGCGTAGCGCCCTCACTTTCGAAAATACTTACCTCTGGTTCCGGAAATCCACTTTCTGAACTAGGAGAAGGCGACAACGTAGTCTATGGGGAAAAAGAACATAATCATTGATATAACGCACCGACACTCAAACCGTCAACACGTTACGGGGGCACAGCCCTAAATAAACCGCCCATTGGATTACATGTAAATTAGGGCTAAAAGAGTCGCTATTTTGGGCCCTTAGTAACCATTTTTGGAATGTCTCGAATGCTTTATTCTAATATACAAACATTCAAATTTCATAAAATCGTCAAGAAGTGTTACACCTTCCAATTAGATTTTACGATACAATCATTTAAACAGCGCCACCCCTATTTTCAGCCCGGACGTTTGCCTTCTAACCGCCTCCGAGCATGTGTGTTCATCCACGTGATAAATGTTCGATACAATCGAAAATCAATATTTTGCAATATCCTGATCAAAGTACAAGAGATCATCTTTCATTTTAATTATGAAATGCTACCCTCACGCCAAACTGATTCCCAAAGGACCCCATTAATCACAAAATCGTTTTTTGTTTTTGCCGGAACTTACTACCATTACACAAAACGAGGAGTGATTTAGTGCTGTGCGCCCTTATAACAGACCGTCAGCAATTTAACCCTTGCATGGTAATTATCATGGTATGGTGGTCAAGAATCCTATATCACTACCGTGTGATTCTACATGATTGTATTGGCTGATGACATTTCACATAATTATTTTTATGCTTCTTATTGGTTCAAAATGCAAATTAAAAGAACGGCTTTAATAGTGATACCAATTTTTATTTGTCGATTGACGTGATAATTCCGGCCCTCAATTCATTTTTTTCTTCAAAATCGAGGACAAAATTAGGGGGGAAAACAGCCCTTATTTTTTGTTTTCAATAACTTGAATTTCAAACACCCTTTTCAATGACAATTTATGCATACATAAAATAGATAAAACAGGTTGCTTCCAACTTTAATACCAGGTGTTTATGGTCCTGTGCTAAATGGTAGATTTGCCAGTTGTGTTCTGATCAAATAATTAAAACCATAGCGGGGTGGAGCAGAAGGATTCCAAAACATGAACATTTCTCGGATTTCGTAAATACCCCTTTTTTTTGATTGATTCATAAAATACCTTACTATTTTCATGATTTCGCAGTCCTTGATGATGACATTCGAAAATATACCCATTTTTCTTTGATATTTAGAACACGCATGGTTACCGAGTTTTGTGTGGAGTTGGGAGCCGGGTGGATTCATGGGAGATAACATCAATCATTTCCAGTGGCGTAACTAGACTTTTTCATTTTTTTTTGGGGGGGGGGGCAAGAAGGGGTAGTGATGACTTGAAATGGGGGGCTCCTAAAAAAAAAAAACCACCTACTTTTTGCACGATTGAGCTACATTTCGGCTCTAAACAAGCTTGTACCATAGAATATTACATTTTGGGAAGACATGAGCCCCCCCCCCCCCCCCCCCCCCCCCGCTGGTTACGCCACTGATCATTTCGTTAATAGGATCTCAAGTGAGATTTAAATATGGGAAGTGTAAAGATGTAGATCAGATTTCGCACCTGTTTATGATTTAACGTTGATACCAGAACAAGAGATCTAAGATCGTCCTCATTGTTGTATCGTGTGTTATCTTGCGCTGAACACCTACCTGCGAAGCAACGATACAGACATCAATGGTTACACCATCTTGAACAGGTGTATAATAGTCAATAACACAGCTATCGACATTCTTAGCCAGGTCAGAGATGGACACGTTAACGTATGGACAACAACAGTCAGATCTGTATGAAGAAGGATGTGGATGCATAGCAAACATAATTAAATTTATACACGTAATATCACTCCAAAGAAGATTTCTCGAGCAACACCAGCATGCTTCACTTTCATCACATGACCACTGATTTCTGTCACCAGTGTCTACTGGATCCCATTACCATTACATTGTATAGTAGGATGGCCACTTCAATTTGACCCCAAATTATTAAGTGCGAGGGCGCCCTGTGGTAAATACGTAGATCAAAACAAGAAGCGTTTATTCATGTCGAATTATAATCAAAACAAGACATGTGATCGTTGATCAATTAACATACATTGAAGTATAATATATCCCTTTAATTTAATATTTGATTAAGTAAATTTATAAAGTCACGTTTACCCTAAAATGTGTGAAAACATGCAGCTACATCAGAGAGAAAATGTACATGAACAGAATGAATCGGTGTCAAAATTCAGTGGAAAATATCCGTAAATACCTTATTTTTGACAAAACGTCGATTCAAAAAATGCTGATCGAGCCGCGATCAGCATTTTACGTCAGACAGTGTCCCCCTGCAGCACGCGTGATAAATAATGCGAACCATATTTACATAGAGGGCGTTTTTAAGAAAATGTTCAATAAATAGCGATGTTATCGTTTTAATCAAGTTTTGCTGTTTTTGTGAGTAGAAACAACACTAATGGTAATTTTTAACGGTCATCTTGAATTCTGAAGTAAATTAATTTAAAAAAAAAATCTTCAACACTACTTTGTGTCCCTTTAAAAACAGCTTTTTGTCAGATCAATGTAGACACTACTCGTGCAACATTTTATTTTCGATTCGACGAACTTCACATGTACAAATGCTTGTGAATGTCACAGACAGATTTCAATAAGTTACAAAGACAGATCCTATTATTAGGAATATTTTAAGACAATAATCTCAAAAAACAACTTAAATTTGACCTCACGATCACTCTTGAAAATGACAGTTCAGATTCCACGGGAGTTTTAAACTCGATTTTAGTACCGAAAGTGCGCGGTTCAAAATTGCGAGGTTCGTTTGGGTAATAATTGACATTTTAACGGTTATTCAGCTAAGTGGCCTTTCTGCTAGTAATAAAAGGCTTGTATTGTCTGTGGCCAGGATGCCTATCTGTACCATGTATTATGAAGGTGGAAGTCAGACGATCTGCAGCTGTTTACTTTAACATATCTTTTGCACTGTTTGCTTGGGCATGGAAGTGGTTTGGGGAATATTCCTGTTGGTTGGTGCTAGGCATGCTTGATTACACGTCAAGAAATCTTCTTTGATATCACTCCATACTCGCCTGTCACAATATATATACGACCTCACGTAGAAAGTTTAAGCAATATGGTTAATAATATTTACAATTTTAACCGATGAATGAATGTCTAAAGTGTGACTGCTTAACCTTAACACTTTTGGAATGAAAATTTTGACAAAACTATCCGGGGTGGAAATGGGAGAAATATAGTGGAGAAGAAAACTGGACTTGCCGGTGACGGGATTCGACCCCGGGTCCTCCAGCATGTATCACATGTCTGCCATGGGTCACACGCCCGCACTTAACAATTTCGTGCGCATTTATCACCCGCCGTGAGCGCCCGGTGAGATAGACTGAGGCGACACGTGCTGCCAGCATAATGGGGTTCGGGGCTGGTTATGCGAGAAAAATATGTTTAAGAATGAGAGTAAAGGTATTGTTTTAGACCGTTCCCGTGTTATATTCTGACATTTTAGTTCTAATTGTAAGCTATACTTACTTATACAGCATCGTAGTATTTGTAGGGTGTGAATTCTCTAAGGTATAACTGGTCCCAGGAAGTCCTTCACTTGACACTAAAATCTCAACTAGGGCCAAATCATCTAGAAGTGAAAATCGTCCCCACCAAGTATGCGTGTTACATTTGTTATTTATCATATCATTTGTACACTCAGTCTCACTGGTTTCTATGATAGCGCAGGTGGGAGGCGCCGTGTCAACTGGCTCTGGCTGTAAATAAAGGCATATGTAAATAGAAGAAAACATCCACCCTTTAAATAATCATATACGAAGGAATTGTAATGCTATATATTTTAAAGTTTGGTTTACAAGAGCATACAATTGTTGGTCCAATATAATCACCAAAATTAATTGACCAAATGTGTGTAAGTGAAGAGTGATTTAGTGCTGTGCGCCCTTATAACACACACACACCCCCACACACAAAATTGCATTTTTTTAAATCATTTTTGTAAACACCAAGTAATATCAAGAAAAACTGTCGATATAGTTAATTTAAATACCACCTCTAACAAAAGTAATGTAACTTAAGATATGATACTCAATTTCAAATTTTCGAATTTTGGGCACTTTGAAGCCATTTTGCAAAATTTCGTAGGTTTTTAAAATCACTTTCATCGATCATGACATGTTGATGAGACTTTACGTTTCAAATTATGTTAAACGTTTATATATACAATGTTTTAAAAACGCAATGAACAATGAAAATTATTACGCAATGACGTGCTCACCCTATATTAAACCTGAGATACAAATGTGGAATTTGTAGGCCCAAATTGCCGAATTTTAGGGATATGGGGTGAAAAACGTTTCAATTTTGAAATAATAATAGGCCTGAATTGTCTTTTTATCTGTCACGCATAACGTATCGTATATCAGGTAAACTCACAATGAATTTATTTTGGGTTATATCCTCTAGGGAATTGCCCAGGGTACTGTTATTGACAATATTATACTTTGAAAGCGTCATTTTTGTCTTGTTGTAGGCCAAACTTGAACCTGGTCACCCCCCCCCCCCCCCCCCCCACCCCTATAAAATGTGATATATCAATGACACATGGGTTTTAAAAAAAATTTCTTAACTTTAATTGTTAAACCCCTGATTGATAAAACAAGCTTAGATATGTAGGTCTATAATCGGATAAACATGGCGAGGGGATCCATTATTGCGAGTAAAATCAAAACAGGCACATTTGTAGTAAAATAATGCTCTTCAATCGTTTTTGCTCCCAAATCGTAAACAAATTTGGTCGTGCTCATGATATTAATGCGTGGCACGGGCAGATATATGTTTTTCTTTGAATTCAGATAAAATTGCATCTTTTATAGACTCAAAATCAATGCAAATCGATATCATCCGAGTTTCACCACTGCATGTTACAAGGGTACAGCACTAAATAAACCGCCGATTGGATTACGTGTGAAATAGGGCTAAAAGAGTCGCGATTTTGGGGCCTTAGTAAATCTTTTTAGAATGTCTCGAATGTTCATCCACGTGATAAATTTTCGGTACAATCGAAAATCATCATTTTGCAAAATCCTGAGCAAAGTACCAGAAATTATCTTTCATTTTAATTATAAAATGCTACCCTCACGCCAAACTTATTCCCAAAGGACCCCAATTTATCACAAAACCGAGTTTTGTTTTTGCCGGAACTTATACCATTACACAAAACGAGGAGTGATTTAGTGCTGTGCGCCCTTATATAGAAAAAGTGGGGAATACTAATGTACCGGCATCAAAGATTAATAGGCCTATAGCTGTAACAGATAAAGTTGAAATAATAACTGTATAGCTTTGTGATAGCTCAACAAGTTAAGCTGCACATAGTATTAGTCAGAACGATAGACCGTATCCCCTTCTTCTCAGGTAGAGAGCAAAATGATCCTCATTAAATGCTAATTGCCTAAGTTAAAGGGACATTTAGTGATGTCTTGGAGGCTGCGCCATCAATTTTGATACAAACTGAGATTTGTACGTTTACATGTATGAACTTACACTTGTAAAGATTAAGAAAAATCAGCCCTCTTTGTACGGCAAAACATCAATTCAAAGATTCTGATCTACGGCTTAGATCAGAATTTCACACTAGTACACACTAAAAACGACGGGGTCAAAATATTGACCCTCTTACGGGGTCAGTTTTATTTAACCCTATTCGTGGTTAAATCAACCACTGTCGGGGTCATTTGGCATCATATTGAAATGACCCCTAAAAGGGTCATATTTAAATGACCCTAAATATAGTCATGAATGACCCTAGTCATTAATGACCCTAAATATATATGACCCTAAATATAGTCATTTTCAACCACGTTCCGGGGTCATTTGCTAATCGGGATATACCGTTTTCAAAATTACCCCTGAATATGGTCATTTTTTGACCCTAATATAGTCAGAGAGAAAAAGAGAAATATAGTCATTTGACCACCATACGGGGTTGATATTTGCCTTCCGACTTTGAATGTAGTTAAATTCGACTTTGTATGTAGTTAATAATAACTATAGGCCTATATGAAGTTACAATTTAACTGCAGCAAAAGTCATTGTCAAAATGACTACCATGTCAGTCAAATATTAAATATTTTATGAATATTTTTGACATAACAATAGCTCAATCCTTCAACCAATTCAAAGAACAACATCAAATATTATTTCCATGTATTCAATTTCATCTACAATATTATGAGATTTATTTAAAGACTATTTGAAAAACATGTCTCACAACGCCGGCGTCTTGATTAGGCAAATCATCTCACACCTAACGGGAATAACACCATGGAAAGTCGATTCGTAGGATCGTATATAGGTACATATCTAACCAAAAGAATTCAAGACGTCACTGCTTGATGGCAGTGATCAAGGCTCAAGATAAGCGGGCGCTGGGCGATTTTTACCCATCGGTCCTCCTGCCATAGCGCCCGCACACTAAAAACGACGGGGTCAAAATATTGACCCTCTTTATTACGGGGTCAGTTTTATTTAACCCTATTCGTGGTTAAATCAACCACTGTCGGGGTCATTTGACATCATATCAAAATGACCCCTATAAAAAGGGTCATATTTAAATGACCCTAAATATAGTCATGAATGACCCTAGTCATGAATGACCCTAAATATATATGACCCTAAATATAGTCATTTTCAACCACGTTCCGGGGTCATTTGCTAATCGGGATATACCGTTATCAAAATGACCCCTGAATATGGTCATTTTTGACCCTAATATAGTCAGAGAGGAAAAGAAAAATATAGTCATTTGACCCCAAGGATAGTCATTTTTAACCACAATTTGGGTGAAATTTTTCACTAGATCACCGGGGTCAAATTTGACCCTTTTTCAGTCGGTGCATAGTTGACTCAGTAAGCGGGGTTAAAAATGACCCTTTTGTGGTTGAATTTTGACCCCGTATTTTTAAGATTTTTTAGTGTGTAGTTGGGGAGCATAGAGGGTTGCTGGAACCGGTCCGAGGCTGACACGGGGAGTTATATACCAACATGTTCTTTGAAGTTGGTAAAATTAAAACCTAAGTGTATATCCTTGCCAACTTAGGTGGTTGATTAACCTTGCCCTAGATTTAAGGTAGAAGGTCACATATATTTCAACGTGTTTTAATATGCTCCCTAGCTATAAAGCACTAACAGTCACAATAAATATGCTGGGCATAAAGGCTGCTTTCATGATTTATGAGTGGCAAAAGCAAAAATGACCGTTATTAAATAATGTTCATCTTGAATCCTGAAGTAAATTATATAAACAATAAATCTCCAACACTACTTCGTGTCCCTTTAACAGTTTCAATCATAGTAGACCTAGAACCACGCCCCCCCCCCCCCCCCCCCCCCCCCCCCCTCCCCTCGCGGGTGTGTTGTGGGCAGGGGTAGCACTGGCTCAAAAATATGAAGAGTCCCATTAAATTTATCAGGACCCTTTAAGGACTGTAAAAACTAAATTTAAGGGGTCACCCAGAAATATAAGGGGTCCTGAAGTTTGAGCCTTTAAAAATGGTCAAAAACCGATTTAGAGAAATTAGAGGTTCAGTTCAGCGCAGAGAGCTGGAATTTATTTGAATCCCCTCGACGCTACATCGGTGCAAGATGTGCACCACATCTTCTCCCCATCTAACTCTCACCATTTAAATCGGTTCTTCCATCTAGGCGTGTATGCTCTTATTTTCTTAGATGGAGCCATTGTTTACCTCGAATGGTCATGGATTAAAGGTGTACAGCAGCAACGATGCATACATGTATACGAAAATCGATTTAACGGCATGCGTGTTTCGCTGTTATTCAGTAGGCTGATACCATGGCACTTATAAAACTCGCCCATTGCTTGTGTGTTGGATTTCGATCGCGACAGGAGTATGCGCAGATGCGATATTTGTGTAAGTGGTCTGTGATTTTGTCAATATTAGATTTTTACTATGATTTGTCGATCTGCATTAAATGCAAAAAGAAACAACGGCCCCGGGTGGACTCGAACCACCAACCTTTCGGTTAACAGCCGAACGCGCTAACCAATTGCGCCACGGAGGCGGTTATTTACTAGGCTGTTTTGGTTTGTCATGTTCACCCGTACACTTCCCCGTACACTCCCTTGCAAAGCCGGGCATCGTTTTTCTCAAATGTTGCCTGCATATTGTAGTTGCTGTGTACTTAAATACATGTGCTGTCTGTTGAACTTGGAACCAACGTTTAATTTGAACTGTCTATTTTCAATAAAAAAAATACTCCGATTCGGGAAAAAATTCACAAAAGCTCACAGACAACAAATAAGCACATAATTTTACTCGACTTAGAATTTCAAACCTACAAATTTGGCGTTCCGAAAATATCGATGATGTGAGTGACGTCATTTAATGAGCGGCGCCCTTCACGAATTAGCTCATTAGCATAATTTATGTCCGTGAAATGTATCATGCAGTTTGATAAGTGCATGGCAGGTAATCTATTACCTGCCATGGCTGATACATTGTAGCTTACACAATGTTCACGCTCGGTCTTGTACAGAGATCGTTGAATTTGAACTGTGAGTCTGTGACCCTCATTGCAAACAGTCGCTAACACAGATACGCACACTAGCGTAAGAACGTGTAACTCACACCTATGTTGTGTCCATGTTATAATCAGTAGAAGATTGGAAATCGCTTGAAACTTTTGTGGAAGCAATTCGGAAGCGATTTAATGTGTTTAAAAAACTTTTAAAAATACAGGATTTGCATTGTTTTTATCTTTTCGGACATTAACAAATTTACAATGTAGGAGATTGACAATTTTCAGAATGTCTTAAGGTTTCCACGTCCATACATCGTCAGATTTAAAGGTATATTATGTGATCTTTCCAGGGAACGCCCTCAACATTGAAAAAAAAAATTGAAAGAAGATTTTCTTGCAGATTTACATTTCTGATCATAAATCGTACATACATTCCAAGTTACAGGGCGATACGATTCTTAATTACTTCAAAATCATGATTTTAGAGTGAAAATAAACTGTCGGATATCTCCGACAGTTTATATTTTTACTCTAAATTCACTCTAAAACCATGATTTTGAGGTAATTAGGAATCGTATCGCTCTGTAACTTGAAATGTATGTATGATTTATGATCAGAAATGTAAATCTGCAAGAAAATCTACTTTCTAAAAAAAATAATGAAAAGAGGGCGCTATCTAGAAAAGATCACATAATATGCCTTTAAGGGGTCCCTTCATTTTCGATTGGGACCCGTTAGTGAAGTTCAATACCGTATGTAAACTTACGCGTCCTACAAGAAAATGAGGGATCCTAGGACGCGGGGACGCGCAATAACGCGACCCTTGGTTGTGGGTGGGGGTTATCACTCAGCTACTTTTTTCGCTAGGATTTGGCGATAGCAAATGAAAATTGACCCAAACATTTACCCTTTATGTTTACCAGAGACCCATCATTTTCTTTTATACATAATGGACGGTTTTGACCAAAAATGACTATGAAGACGGGTCATTCATTGACTAGGTTGGTGAAGAATGTGACCCTATATGGTGGCACATCCCCGTGACTTCATATCAACTAAGTAACGCCCCACCCTCCCTCCCCCCTTCCCCACACCACCCGCCCGGGCTAGAACCATCCATGAGTTCGTTCCATTAAATGAACAATTCGAAACTTGTAAACTTAGAATTAAAAGTGCAGTTAGATTACCTCTGTTGCCGGTAGAGCATTAATCAATGTTATACTCATGGAAATGAGGTTCTTGTCCCCCGATGATTGGCTGCTCACTTCAAGTGTCACCAACCTATGCAATTAACAATCACAATTGATTCAAACTATTTAGGCATACATCACGCAATATCAGTGTTGGAGCAATGCATGCACTTTCATTACTATAGTTCAATCAGTTCCAAATTGGCAAACATTGTAATATTTATCCGTGGGCCCAAATGGAATACCTATTTACCCACCACTCGCTGATACCTGCTTATGATGTGGAAACGCACACTTTCACTAATAAATAAGCGCAACGACATGGATTCTTTTTGTGCATGGACAAATACAAGCCTCAAAATTCTTGCCAATTTGGAACTAATTAAACTATAGTATGCGTTACTATGGACTATCTCAATATTCAAGTTTCGGTTATCGATCATCAGCTATCAACATTGAGATGCTAATATCGTTTAACCACTTTAAACCATTAAATAGAACGGTACACATTTCCTATAAACAAAAAATGGGAACATTTCAAAATGTCCAGTAACAAATTAAATTCAAATCACACGATGCCGTTCTTTAAGGTTTTAATCGGTATCAACTACCGTAGAAATCGCAATGCCTATTTAAAACCAAATTAAAGAGTTCAGGCTTTAATTTCATTTGTGTGGACCAAGAGGCGATACCTAGTTTGCTGCTGTAGCGCCACCTACGTTCGATCTACAGCATACCTTTTCTTGTGGATATTCTTTAACTTTATAATATCTCCCATGTGGGGTATTCGTCAGCATAATAATTTAACCTTAGTCGGTACCTTTCTGACATGTGATCTAGGAGGGTACCGACTAATTGGCATATTTTCCATTTGGCATCGTAAGTGTCAGGGAATAAATTCTGCTCTATGGGCAGCGATACGGCACAATCTCTGGTTTGATGTTTGAATTTACTATTGTGCTGTGTAGAGCTTCTTGGGTCAACACAAATATATCTTCGGTGATAATAAAGGAAATGCTCAGTTATCTGCTATGTTTTGAACACAGCACTACTTTTTCGAAAAAGTAGAATGCTCCTCTCTAGGAAGAATAATATTAATACCTTGTCATTTGCTTTTGTGTATTAACCCTCTTCCTACTAACGCAGGGGTTCTCAACCTGGGGGTCGTGACCCCCATGGGGTCGTTTGGGGTTTTCCAGGGGGTCATGAAGGGCTCATAAATATAGGTTTTTGGGGAACCGTGTTACATTCGCTTTAATAAAGCAAGAAAAACCCAAAAGAAACGTTCATATATGCAAAATTTCCTGCTCTCTACGCTCGCATCCAAACTAAGCAGTTTCATTTATGATTCTCGGCTGGTGTCTTTTTGCTTCGTTACGACTTTCTTACCACTAAGAAGTAAAAGACAGTAACCTTAGGTCGTCTAGGTGATCTCTTATAAAGTTGACAGCTCCGGTATCAACGAAGTCATAGTTAAACAATGCATTTGCGCACATTTGAGCACCAATAATCATGACGTCAGTGCCACATGGACTTTCCATTACCGCTAATTTTAAATATGGCATATTGAGAGATACACCAGCCATTAACGTTAACTTAAAATGCACTTATCTGCAGCTAGAGGGATGCATATCACTGTTGTCATCAATGCCCGGTATAATTGATTCGCGATCACGAAGGTCCTTTGGCGAGTTGGTTTTGATAACTATGGTCAGTTTTTGGCCGAAATTCATAGAATTTGATGTTTGGGTATTTGCTGGAATGCATTTTAAGAAATTGCGTTCGTTTAATGTCATTTTGCAATTCTACCGGCGTATGCATACACATTGTACATTTGCGCTTAGAGTTGGGATTTAAATGTAGTAAATACAAACCAGCTCTAAATTAGCATAGATAGACATCTCTTAAACAAGAAAGCCCGCCCTGAAAATGTGAAATGCGATAATAACTAATGCATTTTTGGCCTATACAATCACGAATGTTAGATTATTAGTTGCAAGGTAACTCGATATAACTATATAGGAAAACATTGAGGAGTGCAGTAGTGCCGTACACTACACCCTATAATTTACTTACACGGAATCTCCAACAGATGATGTTGGAATGGCAGTCAAGTAAACGACGCCCTCTGCCGATTCGGAGCTCTTAAGCGTCATTGATGTAGGCGTGACTGTACCGGTTACAATGGTTGAGGCGGGTGCAATGGACAATGATATATCAAATGTATCAGCACTACCGTCATTAGAAACCAAGAAAACAAACATTTCTTCGCCTCCAGGTGCTAGGTTATCTGAATTTAAAAACCAAAATCTCACCTTGGTTATATCGCGATGTTCAATTTACCTTAGTGATCTATACACATGGAAAAAAGTATCGCACCACTTTTTTTTGTTGAAAAGTGCAAATGTGGCCTCGAATTTTGCCACCATGGTGTGATATTAAGGATAATTTGTTTGCGTAAGCTGTCCAACAAATTGCTATGCAATAAAAGGGCCACATTTTAGTTTGTGACGTAATCGATGTGATGTTTTTCAAGGCCAAGGGGAAAATGCATGCTTTTGTCCAAAAACATGCATGAAACAAGTTTGGGTATAACTTGATATTGAATAGACTTTAAAAACTTAAAATAGTCATTATATTAGTTCTGTATTTGGCGCAAGAAATGTTTCATTTAGACGTTATAGGCTACAATACAGTGAATGAGTCCAAACATGCCATTTTTTTGTAGCTCATAAAGTCAGCATACGATGAGGTCACCGTTGATTTTTTTTAAATTATTTGACCTAGGTCAACACTTCCGCAATATTGCTTTTGTCATTTGAACTTATTTAAAATTTGACCTATTTTGACCTTTGACCCCATAACCGTTGGGCGTACGAAAAAGGGAGTTTTTTCATGTTTGAGGACAATCGGGCAACTTTTGAAATTTGAACCCAGATGACCTTTGACCTTGGAAGACCTTGAATGTGTTACCAAGGATTACAACTACAGAGATTAATCATTGGGCCTCTCAATATCGCGTTTTACCCAAACTTGTTTTATGCATTTTCACTTTGGCCTTGAAAAACATTACATCGATTACATCACAAATTAAAATGTGGCCCTTTTTATTGCATAACATTTTGTTGGACAGCTTACGCAAACAAATGATCCTTAATATCACACCATGGTGGCAAAATTCGATGCCACATTTGCACTTTTCAACAAGTGGTGCGATACTTTTTTCCATGTGTATATATTCAATTCATAGATACACGGTGTCCCAAAAGCTTCGATACCTTTTTAAAGCTTTATGCGTATCTGGTAACAATATTCGCAGTATAAAAATGTAAGCAAATTTGGATGGATAAAACCTATAAAAATATTTTGCTACTAAACTTAATAACAACTATCTGTGTTGCTGCTGAAGTACAGACGAACGTTTTCTTAAATGTAAAACAGCACTTTCATATATATAAACGCGTAGTATAATAAGCTAAATGAAATGAATTGAAGGGATCGAGTGAGAGGAGGAGAGGTAGTAAAGTGAAAGATTTTCCACGGTATTTTTTCTGAATTTCAGATTAAAATAATCGTTATAATGAACTTTATTAATAATGTGCAAAATGAAATTATAAGTAGAACCATATTTGCAAACGACCATGAATGGCCATATCGTATAATTGGAATGTGAGGAGCCTGCAGCTCGTGTTACAGCTACTCACACAACTGGTAGGTCTCCTGCAAGTTTAACCAATTGTATCGTATTGCGAGTTACCTGACCAAACCTGTCAGTGGCTGTTTATACCAGGAGACCTCAGAAAAGGTTACAAGTTTGCTATCTAACTATTTCTATAATATTTTTATTCCCAAATATGTTTTCAGTTTAATACTGCGAACTATGTTAGGGAACAGTTCCATTTGTACGCGATAAATTTATCGCGACTGTATCGGGGCCTGATATGTTTTGGACCCGATGTTTTTCAAGTTGATACGCGATAAAATAGTCATCAGGCCCCGATAAAATAGACATCGGGGCCCGATACGAGGCCTCTGCCATACCCTGGGGTATGTTTAGCAAATAGAGCGGGACATTGTTTAGCAAATACACGAGGAAAATACAATTTACGTTAAACATCCATAATCAATAACATTATCTCTAAAAACATGAAATGCTGAATTTGTACCTTACAACTAGAATAAATAGCCCGAAGCTCTATTTACATACCGACCACTTATCTTTCGTTATATTTAAACAAGCGGTAATACGCTGCTCGATAAATAATCCTTTGCTACTCGCAACTGTACGCGATAAAAATCTCATCGGGGCCTGATAAAAACTCATCGGGGCCCGGAACATTCTCGCAATTTTTATCGCGTACAAATGGAACTGCTCCCTTAACAGAGATATAAAGCTTTAAAGAGGTATCGATACACCTTTGGGATACCCTGTAAGTAATGCGGTCACATGACTCAACCAGAATACACCATTAATAAGACCAACAATGCATTTGAGATCGAAGTTTATGAAAACGGTATACACCTAAACCAAGATCCATTTCGTAACCTGACTTTAACATGTTTAAGGGCCCTTTTTAAACCAATATAATTTCGACATAATTCGTAAATGCTATGCATACCATAAACGCACAGTATGAGCCTAATATGAACCCAAGTTCGGAAACGACACAGATATACTAATCTAGGATATGTATAAAACACAGCTAGGAACTGATGAATAACTCGTACTCATTTCCGTCTTAGTGTTTGTAAGATCTTACCAATTGTACTGTTATCCTGCAACAATTTGAGTCCAAAATCTACAACTTTGACCTTTTCTGGTTGAAGTCTCAACACGTCAAATCCGTTACTGTCTATTCCAATAATACTAACTGTAAATGGCTATGAACAAAGTGGATTATAACAAAATATAAATGGCTATCAACAAGTGGAGTATAACAGAATAGAATCATACTTAAATATTAATAACTAACACCATGGCTGTCATATATTGATTGTGGCTTAGCATGCTTAATACAGCCCTTTTATGGCAAAAGGATGTATCTTATATCAACTTTCCTAATGATATACTTCCTTTTAACATGGATCATATTAACTTAGTTCAATAATCCTCTCTTAGGAAAAGGTTGCAACTTGTAAAGACAATAAAAGTAATATACTGCCTTTTACCACTACATGATTTATGGAGAAAAAAGCTAACTTTGATCATGTTAAAAGGAAGTATACTGTTAGAAAACTACATATAAGATACATTCTTTTGCCATAAAAGGGCTGAATAGGCCTATCGTTCTAGAACAAATGGTATAATTGTTAGAAGTCTAATTAATGACTTCATAAAAGATCGTCTGATTTTGCTGTTCTACGATGGTTGTTCGACAAGTTCTACTTCCATCATAATTTGATCTATATAATTTATATAAGCCAGTCTTAAGAGCATTCAACAATTATACCTTTGAATCTCAGCTTGAAATTCTGAGTAAAAAAAGGCCCTGTCACCTACTGCCGAATAGACATTACATGTGCCCGACGTTTTGGAAATGTAGGTGTACATTCGTGTAAGTTTGTCGTTCGCTCGTGACATACGGTCAACAACAAAAAGGAACTAACGAGGTAATAAATACGTTCTTAACTCCAAAGCTATACCTCCAGCATGGAAATATTAAATATTACATTTGTCGATACAATTCTCGTCTTTACTACAAAAGATTGCACGTGAAGATTTACTGAATATTAACAAAGTTATGAGTCGTAAACCAAAACACTGATTTCAGTAATCATAGTGATCACTGGATTAAGACCCTGTCACACTCTAGCGAGTAGAGGTAACGTGTGGCCGACGTGTTTGAAAATGTGGGTGTACTTTCCTGTAAGTTTTCATTTGTTCGTGACATATTTGGCATACGTTGTATTCGTTAGGGGTTCGCAGAGGTGAGCTGGTGTTTATTAGGATATTGTTTTGAGTATATTCAAAATGTTGAACGGGTGACAACTTAGTGATGTATACGTTGAGCATTCGCTGCGAGAGCGTTTCGCATGTTGGGTGTACGTTGCTTATTCGTCAGCTGTTCGGCCATATACCTTAAATTGGTAATTTACTCGTTGTACTTTTCTGGGAAATGCAGTGAAAATCGAATGTCCATTAGTGTGATGGAAACGGATGAATTGCTGACTATTTGGACAATTCTAAGAGACAAAATGTATCGGTCAAGTATAAGCGTTCTAAATTTCAGACTTCTCTTTAAACTGACTATGTGTTAGGAAAATATGTCCTTTGATAAGCTTGAACCTGATCAGGACAACCATTAAGTTTAACCATCTCCTATGGGACACTGTGAAAGTCATATTGGCTTTCATAAGAACTGAGAGATCTTCAATTTACGGACTAAATGGAGGGATTCCAAGTTTCTCCAACAGATGGCTTGACTTGTATGTGATGAATGTGACTGATAAGCAGTATTCCAGTATGCGAAAGGCGTAGCAAGACATTCGAGTTATTATTATACTATTTGCAAGCCTCAATATTTAATTTCGCTAACAATCTTATTTATATATACATGATAATACCGTATTATAATTAGATATCATCTATTGTTTTCTATTTTTATCATTAAAATTAGGATCTTACATCTAACCAGACAATACATAGAGGAAAAACCCCGGACGAATATGTATTTATTTTGAGGGTAATTTTCCGTTTCGTTTTCCCCAATCTTTGACCGATTCAGAACAAAAGTGAAGCAGATCAACACTTATCATCTACTATAAACGGGTAGCTATGATTTAGATACACATGAAAAATATCATGCCATGATGCTGATTTCACAGCGATGTCATGAGCTGGGGAGGTAGAACTTATTGAATGGCCCTCGTATATAAATTTACAACGATGTATAGAATCTGGTGAAAGCTCCTGACTCTATAATAAATAACACTCCAAACCCAGACAGATGCATGGATTACCTGATGAGGAAGTGTAACAACTGCCGTAGTATAGTATCCTGCGCTTCTACCACCTACAGCAAGAAGTGATGAAGTCAAGAGCTCTGAATGCCCCTCTGTATCTTTTATAGCAACGCTTTGAGTCGAGTTGATCAATTCTGGGCTAACAACGTTGATTTGAAGCGTGACATTTGAACCTGTAAATCAACATCACACTAATCAATTAAAAAAGTTGATCTTATTTTGGTACGAATGGTGAATTCCTTATAGAGTCAAACTATTTTATTATGAAACTACTGGCGTATTTACTTATTTTATTATCAAAATTTCAATACCGCCAATTTTAAAATTGACTGTCATCCTCCAATTTGGGTAAAGCTTTAGAATACCCTACCATTTGTATTCCTCACTGTGTAAGTGTATGGGTCGTTCTTTAAAAGTCCCCATTGAAGACATGCAGTGGTAGGGTATACTAAAGGAACTCCTATCATGGGAAGTAGCCAATAATATTGTTAAATCACCCGATTGGCCCATTTCAAAATTTAGCTGTTCATGATTGTCGAGCCCAATCGCGTCATGTGACATGCATGAATCAACACTAGACGTAGTTTAAAATAACTATCTCCCTTTTTTTGTCTGAATATTTCCAGTATTTACCAACACCAGAATAATATTTTGCTATGCTGTGTGCATCGTGTAAGTGAACGATTGTTATCCTATGTAGGTTAATACGTCGTAATAATGAAGATATAGCAGGCCCCTAGGATTCGGTTGAAATTTGTGTCTCGGATTGTCGTGGAATGTCACAAATTTCAATTGTGAAACTGATAAACTCACCAAATATTTTACCAGCTACCATAATACATAGCAATAAGCTCCGACTGGCTGTTTTACTGTTACAGCACAAAAGAAATGCTTGCACACTCACTGTTAAAAATATAATAAACAATTTAAATTTTAACCTGCTATCGGTATTCCATTAACCGGAACCAGTGCGCCAGTTTGATCTTCCTCCATGATAAGATATGTAAACCCAACAAGACTTCGAGCAGAAACTTCCACTTCAAATCTGAAGCCAAACGTAACGCCTGTTAACTGTAACACCCAATCGCCAGTAGATGTAGCATTTAACAGGAATATAAATTCTCTCGTTGCGGCAACGATGATATCAATGGACGGATCTGTCCACGGAACGTTGTTTCCTGCAAAATAAAAGTATACAATATAATACAAAGCGATGTATAACTGTTGTAACGATCACTATAAATGACGAATACTACATGTATAATGTACGTTGCTGTAAGTAATCACGTGCTGCATGTTTCTCACATTCAATCATGTAAAATTGTGCAAAAAAGGATTTCACTCAATAAATGTGTGCAAAACATTAATAATGTTCATAATAAGAATTATTTCAATCTCAAATTAAAAGGAATCATCGTGTAAAACCCTCTTTACCACTACCCCTCTCTCTCCCTCGATCCATTCACTTCATTACGCGTTTATATGAAAGTTAAGTTTTACAGTTTGAAAAACTTTTTTCTGTACTATGGCAAGTTTGGTGTCAAAATAATTATAATTCTTAATTTTCAAATTGTCTCAAACAAAATATGTGTTTAGGTTTATACTGCGAATTATTACATCAGAGATATAAAGCTTTAAAAGGTATCGGTAGTACCTTGCGGGTCAACCAGTTGCGTGTAAGTCTTGGGAGATGAACCACTGGTGCTGACACTTATGGACAATTCTGCCATTGTATTATCAACAGGAACAGTTATATCAATGCTTGTGAACGATTCATGATTCCAGTGAAGAACAGAAACTTGTGATGCACGTAGATCCGCTTTCATGATTCCTGCGACGTCATCAATGTCACCGTTTGTAGCATGATAGACGCCACCACCGGTTTCATCAGCGAGCGTCTCATATGCCAAAGCTAATTTTTCAATTGCAAAACAACAACAAAACAAAACAAAACATTTAGATTCAGCAATAAAGTTTACACCTATATCTAGTGAAAAATGTATTAATCGCAGAATATTAGTATTCTAACCTTTTGTATTCTAAGCACCTCCTTAACTATCCGTCGAATAAATTACGAAACCGACATCCCTTTTATGAAATGTATTGCTCGTCATGACAAACAATTTGGAATTTGGGATTTCTATAATGGATATAGCTAATCACTCACATATACTTGGGTCTCGTTTTCTTCTTCTTCTTGAACACGTTCCTGTCAAGATAAACTTTAATATAGCTTTTTTCTCCTTGGCAAGGGATAAAACATCGGAAAGTTTCCATTCATCTGCCTCGTCGGCATCAGTATACGAGTACACAAACGAGTTTGGTAAGCTGTAACGATAGGAATAAGACACAAATGGTGAAAATAATCTACCGTAGGCTATAACAATTGACGTATTAAACTCTGATCTCATTCCTATTTCATTCCTGTTTATATTTCCAAAACACAAAGTGTCCCTAAAATGAGTCATGTGTGCCGCATGATTCCTCTCATAGACCATATTTGCTATTAACCATATTAACAGTCAGCTGTAGAACGGGAGCCCGTTTCAATTGAGGGCGCTCTAAAACGACGGGTGTACGTAACCAAGGTAACGCACACCCGTCAATTTGCGCAATGATTGAATTTTCCCCTTTTACACCCAATTATCTGCATAAAAAGTAACTATCCATCGAGTTGAGGGCAGCATAAGGTATCAGAACTCCTTGCGACATCCAGTTAGATGATTTAATTTAACCTTTAACCGCAACATCACACGACACAAGCTTTAATTATGTGTTTTTTTACCGGTTTGCTGCGATGAGACCACCATTTTCTAGACGAGATTACACCATTTTATAGAATTTTTAGTGTAATAGTGATAATTTTTACATTCAATATATGCCCCGTAGTATTTAGAAGTGATGCCTTTGTAACGGTTATCTCTTTGATAAGAGCGTTATTTCGTTGTTTAAAATCGGCAGAATCGGCTATTTATGAATTTTTAAAATTACTGTGACGTGAGGCCGTTCCCTTGCTAACGCAGTCCCGTTCTCAAGCCCGCCCTCTATTGAAAAGTGTTTTTTTGTTCGCATTCCGGCGGGCGACGGACTTCCGTCACTTAATGAATCGCCGTGTAAAAAATGACGGCAGTGCGTCACTAAATAGAGCGCCCTCAATTGAAACGGGGCCCCGTTCTACAGCTGACTGGTTAACGCGTACACCAGCCATGTTAACACGTACATGTAAACGCCTTTTATCTATCATGTTTAATTGGGGTTACTCTTTGAATTCCAAGCTACCACTTTCTCTCTTCGTGGCTCTTCTCTCCTCTGCAGGGAAAATAACGATGGTCACCTACATTCATGATCAACAATGTACTGTCACGGTAAAAGGGTGGATATGTCAGTAAAATACATTTTGTGGAATTATGCATGAAAAACAATGACAATAAAAATAATTTATTGTAGAAATCTTTCTTCCTCTTAACCACAAATGTGTCATTTTGAAGCATTCATAAAGATCCCTTGGTCATGTTTGTTGGTAATTTGATCTCAATTTCTTCCTTAATAAACAAATACACCCGTTTGCTGAGGATGTACACCGGAGTATGAAATGTAAGTAAAACGGAATAGTAAGAAACATTAAAAAATAAAACTACGTCCGTCTTACACTCTATGAAGGGCGGCTTCGAGTCCAGTCAATGCTAACTCAGGACAATCGCCTCCGCCATGGGCGTACAATGCTGACAGAGCCCGGATGCACACATCTGGATCCGTTGTATCTGTCAGCGGTCCTGCATATGTAATTAACAATATTTGGTACATAAATTTCATCAAATAAATATTGTTAAAAAATGATCGGGGAGACGCTCTTTGCAACTTGCAAACAAATGCATAGTTGATATTTTCAGCAAAATAAATGTAATTTCGTGGCCCCAATAAATGCTTAGAGTTACGCTGGACTCTAACTAAATGTTTATATTGAACATGCTTAATAATTTTTCGCGGGCTCGACGTGTTCCAAATTTTCACAACGTATACGTAAACGACGTATCCCCAACTTACCCCTAACTTGTATCAGCGTACACCAACGTACGCCAATGTAATGCCTGTTTCTGCTGGGCAAACTTTATTAGCGGTTTATTTCCCAGCAGAAACACCCTCATAGTGTATTGATCACTACCGTTGCCTTCCGCTCAAAATGTTGAACTTGCTCAAAAAAATATCTTAAACACCAGCGCACCGCTGCGAACCCCTAACGAATACAACATATGCCAAATATGTCACGAACAAATGCAACCCCTACAGGAATGTACACCCAAATTTTCAAATACGTCGGCCACACGTTACCTCTACTCGCTACAGTGTGACAGGGTCTTAACCCTTACAGCCCCACACCCCATGAAATCCCATTTCCCATCCTGTCGGTTCCACCGGGCGCTGAGGTTTTTGGGTGAAATAATGGGCCCGGGCTACATAATATCTCATAGTAAAGACGGGAATTTTATCGACAAATGTACAATTCAATATATTCATGCTGGAGCTATAGTTCTAGAGTTAAGAACGTTATTTATTACCTCGTAAGTTTCTTTTTTTGTTGACCGTACTCTAAATGTAAAAGAGCTAAAACTCACACTTTTGAGAGCTCTAGGAGGGATGGCTCTTTTTTAGAGTGAAGTTCGCTCTTTTCGGAGTGATTTTCCACTCTTTTTAGAGTGATTTTTACTCTGAAAAGAGTGGCAATCACTCTGAAAATAGTGAACTTCGATCCAGAAACGAGTGAAATTCACTCCAAAAAAGAGCTGTCTCTCCTAGAGCTCTCAAAAGAGTGAGTTTTAGCTCTTTTACATTTAGAGAGTATGTCACGAGCGAATGACAAACTTAATACACGAATGTACACCCACATTTCCAACACGTCGGGCACGCGTTAGCTCTACAGTCCTCAAAATAAGTAACTGACCAGCTAATACATATACTCACAATTCCAAAACTGTAGTTCCTACGTACAAATATTAAATTATAAAGTTGTCAGGAAATCGCTTTGCTTCGATTTGAGATGTTACACGTGAAGATTGAATGAATATTAAATCAGTTATGAGTCCAAAACCAAAGCCAAGTCAGTTTCTCATTTTAACACTTAGGTTTTGAACACGCAGGACCGTGTGACAGGTATGTGTATGGGCTGCATTGATCAATTGAAGCATCCCCAATCCTCATCTAACTATCAACCCGTGAGTTATCGCTACCAGTTAATCAATAATCTGCCTGTTGCTAGTTCGAGGCTGCGTGTCGACGAACAAAATGTTAAAATGAAAAACTGACTTGGCTGTGGTTTTGAACTCATAACTGAATTAATATTCATTCAATCTTCACGTGTTGAATTGAAGAAAAGAGATTTCCTTACAACTTTATAATTTAATATTTTTACGTTAGAGCTATATTTTTGGAATTGAGAGCATATTAATTACCTGGTCAGTTACTTATTTTGAGGACTGTATTCGCTAATATAATAATATGTGACAGTGCCTTAAAAATAAATAACTGCTTGTACCTGTTGCTGGATCGTTGAAAGGTGAAACGACATAATTACTTGGAGCCATACAAGAATGACGATACTCATTAACAATCTCTATTGTTTGTTGTTTCACAGCTGCTATCTCTTCACCCATACTGCCCGTATCATCTATGACCATGGCGAGAGAAAGCCCCTCTTGAATATTCATCAATCGTCTAAACTTGTCTTCACCGATGATATTGTATATTCCGTATTCTGAAAGAAAAGAAAAAAAAGTCATTTGGATTGTTCTCACGCTTACGATAAACTACATGCACCAGTATATTATAGATCCTATGAGCTCTTTGTCAAATGAAATATATAAAATCTACATTTGTGCAAAATGGCAGTTTAGGTAGTTTCTACAAACAATGCAATATTATAAACAATGGGTTAGTTGCAGTTATCGCTTGAACTAGCGGCAACAGACAACAAGGACTATACCATGATGTCAGTAGTAGTGCAATCCCACAATTGACTGTCTATACAGACTTCTTAAGGGCAGTGTCAACCCGGCACTTGTTTCAAAAATTAAATTTCATATTTCTCTATTATTTTATACTTTTATATGTATTCTATCATTGCCATCATAAGTTACTAATCGGAAGCGATTATTTCCCGTTCTTTTGGGTGATTTAAGGGGGGACTTCAGGAAGTTTTTTGTTGAAGTTTGTTGGTGCTGTAATTATTGAACCATGACTCAAATGTATATAAAAGTATACCTTTTTGGAAAGGAAATGGATCAGAGAATCCAAATTTGGCATTAATTTTGACCACTTTTTTGACCCATTTTTTTTTAAACAAAGCTAACAAACATAATTTTGAGTTAAAAATGCCCAAATCACTTGATGATGATGTTAAGACACTACTGGAGGGACGAATTTTTTTTTTTAAATCTAATCCAATATTTTTTGAAATTTTGACAAAAAAGTGTAAAAAAAAATTAAAATTCCATTTTTTCACGTTTTTTGGCACTTTTTGGTCAAAATTTTCAAAAATATTAGATTAGGTTTAAAAAAAAAAAAATCGTCCCTTCATTAGTGTCTTAACATCATTATAAAGTGATTTGGCCATTTTTTACTCAAAATTATTTTTTGTTAGCTTTGTTCAAAAATATTTGGGTCAAAAAAGTGAATTTTGTGATTTTCTCAAAAAATCTACTTTTTTGGTCAACATTGACGCCAAATTTGGATTCTCTGATCCATTTCCTTTCCAAAAAATGTATACTTTTATATACATTTGATTAATAGTTCAATAATTACAGCACTCACAAAATTCAAAAAATCAATTCAAAAACTTCCTTAAGTCCCCCTTAAAATTGTTGTTTTGGTAAGTTTGAGTCAGGAAACGGCGCATGGTTATTTGGCGGGAAATTAAGCGGAGTTCCGCGCTTTTCAAATGCTGCGACAGCTGTTCGATCATTGCGTCGCGCGCTGAATCTTCCCGTGCGTAATACTAGACGCGCCGCTTAATATCCGCGAAAAACAAAAGAGCGCAAAACAATGTCTAAAATGTAAACAACGGCCAATCTTACGATCATTTAAATTTCAGATTTCTTCCAATTTCTTCACATTGTGACAATATAAATTGAATCTGATAGTTTTATTTTGATTGTTCATAATAGTATACTCGCCTTTTAGGTCACACGCCCGTGTATTCCGAGAACATTTAGCTTTAAATGGTGAAAAGTTCAAATTTGAAGGAATTTTACGAATTTTCAGACAACATAACTAAAAAAATATCAAACTATCAGGTAAGCTTTTAATACCATTGTGTAGAGGACTTTCAGCGCTAGATTATGGATTTCAAACTCGAGATATGCATCCATTTCTAGCGAAAGGTATGCAAAAAAACACGACTTTTACACTTTTCCGATGTTTTGAGCAATATTTCCAAAACTAAAGCCTTATTTTGGAAAAGAAAAAATTGCTTCCTAGACAAAATTGTCTTGTTTACAAAATGTATATTAGAACAAATTACCATTTTTTATTTTATGGTTATGCTGGGGTAACATTTTTTTGGGTTCATTTCTCAAAATTTAGTTTATTTGGTATCACATTGATATCACCATCGGATTCCTTATCAATTCCTTTCTATAAATGTATACTTTTATGTACTTTTATTCAATATTCTCAAACTTAGAAGCAAAAGTTGATCATCAAAATAATAGGGTTGACACTTCCCTTAAACGAAGACATATTGTCCTATTTCTCATGTTGTCCACATTGCGTGAAAGAATATTGAGTATACTATAAAAATCAGTATCCATTCACGGGATCATCATGAACATCGTCTTAAAATTAGTAGTGTACTAATTTCATAAAGAAAATATTATTTAATAGTCTGTAGAACACTTAGAAAAATCAATCAAAACCATTTCCAAACAAAACCTAACCTGACCCATCCCAGTTTTATTAGTACCCTATTTCCTACAAGAAATGGTTACATTAAAATCGCTTAAATTCAATTCGTCTCAATTTTAACACTACTTTATATGCATACGGGAAGAATTATTCCAAACCTGGATCATTGAAGAATGCTACGCCAGCATCGATAGCTAACTTTCCCGCCAACTCGTGGAGATGATAGTGCGGTGACATGGCAGGATCCGACGTCTCCTTGTTAATGCCACCAATAGCAACCATGTTCTGGCTATAATCGAGTGCGCCTCCATGAGAACATTTCCCCCAAGTATTAAAAGGATTATATGCTGCGTTTTAATAATAACATCAGTGAACAATTAAAACAGTATGCAAGTTCAATTGAAATGCTGCAAGTAAAGTTGTCTATATTCATTTATTACACGGCAGACATCTTGCAAATCGCACGCTGTCCCGAAAAGCATACACATTGTACCATCATTCAAGGTACATTTATGTTCATGTTGTTAAACAGTGTTTAGTTGTGCAAATAATTCAGAACAGATGGGCACAGGAACTGACCACGTCACCAAAATTGAACGATATTTTGACTATGAAAACTATTTTTGAAAAAAAGAGAAACTTGACACTTGACAGAGTTCAATTACCAATTATTATATTATAGAATTATCGCTACGGACTCAAACTTACACCTAGCACATAAAGTCCCTGACCAGGCTGGCTAATTCAAAATATATAATCGGTACCAAAACTCTGAGATATACCTCATTCAACAAAATCGAATGGATACTTTTAAAGTTATGGCGATTTCAATGACCGCGCATAACAACAGCAAAGTTACACTAGGTATAGGAAATCATTGATTTGTGTGTGATTACTGTCATAACTGTGTGCTATCTGAACGAGCCAGATGAATGGGTCTGGAGTGATAACCGCAATTTGCGGGACAAAGGGTGTGACTAGCTGTGAAGAATAAAAGTCTTAGCTGATTAGCTGTGAGTTTTTTCAGTGAAGTTCGAACAAAAGGCAGTTACAGTAATATAATCTGGATGAGGCAAACGCGTGCACAAGTTTCTCCGTTGACGCTCGATCAAGGTACTTTCTGATCTGTCCAATGGTAAGGTAAATGAGGTAAGGTACACGAGGCTGATTAACACGGTTTGTTCACGTCATTGACAGATGTTGGTCAAAGATGACTCCAAGGTTTCGCGCAGCATCTGACGGTAATATGGGACTATTACCGATATTTACAGGGTTGATGGGCACAGTTGCCGTGAAACGAGAGTTAATATGTATAACCTCAGTCTTACTGTCGTTCAGCTCGTACCAATATTGACCGATACTGGCAACAGTATTTGGAACCTAAAGTACACTTTTCCCAATATTGTACTATCATGACAAACTTTAAATTCTATCTGGCCATACAAGGTTGTTATAATAAGAGATGACTTCAAACGGTAAATGATTCTAGAACTGGAAGCAATCGTACACATTATACTGACAATTCACATTTTCCCAATATAGCTGTTGGCGGCCATTTGAAATGAACATCCATGAGAGGCTTTTTGGTAAAACTATGACTTGAGTTAACATCAACAGTACTATATTTCTGGAACATATCTTTGCTGTTGATGTCATATGTCATAAAGGGACAAAGAGTCATACTGTATATTTGTGTTATAGCCTACCCTTTAATTATCAGTTTGTGTCCATGGCGGTTGAAAACATACAGGGTGTATCAAAAAAAAGAGGAACGCTCCTTTAGCTATAATATTGTACCTTTATCATACGTATATAGGCAGAAACCCATCCGAGTGTAGAGTAAAGTATACAAAATTGAGACTTTAGGGTAACTGAGATGTTTATAAATATGCCAGTACTAATGGATTGCAGACTTGTAATGTTTATATAACGATCACATGTGTTTGATGGGTTTGGGTGGTCACAATTGAATTTGTTTTGAAACTGTCATTATCATTTCATATTGTCATCATCACATCCTCAATATTGTCTAGACTCCAATAGTTGATGGAGGAATAGTGCTTAGAGACAAATGAAGGTAGAATATTGCAACATAAAATTGGGTAAGTATAAAAAGTTCTATTATTTACGTCTAGGATGACCAGAATATGTTAAGCGATATTTGATCTTGAGAAGAATCCTCCATGTAATATTTGCTGTGGGGGTCGCCACTTTTACTTACTGAGTGGTTTTCGTACATTCTGACCACTGCGGTAACCGCTAAATAAGTACCATTTTGATGGGTCGAAATTGTTCTTGCAATCCAGTTCTTTAGATCTGCTTGAGAAATGAAATATTTCAACGAGATTTTAATGATAGCTGCTTTGATATTATGTTTGGTAATGTGTGCATGAAATAATAAAAGACTAATGCACAGTAAATTGCAGTCATTGTAGGTCATTTTAGATTCTTCCATACGTAGATAACCACAATAAAGACTGCTTATGAATCATGCCCTAGTTTACAACACACATAGGGAGTTGTTTAAATGTGTAATTTTAAGAAACAATAATATTATATTGTTATTCATGATTTCTTCTTTAGCATAATTTTGATTTCACGTATGTTTTATGAAAAATAATGGAATAAAATACAATAATTTCCGAGAGCTCATGGTAACAAATGGTATCTTTTAATATAATCTAAATTTAAAGATTGAAGAAAAAAGGTGACAAATAGAAGAGCGCGGAAAGCTGTCCAAAATTTAAATATGGCGATCACGAAAAAATCATTGTGGCAAGACCCCTGGTCACGTGCTGGTATCGAAAAGAACACACCGGCAACTCGAGAAGAATAAATCCGTCGGGATCCGCCGTAGCCGCGCCGTGTTTCTTGAAAAGCCGTACACTTCTCTAATATTAAATTGCAATTAATTCAAATGTCATATTTCAGAGGGAAAAAAGCATTTAAATGTCCAATGTTTAAACTGATAAAACAACGTCATTTGTTACAAAAATAAAGACAAAAGAAAAAGTGACCCCAGTGGGATTCGAACTCACGCGTAAAAATGTTCATAGCTAATACAAGCCATTAGACCAACGCCTTAAGGTTCAGTCACACAGCCGATTATTTGCTAGAAAACCACTTCCAGACTGCTCAAGACTGGTCACGATTGGCAATTATTCGAAAATCGTGAGCAGTTTTCCTTTTTCATGTGAAGTTTCGGCAAGGTCTGGGACTGTCCTGTGCACTCTTCTGCAGTCTTGTGTGGTCGGGAGCACGTGGCAAATTTGACAAAACCGCCACGATTTTTTCTCGCAGCCTAAAAAAATCGTGGCGAGTTTTTTAATCGGGAAGGTCGGCATGGACACATGAGAGGTTTGGAAGCGGTAGCCGATGAGTTGGCGCGCATCATTAGTGGTTGTGTGTAGTTGGAAAGTGGTCGGCAATGAGTCTGCTCCAAGAGGGAGAAAAGATGCAAGACATGTAAAATCTGCGACTACAGAATCTTAGTCGCCGACTTGTAGCCAACAAATCGGCGACAAATCGGCGAGCAGTCTTGATAGCAACATGTCACAACTTGTGCCGTCGTGTCAAGGTCGGCGATCGATCGGGGACTGAACAAGTACAAGTGACGTCGCCGATTAAACATGCTTGATCTTGGTGTTTTCATGATGCTGTTGCCTACTGGTTGGCGAGTCAGCATATCTTGTCTTGCTGAAGGCGGGAAATATCGCATACTAATCATCCCTGTTCATCCCTGGTCGGGATCCAAAATATAAATTATGCAAGATTGAACAAGATTTCAGCCGATTTTGGTCTTGTGTATTTGGGAAGAGGTTGGGTCGGGAGCTGTCTTCTGTGTGACTGAACCTTTAGACCACTCATCCCTTTTCTACCATTTCGCATCACAATTGAGGTGTATAATATGAAATTTCGAGCTCAACACGTGACTGATTTAAAAATTACCCGCCATGTTCAAGAACTGTTATTTAACTTGTAAAAATGAAAAGAAAGGATATTTAGAGTGGAGTTGGTTATTCGATGGGTATTCGCGATTACGTGTTAAACCAATACGAATTGAAAATTTAGGCAAATCGTGACCGGCATCGTCTGATTGATTTTTCTTTTTTAAACGCACTCTATGTAATATCGTATTCAAATCGAAAAGAAAAATAGCGAAACGCTGACCATAAAATGCTGTCCGAGCCGGGATGGAATATTTTGAAATGACGTTTTACTGCACAATTTTTTTCTTTAATCCGTTTGTGTATGTAATACAATTGTAAAAATGTAGAAATTCCGGGTTTTTATCCTAATTGAGGGCGCCACTTTCAACCCATCTCTAAATGTTAGTATCCTTTTAAGGAGGAGGGGGTGAACCCTCAACATAGCCTCCGTAAAACTGCTGTAACTCATTCATTATTCATTTAATCTATATAAAAGTATACAAGGTTCAATGAAACCACACATGAACATAAAATGAAAATATATATATAAAAAACACGTTTTTGACCCATTTTAGGTTTCATCAAGATAACTAAATATATATTTTGTCAAATTTTGTCGTTCTAGATTTATTATAATCTTAATAAAATTCTCTAGGTGAGGTGGGGTGGGGTTTTTTTAGGGGGGGGGGGATATCTGATTTATGTTTTGAATTATTTACAAAAAAGAGCCAATTATTTTATTTTTTTTACTTCAAAAATCATAAAAATCACATTGTTAGCACTTTTTGGTCAATAATTCAAAAAGTATATCAGATATTCAAAACAAAAACAAAACCTCCTAGAGAATTTTATAAAGATTATAATTAATCTAGAACGACAAAAATTGACAAAATATATTTTTAGTTTTTTTAATAACTTGACGAAGAAAAAGAAAATCGATATTATTTAAACATTCTTAACAGCCTATGTCACTCATATCTGTCCATTGTTGAGATTTGGTTCAGTATATATAGCGCACTCTATAAAACCTTCACCCGGAAGTTACAGCGTAAACTGTCAATCATTCGTTGTGAATGAATATTCAGTCATGACTATTCATGATCTCACACGATGTGATCGTCGCGATCCGGCGTCATTTCCAACTGATCTGATTGCAATATTCATAAAATGCAAAAAAACGCCTCGCCCCTACTGTGTCACTGTCAGACGAAGCCATCCACAATTTAAAATTAGTATTTTGTTCTACGTAAATTAATTTCAAATAACCAATTCTGAATGTTTCGTGTCATATAAAATTAAATTCTGCCATCATTAAAGCAAATCAGTTCTACTCTAAATCACAATCAGCTTTTTTTACCATTGGTGTACTATTATTGTGCCACAAATCATGTTTTCAGCCGATAAAATCAACCACGTCTTAGGTCTGGTTAGCTACGACAATGATAGTGCGTCTCATACAAAAGCTTCACCCGTGAATTTGGTTTTAGTAGGCGAAATTTTGTTGGAGGAGTGTCCTCTCCCATAATTATAGACTCCCTGTTCTTAATCACAACATGTATTAGGTCCTATCTAAATTCCAATAGCATATTTGGAATTCTTGTGAGATTACCGTTTAGAATATGTATACTTTTGGGGGGGGGGGGGGGGGGGGGGGGGGGGTAGATTAGAACAATTAGTTATTGCGATATGCTAATTCGAATCTCAGATGGAGTAAAATGTAAAAATCTGGACATGAAGGATGGCGACTTCAAAACACATGGCCATAGGTAATTATATGAACGCCTGCATGTTGCAACCTCTGAACAGATTTTAATCGATTGTTAGTCCCGAAACGCCAGCCTTGTGAATCGATCAAATACTTGTTAACGCTTTCCACGCGGCAGGCGGCTGCAGACGACATTCCAAAATTTCACAAAATGTTTACAAAATGTCAAAATTATTGAATTTCATTAACATATTTAGAATCACCATAAGTACAAACATGCCTAGTATTGGTTCAGTAATTCCTGAGATAGACTTTAAAATTTGGGAAAGGTTTTCGAAAAATCTTTGAAACTAATAGCCACGTAGCTCCCAAAATAATTAGTGAAAGAGACAATCTTAATTAATTTTTCTTTGTTCATGGACAAATTAAAGCGACTAGGAATGTGCTTTCTCTCGTTGAGCAGTGTTGAGTGAATAATTCCAAGTGGGCTGTCTCGACTGACTAAACCTTAAGTTATGTTACTGGTAACAATACCTTGAAGTTGGTCCAATGCAATTTTTACAAGAAAGTTCAAACGTTGGAGCTTGCAGGTAAGACAATGTGTCCGTGATTCCTAAAAGAAAGAAGGACATCAAGTACGGTATTGATGTTTGCAAACAATAATGATGATAAAATCTATTAATGATGATAAAATCTATTAATGATGATAAAATCTATTTAATTATTAAATCCGACCCTTGTTAACATGGATACAATATATGTGCCATTAACTTCCAAAGTTATTGGAGATGGTATCCCTCCCTCTCACTTTCTAACTATAGATCCTGCTACTTCAATCTCAGGATTTCAATTTTTCCCTACGGATTTTTAATTTTAATTTTTCGTCCTTTTATGAAGGATTATTGTACCCGTACTTACCAAGCTCTGTATAGTGGCCTATTTCATTATTTCTCTGGTTTAATTCGATCCAGTTGGTATTAGAGTAGAAACTTTGAAGCAAATGAAGAAATTCTCCGATCTTAGCACGTGTGCTGGAATAATCCGGATTAGGCTTATTTAGATTTTTTATAATGGCCGAACGGATGCTAACCATACGCGAGTTGCCTGGAATGTAAAACAGCATTTGTAATATAAGGCATTTGTAATAATAAGGCATTTGTAATAATAAGGCATTTGTAATAATAAGGCATTTGTAATAATAAGGCATTTGTAATAATAAGGCATTTGTAATAATAAGGCATTTGTAATAATAAGGCATTTGTAATAATAAGGCATTTGTAATAATAAGGCATTTGTAATAATAAGGCATTTGTAATAATAAGGCATTTGTAATAATAAGGCATTTGTAATAATAAGGCATTTGTAATAATATGGCATTTGTAATAATAAGGCATTTGTAATAATAAGACATTTGTAATAATAAGGCATTTGTAATAATAAGGCATTTGTAATAATAAGGCATTTGTAATAATAAGGCATTTGTAATAATAAGGCATTTGTAATAATAAGGCATTTGTAATAATAAGGCATTTGTAATAATATGGTATTTGTAATGCGCCATCATGTTGATACTATGTCCATTGAACATAGTATCCGCATCAATTAATAAAATAGCCCAACACCTTGAACTAAAAAAAATCTGACTTTCAAGAAAGACACCAACTTCATGAATGTTATCAATCGGCTTACAAAAAAGGCCACAGTATTGAAACTGCATTGTTACGTGTCCAGAGTGATATTTTATGTGCATTACAGTCAGCACGCAGGTATCGCTTTCAGGGTGCACTACACTAAATGGGGTATCCCCTACCCTTAAGTCGGTGTTTAAAGCTAGAATCGGAAAGTGTGCATCACAAAATCCTCAATTTAAAAAGACTTGACAGTAATACAATTCCGTAAATGCCGGCGATAATTTCAAGCCCGTCAGAGAGGAAATCAACTCCATGGGCGTAATTTGGAAAATCGAGCAGGCTCACCTACCTATTTTCTTCACTTTTTGGTGAGAAAATGTGATCATCTTTAAGAAAAAATCACTCTACAAGGTCCAGGTGCGCAATTTAGTGGTCTAAAACAGAGTTTTATATCATTTTTTTGTACATATCCCTATGGAGCCCTATTTAGTGGTGTGATCCCTTAAGCAATTTGGCTAGATTTGACCCTTGACCCTGTATATCAATCTAATTAGATCAGATATCAGCTGTTTTGAAAGTGCGCAGCAGACAAATATTGTAAACAATGATTTTTCAACCAGATTGGGTGTGTTTCGATGCAATTGTTGCCTTAATTTGACCCATCTTGACATGTTTTGCAAGTAAGCCTACAGAGAAAAAAGGTGATTTTTACACACACCGCAAATCTCAGACCACCTGATTGTAAGTGGACTGGATCAAATTCGGCAGTCCATAGTTATACGGTGCATAGCTCAAAGTGGAAGTCTTGGGTAAAATAATGTCATGTATGCACCTGATAAGGGGAAATTGTGGGGGTGGCGGGGGGGGGGGGAGAATACTGAGAAGCATAAAAGTAACTTACAATGAAGCTTTGAGTAAAATTTAACCTACTTTGAAAACAATCTATGAAGTAAGCTTATAAATAAGTTTAATTTGATTCCCTGCATGGGCAATATCATGTTACGTGCCCCGTAATGGTACACGCCAACGGAATATTAAGCTGTGAAATGTGATGGCGTTGATTCCGTATGACGTCACAAACGGGTAAGTCAAACATGATATTGCCCATTCATGGATGATGGATGGAGAAGGCCACAGTGCATGCCTGGTGCATGTACTCAGTAAAAAAACACCTAGACATTCAATTCAACAAGAATTTCTTTCAAAAGGATGACTGCTGTCCTGACAAGTATTTATTTTAAAAAGGATGGTAGCTATCCTCACAAAATGGAATATTGCTATGTTAATTTTGCTATCTTCAGTAGATAGCAGGTATCCATGCATGACAATTTCCACTCATAAATAATTATAACAACATGGAAATGTCATTAAAATGGTCATAAGATGTTCCAAATGACTCAAGGTAACTATTCCAGTACATTTCAAGTTCATTCAGCACAATGTCAATTTCCTTAAGGGTGCACTACACTAAATGGGATATCCCCTACCCTTAAGTCGGTGTTTAAAGCTAGAATCGGAAAGTGTGCATCACAAAATCCTCAATTTAAAAAGACTTGACAGTAATACAATTCCGTAAATGCCTATGATTTTTGATTAATTATGATTAATGGGACATCACCTACATGCACCCTGACTATAAACTGTGAATATCATCTAGATAAATTTTGAGAGATCTTTCAAATTTGTGCTTTTTACTGGAAACATTGCCGATTACGGCGATAATTTCAAGCCCGTCAGAGAGGTAGTCAACTCCATGGGCGTAATTTGAAAAATCGAGCAGGCTCACCTACCTATTTTCTTCACTTTTTGGTGAGAAAATGTGATCATCTTTAAGAAAAAATCACTCTACAAGGTCCAAGTGCGCAATTTAGTGGTCTAAAACAGAGTTTTATATCAGTTTTTTTGTACATATCCCTATGGAGCCCTATTTAGTGGTGTGATCCCTTAAGCAATTTGGCTAGATTTGACCCTTGACCCTGTATATCAATCTAATTAGATCAGATATCAGCTGTTTTGAAAGTGCGCAGCAGACAAATATTGTAAACAATGATTTTTCAACCAGATTGGGTGTGTTTCGATGCAATTGTTGCCTTAATTTGACCCATCTTGACATGTTTTGCAAGTAAGCCTACAGAGAAAAAAGGTGATTTTTACACACACCGCAAATCTCAGACCACCTGATTGTAAGTGGACTGGATCAAATTCGGCAGTCCATAGTTGTACGGTGCATAGCTCAAAGTGGAAGTCTTGGGTAAAATAATGTCATGTATGCACCTGATAAGGGGAAATTGTGGGGGTGGCGGGGGGGGGGGGGGAATACTGAGAAGCATAAAAGTAACTTACAATGAAGCTTTGAGTAAAATTTAACCTACTTTGAAAACAATCTATGAAGTAAGCTTATAAATAAGTTTAATTTGATTCCCTGCATGGGCAATATCATGTTACGTGCCCCGTAATGGTACACGCCAACGGAATATTAAGCTGTGAAATGTGATGGCGTTGATTCCGTATGACGTCACAAACGGGTAAGTCAAACATGATATTGCCCATTCATGGATGATGGATGGAGAAGGCCACAGTGCATGCCTGGTGCATGTACTCAGTAAAAAAACACCTAGATATTCAATTCAACAAGAATTTCTTTCAAAAGGATGACTGCTGTCCTGACAAGTATTTATTTTAAAAAGGATGGTAGCTATCCTCACAAAATGGAATATTGCTATGTTAATTTTGCTATCTTCAGTAGATAGCAGGGTATCCATGCATGACAATTTCCACTCATAAATAATTATAACAACATGGAAATGTCATTAAAATGGTCATAAGATGTTCCAAATGACTCAAGGTAACTATTCCAGTACATTTCAAGTTCATTCAGCACAATGTCAATTTCCTTAAGGGTGCACTACACTAAATGGGGTATCCCCTACCCTTAAGTCGGTGTTTAAAGCTAGAATCGGAAAGTGTGCATCACAAAATCCTCAATTTAAAAAGACTTGACAGTAATACAATTCCGTAAATGCCTATGATTTTTGATTAATTATGATTAATGGGACATCACCTACATGCACCCTGACTATAAACTGTGAATATCATCTAGATAAATTTTGAGAGATCTTTCAAATTTGTGCTTTTTACTGGAAACATTGCCGATTACGGCGATAATTTCAAGCCCGTCAGAGAGGTAGTCAACTCCATGGGCGTAATTTGGAAAATCGAGCAGGCTCACCTACCTATTTTCTTCACTTTTTGGTGAGAAAATGTGATCATCTTTTAGAAAAAATCACTCTACAAGGTCCAAGTGCGCAATTTAGTGGTCTAAAACAGAGTTTTATATCAGTTTTTTTGTACATATCCCTATGGAGCCCTATTTAGTGGTGTGATCCTTTCAATGAGTGACCTTGCCGATTTCTAACCCACGCAAAGATCGATTTCAGGATGTCAACCTTGCGCTAAAACCTTATGAGAAGTTTGTTTTCCCTGAATTAATTGAGGTAGGGTTAGCTGGCAGCCATGATGGCGAAGTAGGTGGATTGTTCGTAATTTTCTCTATAATGTGATGCCAAATCTGACATATTTGGTCCACAAACAGTGATTTTATCGCTAATTTTAGAATTTAACAACTTTCGTGACTTTGCTTCTTGTAACCATTCACTTGACCGGACTAAAATTTCGTACGATATTTTATGAGCAATTTCCGTACTAACGGAATTTTAAGCTTTAATTTCATATCAAAAACATTGATGCCCGACTTCTTTTTTGATAAGAAAAACCGAGTCTGATTTTCACCGATTTTCGGTCAGAAAACGAAACTTATGATCCCCCGTTAGGCCTCGCCAACTTGATTTTTAGTGTCCCGTAACCTGCCCGCGCTTCATTTTCATGTCCGCGTTTGAATTCATTACTGACATTTTGGGGAAAAAATACCGTTTTTGCAATGAAAACGTCCGAATTCATGCATTTTGTGTGATGAAATTGTGAAAAATGATTTTGACGAGAAAAAAATATCATGTGAAATTGTGCAGAGCAGAAGGATCGATTTCGAACCCCGGACCTCTCGTTCTCCAATCGAACGCTCTACCATCTGAGCTATCAAGCGAAACTAGTTATATCCGTGAGATTTAAACACTTCATCAACAACCCATCGACGGAACGAAATTAATTTAGTTCGAGACAAGATTCGAGGAGCTACACCTAGCACATAAAGTCCCTGACCAGGTGCTTTGAGGTTGGCAAATTCAAAATATATAACCGGTACCAAAAATTTGAGATACACATTAAATGAGCAAATTTCTTCTCCGCAGTTTGATATCTCATTCAACAAAATCGAATGGATACTTATAAAGTTATGGTGATTTCAATGACCGCGCATAACAACAGCAAAGTTGCATTAGGTATTCATTGAATTGTGTGTGATTACTGTTCTAACTGTCACACAAATCAATGATTTCCTATACCTAGTGCAACTTTGCTGTTGTTATGCGCGGTCATTGAAATCGCCATTACTTCAAAAGTATCCATTCAATCAAAATGCTAGCCACCAACACTACTTTTGCAGCATTTTTAAACAGCTGCTTTTTTATCTTTGTGTAGGCCTACTTATTTGGTGTGTTCGAAGGGTGGGGGGGGGGGGTATTATTTGGCCTCTATCTAATATGTTTCTTTGTTTGTTCGTTTGTTCGTTTGTTAATTAATTAATAAATAATTATTGAAGGGGAGGTTCAAGGAGCAGTGATGAAAGGTCTTAAATGTATCGCCACAACACTTGTTCCAGGGGTCGCATTCTGACGCGTCTGCGGGGAGTCTATGACTATTTGATCATAACTTTTATGAAATGTAGGACCTTGGAATAAGTATCTACTTATTCCAAGGTAGGACCAAGGGACTTACTGAATACAGCCTACCAAGAGCACTTACTAACAGCCTCAGCTATAAAAAATATGCATGTTTATAGTCCTACCTTAGGACTACTCTATCTAACTAAGCCTAGAAAACTGCTACCAATCCGAGAACCGCTATCAACCCGAGAACCGACCCGTTGACTCAGCAGGAGGATGGCTGACTCAGTGTTTCTAAATTCTATCTTATTATATAGTATTTCCATGGGTAGGCTGGTTTTAGTGGCCCTACGAGGAGGGCTAGTATTACTCAGTTGAAATGTATTGTTATTTTCTTTTCATGTTATACTATATTAGAGGGTTCACGGCTATCCAGGGTTTTATTGTTGCAATAATGACTTTCAGTTGGTAAATCACCGTGTGTATGACGAAATGTATAGAATTCCAACACATGAATATAAATATATATATAAATAAATATATAAAACACAGCCATAGTTTGGTTGTGTTTTCGTCATGTTCAGCTATTTCGGAGCACATTTTGTGTAGTTGCATAATTGCCTTATTGTCTGTACAAATTACTAATATTAATAATGAATTCAACTGATGTAATGATTGGCCCGTGAATTTAATAAGCAGGTTACATTGAAAGTTGTACACATATGTAACTGATATTCAACTGATTTGAGTTAATTACGTAATACGGTACGATATATCATCTCATCATGATCATCACACATCAGTTGAATATCAGTTACATATGTGTACAACTTTCAATGTAACCTGCTTATTAAATCCACGGGCCAATCATTACATCAGTTGAATTCATTATTAATATTAGTAACGAAAATTCACATTTGTTGTGTTATTTTCAGAACAATTCATTGGGAATGCTGGAATACTCGGCTGATTTTTTTGGATTTTTTGAAGATCCAAATCGTACTAGTATAGGCCTACACGCCTGATTAAGCAATACATCAAATGTATTCTGTATTTTATCATTGGTTTGTTTGTAATGTATTTGTATTGGATGTTTAATTTGTTTAAAGGTCACATAATTGTATCTATGGATTATTAAAGAGGTGATATTTTATAACAACCCCTTATTGAATGCACAAATAGACCGTTACTCTATTAAATCAAAAGATTGAAAGTCAATCTTAAAGATTGTGCTGAGGGAAGGATATTATAAGATTGAAAAATATTCAATCTAATAGAGTGACAGTTCAATATATCGGACTGAAATTTCACTCTATTAGATTGAACATTTTTAATCTTTTAAAATCCTTCCCTTCGCACATTAACGCTTTCCATGCGGCAGGCGGCTGCAGACGACATTCCAAAATTTCACAAAATGTTTCAAAAATGTCAAAATTATTGAATTTCATCACCTTTTTGGAATCACTATGAGAAATGCATTACAATAAGTACAAACATTCCAAGTAGGCCTATTGGTTCAGTAATTCTTGAGATAGACTTTCAAATTTTGGGAAAGGTTTCTGAAAAATCTATTTTGTATATGGTTAAACCAATGGCCGCGTGGAAAGTGTTAAGATCGCCTTTTCAATCGTTTAATTTAAGAGAGTAAGATGCTCGACATGGACCATGTTGACCGTGGCTTAATCCGAGAATTATATTATAATCATGCTGAATCATTAATTAAATTTGCTATCTACCGTTGATAGCATTTATGCATAATATGATCATACATGTGATGCGATCGAGTCGCAGACAGGCTGCCTGAATGAATTTGCCCTGAAATGACAAAATGAGCTTGATCAAGACAATTGTCTGAAGTTCTATGGCATGTGAAACGCGTTGGTGTTTGGTATAGGCCTACTGCACATTTTGAAGCGCAAATAACTAAACCTCACAGATTAAAACTTTAGTCTTATTGACTTTAGCCTAGCTCTATCCCCTGGAGACCGAGTTCGTTAAAAATCCACTAAATCAATGGCAAAAACCGTGACCTCACGTACACTGGGTTCGACCTTTGCGAGTCGTTGAAAGTTTCCCTTTTGTCAGTAAGTGTAGGCAGTGGTATGGGTAATGGTAATGGTATGTGGGTCAGACACTTCGCTTCCAATGTGTTTTGACAGGATTTGAGACCTACGGCAAATACACCAGAATAATGTACAGGTTCTTTACAACTATAAACATTCAGATATATATATTTATAGTTGGCATTGCACAGTGCTTGTCCAATTCAAATAACATAGTCCCGGTGAAAATGCGCATGATATACACATAGTACAATTTGCTCAAATTGACCACAAAAAGAGCACAAAATGTTTGCGATTTCCGAAATTAATTACAGAAAGATGTTAGATAACGCAAAAGATATTCAAATACATTTTTTTCTCAATCAACACCAAATAGTCTGTTGTATGAAAAGTACAATATCATAAAATATGTTAAAATTATACTTTAGTGAAAACAACAATATTATGATCTTCAATAACGCAATATACGTTTAATTACTCAAAAAGATGTACAACGTAACGCGGTATCACAAAAGATGTTCAATATCACAAAATTATCATTCATTAGTGAAATCAACCAAATAATTTATCTTCAATAACATAGAATATGTTTCATTACCGGAAAGATGTAAAATGCGGTATCACAGAGACACAGAATATATTCAATATCATAAAATATGTTAAGATTATACTTTAGTAGTGAAAACAACAATATATGATCTTCAATAACGCAGAATACGAATTACTCGAAAGTTGTATAGATAGAGGAGAGCGGGTAGTGTACGCCCTATGGGAAGGTTCGTGATTTTCACCATTGCGCATATTTTAGGAATTTAGAAATGACGAAATTAGGTTATTATAGCACATGGTCTTCTTAAACATTCTATGTTAGCTGCGGTCCGTTTGACATTGTGGTTATAGAACTGTAACAGAAAAACTAAATTTACACCACAAAATTGAAATTTTCTTGCATTAATGATGACGTATTATTATCAACAGGGGAGAGCGGGGAGTGTTCGCCCCATTTTCATTTGAAGCGGTCTAGATAGACGCCAATTTTAAACTTTGAATGGACCTATTGATTTCATGTGAAAGATTGATATCTTGGCTACATACGACCATGATCTCAGTACTCTACTGTAAAAGCAAGAGTTAATGATACACGCTTAGAGAAAATTGTTCTAAAGTTGTCCTGCCAGGAGAACCCTTAAAGGTTCTTTAAAGAACCCAAAATAGTTCCCCAAACATGATACAGAACCATTTTTGGTTCTATGAAGAACCTTTTTGGGTTCTTCAATTTTCAAGAATCTTTTTGAAGTTTCTATAAGGAACCTCTCTCTTGAACCTTCAAAAAAGGTTCTTGAAAATTGAAGAACCAAACAAGGTTCTTCATAGAACCAAAAATGGTTCTGTATCATGTTTGGGGAACTATTTTGGGTTCTTTAAAGAACCTTTAAGGGTTCTCCTGGCAGGACAAAAAAAGGTTTTTTTAAATGTCTCAAAAGGTCGAACTTGCCCGACGCGGGGGTAGGTTCGCCCATAGGCCGGGGCAAGTTCGCCCTAGGCTCTAGACTTGATCTCAAGTCTCAGACTCACTACCCTCTCTCTCCCAATTCCTGGTTACAAGTAATATTTTCCTTCTGATTCGAAACTGTAATATTGCTGTAGAGCTGGTGCCAGCCTGGTGCATATCTCATTGACCCTATACCTATCGCATGTATTTCATGTAAATATTTGGGACAATGTGTGAGAGATACTGTGTCCTCATATATAGGGACCATCATACACCACACTTATCATTCATGACATATATTTAGTACTGTTTCAATATATGGATATTTTGTTAAACATAGCTACACTATAAAGCTCTTTCCTGGTAGATTGGCTTTTTAGCGCTTTAGCGCGGGGAGTTAGCATCTGTGTTATTTAGCGAAATTAGCGCTAATTTGCTCCATTTGTGTTAATATCGCTAATAAGGATATGGGGTAAGGTGTCATGATTTTTAGCACATTAGCGCGTGGAGTTAGCATCCGGGATAATTAGCGAAATTAGCGCCAATTCGCAATAACGCTAATAGCGCTAATAACGCTAATTAGCATCGGTGGTGCTAAAAACGCTATTATCGCTAATTTTGCAAGTAAGTGCTAAAAACGCTAGGAACACGGGATATCGCGCTAATTGCGCTAATTGCGGCAGAGTGCTAACCAAGTGCAATTAGCGTTATTAGCGCAAGACCGCTAATCAAATGCAATTAGCGCTATTAGCGCTATTAGCGTGACTCCTAGACTTGGTTCATCTTCAGAAATTGCACTTTAGCGCTTACAACGCTAATCAAGTGCAATTAGCGCTATTAGCGCTAATTGCGCGACTCCTAGACTTGGTTCATCTTCAGAAATTGCACTTTAGCGCTTACAACGCTAGGAACACGGGATATCGCGCTAATTGCGCTAATTGCGGCAGAGTGCTAACCAAGTGCAATTAGCGTTATTAGCGCAAGACCGCTAATCAAGTGCAATTAGCGCTATTAGCGCTATTAGCGCTAATTGCGCGACTCCTAGACTTGGTTCATCTTCAGAAATTGCACTTTAGCGCTTACAACGCTAATCAAGTGCAATTAGCGCTATTAGCGCTATTAGCGCTAATTGCGCGACTCCTAGACTTGGTTCATCTTCAGAAATTGCACTTTAGCGCTTACAACGCTAGGAACACGTGATATCGCGCTAATGCGCTAATTGCGGCAGAGTGCTAATTGGTCGAAATTTTCAACGGATTTGAATTTCCACCGACGCGTTTTTTCTACAAATTGTTAATTTATCATAGACACGCAACCGACTTCTAGTAGCCTACATTGACTAGTACCCGTAGACAATTTGTTGTCGCAACAGACTACTACATGTAGTACCCGTATTAAATACCAGGCTTTTCAAAGCTGTGAGTCATACAGGCGCGAGCGAGACAGACATAGCACACGTTTCCAACAAATTTTCAAAGTCAATAGAGACGACCATCCCTACTTTTACCGGCTCTGATATAACCAATCAAAGGAAACAAGAATAAATATTTGCATGCGTTATATATAATTCTTGAACGATGTGTGACCTATAGGGCGATTGCACGGAAGGTCATTAGTTCAAACTGTCCTCCAGAACAACTCATGCATGTATGGAGTACAACACTAATCACTTGGATCAATATCAGTAAACAGGTGATTGGTATTGTACTACATGCATGCATGAGTTGTTCTGGAGGACAGTTTGAACTAATGACCCTTCGTGCAATCGCCCTATAGGGTTTTCTAACCAAACGTATAGAGCGAAGCTAATCTAGTATAAACAAATGAGCTGTGTAGGTTTGATTAAAAGAGATAACAATGTCCAAATAATACGTAATATGGTTCAAACCTCATGATTTTATTAAAACCTCATGTAGTAATCTAGTTTATCTTCCCTTAATATGAAAGTAATCTACTGTGCGCGACATGAATAGTACTATGGTGAAATGGAGTGAGAGTCTACAAGCAAGGCATTATTGTGCCTGTCATTTATGACAGGTTCCTGGCATATGAAAAGAAAAAAAATCAATAGTTGATACAGATGATACTTTACATACTAACAATATTGCAAAAATAAAATGGTCTAAGACTCTTTGTTTCTTTAAATTGCCGTTAAAAATAATTCACATTTGTGAAGGAAAATATTTGCCAGGTTCACAAATTGTACTTTGAGAAGTGGTTGATCCAGCAGATGGGTCAACAACAATTGGGGGAGATAACTGTATCTGGAAACCAACCAAATCTTAAAAACAGAACTCAGAAACAGAATATTAAGAACTGTGAGATTAATTATTATGGATTAATTATTATGGACTTGTAGCTGATGCCGATTATCTGGTAAACACTATAACAAACACTTATTTGTATACAAAGTACGTACCAGACTTTCATGACTTCAGTGCATATACTATAACCCAGGTAAACCATACCAATTATTTGATCTACAAAAATATCCAAAGAAATCTAATTTTGACCGAGTGGCAACCACAATACCCGAATTTTGTCAAACAGTGTTTTGAACGTATTAATCTGTGAAAGATATTCAGAGATTTTAATCTCTGAATATCTTTTACAGATTACGTTCAAAACGTTCAATAGTGCCGGGTAATATATAAGCATTTGTTTAAGTATAATATTTGTTAATTGCAATTGCAACAATGTCTTCTGTATTCTGTTTTGCTTATTCTTCACTTGATTACTTTCATTATTGGGGAAGACAAACTAGATCAACTATGCTACATACAAACAACAATAATATCATAGCTTAATGCATACATCAGTGAAAACGGCCGTTTCAATCCGTGCATTTTGTTATTCAACCCGTAAATGTAATCATTTTAAACACGATGACTTTCTTATAATATATTCCTTTTAGTTATATACACGCACATGCAACATATCTTATACCATAGCTTTAAGATGGACATGGTGGTACACTGCAAAAAGGTTGCTTAAATATTTACTCAACATTTTACACAACGTTGTTGAAGTATGCAACCGCTCAATAGTTGCGTAAAATTTACCCAACACCGTTGGATAACATGTTTTCACCAACAGTTGAACAATTCCAGTTACTCAGCAGCTTGCACAATTTTGATTACACAACGGTTGGGTATTATTAATTAACCACTTGTTGGGCATTTTGTGACTGTTGCTTAATTTGTGAATTGTTTTCATTATATATTGAGCATTTTTGTATAGCAACTGTTGTTTAATTTATCAAATGTAGCCATATGTTGGGTATTTTATTTGTGACAACTTTATATTATATATTGAGCATTTTTGTATAGCAACACGGGGTAGGCAAATAATGTGAATTCTGGGCGATGCAGCAGAGCTACATACATCACTTCCTCTCGGTAGTGAACCGGTAACTTGTAATGGGAATTTTAGGCGATGCAGCAGAGCTACATACACTATTCCCTTTCGGTAGTGAATCTGTAATTTAGTTGAACATGTTATTTAACTAGGCCTATATACATGATATCTGACATCTCTTATCATTGGTGTTATTTACTGTGAACGTTTGCCAAACGTAGTCTTGCTATCTGGATATGAAGGTATAAATAGATCACATGACATGAACTATTCAGTATATGTCCATGTCGTGTATTTTTTGGCTATAAAAATCGACTATTCAATATTCATCGCCTGTGGCACGTCGCAATAACACCGTTGAAATGATATTCATAAACAAATATATGACAAACAAGGATGGGAAGTTTAAACTATTTTGTCAGTGTTAGCGATTTATTCCGTTTTGGATGCCAAGACAGAATAATTGTGGTCCTGCGCTGCAAAAAGGTTGCTTAAATATTTACTCAACATTTTACACAACGTTGTTCAAGTATGCAACCGCTCAACTGTTAAGTAAAATTTGCCCAACACCGTTAGATAACATGTTTTCACCAACAGTTCAACAATTCTAGTTACTCAAAAGTTAGGTAATTATATTCACTCAACAGTTGTTCAAGTATGCAACAGCTCACGAAATTGGCTTTTTTGGACAACAGTTGCCTAAAATTCACATGTGCGTAACTTGCATCAACTGTTGCGTGATTGTCCTCAATGCTCATGCAACAGTTGCCTAAGTGGAATATTTTACGCAACATATTTTAGCAACAGAAACAGTTTCCACCAACATTTTAAGGACATTGTTTTCGACGAATTGCTCAACGCTGGGGATTTTTTTCTTTTATACAACGCCTAACTTTCTACATATAATGAATGAATTTTAATCAACACGTCAACCAACGGATGATAAAAGTACTTTTAGCAACGTATTTTAAGCAACCTTTTTGCAGTGTATCTTTAAAAAAATAAACATTACAAAAATATTACGATAATTCCCTACCTTTGTAAATCCTGTCCGCATTAAAATGCCATTCGCTTTTCGATGAGTAGGCTGTAGCTATAAAGAGGTTTTGGTTCACAATGTCGTCGATAGCTACTTGAAAATTTGCTGACGATATGCAATCTGCAAGAAAAATAACAGTTTGTTTTTCACCTAATAAAATGCATACAATTTGATCCTTTAGACCATTATCCTTATGCCAACTTTTATTGGAATCAGATTGGGTGCGAAAAATTAATTTAATGATCTGACCCCACCAACACCAATGTGTTTACAGAAAATAGGTTATTTTATACAGCATGACTCGACAAATAATGCGTATGAATTTAGGGGTCAATTTTTCAGTTTCTCAGTTTCAGTTCATTCATCACCGTGACATTATTTTGAATTTGAATTTGAAAATCACCTGTTGAATAGGATATAATTATTTGTAGTTTCACTACAATAATTACAAAATGAAATTATTGGGAATGCGTCGTCCATTGTATCATTATTTGCTTGATCCAACAGATTCCAAAATCGCAATAGGTACAATAATTAATTAAGCTTTTTTGTAATATCAAAAACACTTTCTAAAACATCTCGTGAGCGGAGGGTATTTCTTTTTGTATTTTGAACCTTTCTCATGTATGATGAGTGTAAAACGAACCCTTGGTTATGATAAAATACGTATTATTAATCATAATAACCCTAATCTACTCCCCCCCCCCCCCCTTTTTTTTGGCCATTTGCAGTCAAATATCACCAGTTCTCATGTATCACCATTGTGCCTAAGGCATATCATACATCATCATAAATATAATGGTAATTAGGCTCATGAATATTAATGAGTTTTGGTGGAAAATTTGGCAATTCTTTTTTAAAATGTTTTGAGCTATCAAAATAACACCCAAACATAACCAAAATGCTACAAAACTGAGGTCAAGTTCTTGCAAAAGAAGAAACAAGTATCGAATTATCTCTACAATTAAAGAATTTATGGCATTTTTTGTGAATGAAATTTATGTTTTTTATTAAGCCCTATTAAGGCTATTTAGCCGGTGATTTGGGGTCACGTGACCACCATTTATATTTTTTTCAATCCACTACCATTTTCAATCCACTATCATTTTCATGAGATCCGTGACCAGTTTTAGGATACCTTTTTTCTTGATGGATTTGTCAAGATGGACTAATTCAAAGAAAAATGAGCTCCTATATACCTCCCAGAAGTGACGGCAATCATTTTTATAGCGTAAAATCTAAAATGGCCGCCATACAGGGGCCCGAAAATTCAAATGGCTTCAATTAAGCTAAAAGCATACCAAATTGTTCGCCTGAGCACAAGGATTCCAGAAAAGTATAGTTTGCCATATGTTTGGTTAACGAGTTATCGGGTAAAACGTAAAAAGGTCGTTGACCTTTCCATATGGGGTCAAAATTTAAACTTGCACCGATTTTGAAAAACAATATCTCATATTGTTCGTATGATCACAAGGATTCCAGAAATGCTAAATTTTGACCCCATATGCAAAGGTCAACGACCTTTTTACGTTTTACCTGATAACTCGTAAACCAAACATCGGAAGTATTTGAAGATGATATGTTATTTATAGACGTTATTCCTAATTGGCGCATTTACGTCAAAAGAGGGCCGCGATATTCAACTGAGCATGCTCAGACAGAGCATTTAGTGCTCAAATCCTCAGGCTTGTCCGGACCAGTCCCGAACGAGTCAACTTCTACTTATGTGGGATCGGGAACACGGCCTAAAAATATATAGAAATCCTTACCTCCATAATGAGCTCTGAAGAGCGTAGATGGTGTGAGAGGATCCAATCCCGTCAATTGTCCTGGTTGGTAACGGTTAGGATTGCTTGCCTCAAAGTAGTGAGCTACTGCATGTACCATGGTATCCACTGTTATATCGGTCAAGGTATAGTCGGTAGGTCGGACATGCCTACGGTTTGGTAAGAAGGCGCCAACATTCCAAATGCCGACGCAACCGACAATTATGATTACGAGAAGGATCGATGTGTTGTCGTGCATATTGAAATCTGTGGAGAAAAGAGAGAAAGACAATACACTCGTGCAGATGTTATGTTCACAATGGCAAATATGGAGTTATGACATTATCCACATATCGACATCAGTAAGCGTCCGTTGATTTTTCAAACTAATCTTGAAATACCACATACGCATTAACTGACCAATAAGCAAGTGATGGTAGAAATCCCGAGTCAAAAATACCCGAACAAGTATAGTTGTATTATTGACCTTGGCAATCCGCCCAACATTAAATTCATTTGTGCCGCGACTTCCATAAAGCTTTGATTATATACTTGGACTAACACAAATGTAGGATGATATTCCTAAAATACCAAAACTATAAACTGAAAACCCGACAGACCCAAAACGTATAATCACTGTCTTAAAATGAATAATGGTACGTATGACAATTAAGTTTTTACCAAATTGAGGTAGTTTAAATAATCAAAAACAATATAGAAAACATACCTTGATTGTAGAGCACGCATCCGTGTTATACGCCAAATACAGCACCTACAGTATAGTCATCGAATCATGATAATGTCATTCATTCATGAGTACTGTGCCTCGTAGTTATCTCGAATTATTGAAATAAAAGACCCAGTTATTCGCGTCAGTCACGAACAAATATCGCACATTGAACTCTAAAAATATATTGACTTACGGAAGATTAGTAGACATCATAAATTCCCGGGATAATATCATGATATTTTCCAAACAAATAGTATATAAAGAAATAATCATTAATGTACAGTTTGTGTATCAGACTGAATTAACTAGACTGAATCAAGACCTACATGAATGAATGGCTGATTCGTGTTATTATTTGCAACCATCGACAAGAAATATGCCAAACCAAATGAACACATAAAATAAGGGGAAAGACAAGAAAGACGATAAACAGGGTGAGTCAAAAAAAAAAGGTGAAATAATTATCAAAAATATTTGTTATCAGAATATGAAGGCAACCAAACACAATATTGAATATTTTACTCAATAATGCTGATATTAAAGGTAGATGTTCTGATTCCTGGCCCGATTTTCAACTTGATGTTTTCTATTTTACATCTGTACATGAAAGGTCATCCTTAAAATTGTTGCATTCCAAAGTTTGAGTTGCAAACTCCAATGGGTCTTATTTTAGAAGCACAAGGTCACAAGAAATTTGACCATTGAGAAGTACACAAACTGGCAGGTGGTTAACCACCTGTGGTGGCAGTAATTCACTCCATTTTAGCCTATAATTTCTAAATGGAACATTTCTAGGCCCTAAGATTTTACAGTCATAATGAGAAATGTAATGATTCAAAACATGAAATAATGCAGGTACATATCTGCATATAAAAGTGATATGTGTATGATGCTCATACAAAGTGAAATATAGAGGGCCGTATTCTCATACTAAACACGGTTTTAGCTTAAAACTGTATCTAACTAAACTCGTGTCTAAATTAAACGCGAGTTTATCTTTTAAACGACGTGTTTAACAAAACCCGATTCCGCATATTTCCACGTGTCATTTTAAGACTACACGATCTGCACGTCAGCTTTCACCGGACGCGGTTGAGTAATCATTCAAGGCGTACAATTGATGTACGAGTCTAGTTAAACGCGCGTTAAACTACCCCCATACCCATGTTTAAGGTTAGACACTTTTCAGTGAGTTAAACGCGTGTTTAAGTTAAACACATTTTCGAGAATTATTAATTATTATTATTAAACAGCATTTATATAGCGCCTTTTCTAAAAAAGACCAAAGCGCTGTACAGAGATAAAATACACACACGATAAAAAGTACCAAGTAATGTACAAAATATAAAACACAACAATTGAATAAATTGGGACATTAAAAATGGCAGTAAGTAGTAAGAATACAATAAAATAGATGATACGCGTACATCCACACACACACACCCCACTCACCCCCCCCCCCCCCCTCCCCACCCCTCGCCCTAACACACCCATCATATAGCTACACACCCTACACACATACCCCACACGTACCCACATACCCAGCAAGCATACACTCAGCACCAAGCATATAATAAGACTAAAACATATAATATACAGTGGTAAAACATTAATAATATTGACAGAATTGCACAACAGGTTATATGTTTAAAAAGGCATGACTGCAGAATGAGGCAATAAGAGTTGCGTTTAGTTAAACGATGTGTTTAAAGTCAAAGTTCAACGCGTGTTTAGCTTAAAACCGCTTTTAAATATGTACGAGAATACGGCCCTATATTGTATGTCTATGAAATTGAAGATGTATACTCAGCTGTGAAAGGTCAGTCAAAACCAACCATCTCCTTGGCTGGTCACTAAACAGGGTGTTAATGGTGTGTACTAAAACAGTGACCGATCACAAAATGTGTTTACCTTTTTCTTTACCTACGCTTCGTCAACCTCTGTAGGCTGAAGCCTAGGCTCTTTCAGCATCTTCCATCTGCGTCTGTCTTGTGCTTCTTGTCCATGACGTTCCTCTGTATTCGGCTAGCTCGTCTCTCCATCTTTGTTTCTGCCTGCCTCTTCTCCTTTTGCCTGTACGGGGTTGCTACTCGATTGTTCTTATCATGCTTATTGTCCACCGATTATCATTTTGTCTTGAGATATGTCCTGCCCATCTCCATTTCATGTCCTTGATTTTTTTTGATGATGTCTTTTACCTGGTTTTATTACGAATTGTAGTGTTCTTTTGTTTGTCTCGTATTGTGTTTAACAATGTTTAAAGGAGGTGTCCAGCAAGCACAACATCGTGCATTATATGTTAGAAAAATAATTATCGATCCCAAATCGCGTAGCTATAATAGAACAAAACATCATATTCATCCTAAAAACGAATAACAACTATCAATCTCTCAACATGCAGTTTTTAAGATTGGCGGTGATCGAAAGTCTCGGTATCAATGACGTCATGGTTATTGGTGCTCGTATTAGCGCAAGTGTATTGTATAACTATGCCTTCAATTGATGCCGGAACTTTCGATTGCCGCGAATTTTAAAAATTGCATGTTGAGAGATGGCAGTTTTAATTCGGTTTTGTGATAAGTATGATGTTTTGTTCTATATAATTACGCCATTTGGGCTCGATAATTATTTTTCTAACATATAATGCACAATGTTGTGCTTGCTGGACACCCACTTTAATAGAAACGTTTGACTACCTTAAAACTCATCCAAGGACAATAAATAGTTTATTTACATTTGAGCTATTTGAAAAGACCAAATTAGTTAAATGTTCATCTTTGATGAGCAAAAGGAGTTCATGTACAGTATAACAAATTGAAATAATGGGCACTCTTGCAATGTACATACGTCTAAGCAGATTACATTATTAAGATGATTATAAGGCTTCACAACACCCAAACAGACAAAGATGTACACAACGTTACTATTTATACGTTTCTAAAATCAAGCAAGGATGAAACTAAACATGAATGCATACGAGCTTTTTAGACCTAAAACGAGGATATCGATATGCAAGATTTGTGCTTTTGATGTTTTATTGAACATAGGTTGAGTTTGGTACCTGACCATGATAATAATTGAGTAATGGCAAATGATGAAATATAATTCATAACAATAATTTGACTAATTATTAGTCTGTAGATAACGAGATAAAATACGTTGAATGAAAAGTTTACCACAAAATATATCTAGATCTCTTTCTTCAAAATATCATCTAGGTTCCAAATGATAGGTTTAGTATACTCGATGGGATAGCGTAAGCGTATAGACGAAATTCGAACAAAACACGTAAATGTAATGTGAATATTATTTTGGGTGATTTAGATTTTTACTGTCAAGTTCGTGGCGGTCAAACATTATTATTAAAATTATACTGATATCAACGGTATTACTCGATTTCAATTATCGCCCATTCGTCTATATCGGCATCCGATTGGATTCTTAAGGCCTCGCCATGTGTCACGTGATCATCCATAGCAAGTCCTGGCTGCGAAGATGGTGCAACCTTTGGAGGTACCTTGGTCACGAACTTGTAAATCATGATTGCAGCGGGCAATCCGAAGACTACCTCGACTATGGCAACACACAAACCAATCCATGCTCCTACAGAAAGCTCCTTCAAAAAGAAATGGACAATCGAATTCACTCTTTTACATATTAGCCTAATAATTGATATCATGTTCAAAATGTACACCATTAATATTACACGTGATATTATTGCTATCGGTGTGCATTACGGAATAAAAAAGCACCAGGAAACATTTTATGGGATGTTTAAGAATTAAATATTCTTACTTGGTGCAACTTTATATGGTAAATTTTACTCGGACCCCGGGTATGTTGTAGGCCCTACAATGATTCCATAAGAAACTGAAGGCACTGGCCCGTTATTCGTATATCATAATATAACAGATAACCAAGTTTTCATTTAACGATTATCCTTGATCCGTAGTCTTAAATTATTTAAATTCCTTAAATGCTTACTTCTGGCTTGGAGGTACCAATTTCCGGTAAGAGTGTAGATGTTGGAGTCGTTGACGCTGTTGTACCAGAGGTGGAAAACCACGTATTCATGGTTGACTAAATGGTAAAAATAAGCACACGATTAGTAGTTAACAAATACAACATGGTTTGAGGGAAAGTAGTGCAAACTACTGGTCCCGCGGCGTTGGATGACTGGTGACTACCTCCAGGTGCAGAGCAGAGGGAGGTGGTCACCAGTCACCAGGCATCCAACACCAAGGGCCAGTAGTTTGCACTACTTTCCCGAAAGAAACCATGTTGTATTTGTTTTATTACACCTCATACATATTTCATTGTCTACACTAAATTAAAAATCGAAAAAAGCTTACGTCGCTCCCGCGTAGGCTCGTAGTCGTAGTAGTAGGCCTACGCCTGCCTACACCTACAGACAGTACACACAGCGAGCCAAGAAGCGGCGGACTCAATTCCCCTGGCAGAAAAACAATATCATATAAACCCGTTTCCTAGTTCTTCGCAATCATTGCTGCAGACCTTCACGGATTTTGATGCAGCATAATGATCCATAAGAAGCCTAAAATCTGCGTCTGTTTAGTTCGCGAATTTCTTCGGCAGATGTTTAGCAGACGACGCCATGTTTGTTGTTGTCAAGCAATCGCGTACTTGGCGTCACCGTTTAACATGTACGTAATATTCATAGGCTCTAGAATTGAGTCGGGTGACGGTGTTGATCAGCGGGAAGTAGTTCAAACTCTCGCATGTTTGGTAGTACAATAAACCTAAACAAACATTCGGTAGGTATTTTTATTTATCCGACTTGCTTAAAAATGAACCAATCAAAAAAGAGTATACCCTAATATAATTATGTAAGAGGTGTAATAAAACTCAGTTGTGTAGCCAGAGGGGGAGGAGGGCGAGGGGTATTAGCCCCACCAATATTTTGAGTCTGCCGGTTGAGATTGACAGTGTCGGTTCATTTTACAATGAGAATCATGGTACTATGACGTTCAAATTAGTACAACAATAATTTTTTAGGAGCTCGTTTAACCCCAAAATGTATGCAAAAACGCACATTTGTTTACTCAGCAGTTTTGTCGGTTCACTGTTATTTCTCGTCCTTCCAATATGAAAAACCTAGCTACGCCACTGCTCTTTACTCTATGAATTATTTCGATACCAGCGGTTATATCAAATGCAACGGTCATGTTACAGGTTCGGTTCTGTTATCCTGGGTGCCCGGATGACAGCCATGTAACATGGGTAATTATACCGTAGTTGTATTAGGTGTCTTATCAGCTGCCCGATATTCGTAACCGAGGCCAAATTATGATATTAATGTGGATGAGAGAATTATTACGAATATTGTTACTAAACATTACAAACGGTGTGGTAGTAATGCGGCGTGTGAGTGGTTCGTCTCGACGATATCGGTTATCCAGACTATAGACTGTTTATATTAAACGAACACTGCGTACGCAGCACGCCCCTTAAATCATTAATTATTTGAATGGTTGATTATGCGGGCTTTACAGCTGAAAACGGATCATGCAATATGCTAATCTATTTTATTTATTCAATAATAAATCCGATTAGAGTTGATCCATACTATATACCAGAATCAGACACCGATTGTAACGTTCCAAGAGGAGCAACACAATTGGTCTCACCCACGTATGCGAGGCTGCATTATTTACGCGGATGCAGTTCGCCAAACCGCGCGTTACATTGTGCTGAAAATGTCAAATTTGCATATGTTTGTGTCGACGTTGTATTTATCCGACGAATCTACGAATTCCCTACCTGGTACTTTGTGATATCACCAACATCTGGCTTGGTTGTTGCATCTTGCTTGTTTGTATATGATACTTCTGTAGGTATCTGCGAGAGTAAAATTAAATACAATTCATTACTTCCAACGGTTTTTAAGTGATTAACAAGCGCATTTCGCTAGTTGAAATATGGCAGACTATGCTACATACAGTCGCGGTTTACTACAATTCCGACCGCCTTCAAGGTGTTTTTTTTATTCTTCCAAAATTTTCCAAATATGGTTTTTATAACCCTAACTCTGCTAAATCCAACTGAATCCAACGAGCCAGGCTGTTTGTTCCACCCGGGTGGAAGTTTTTTGCAGAAATTCTGACCCCAGCCTATACTTGGCGCAGTATACTTGACACACACATATACTGAAAATCCCAAGTCCCGCGTGCTGGAGTCCCGTGGTTCAAATCCCGTGTGGGGGGTGGGGGGGGGGGGGGGGGGGGGGGGGCTCGCGGCGATATTTTGGATCACTTATCGCCGCGGGGGGGGGGGGAATATGAAAAAAATTGCCTAAGGGAGCAGTTCCATTTGTACGCGATAAAAATTGCGAGAATGTTCCGGGCCCCGATGAGTTTTTTATCAGGCCCCGATGAGATTTTTATCGCGAACAGTTGCGAGTGGCAAAGGATTATTTATCGCGAAGCGTATTACCGCTTGTTTAAATATAACGAAAGATAAGTGGTCGGTATGTAAATAGAGCTTCGGGTTATTTATTCTAGTTGTAAGGTACAAATTCAGCATTTCATGTTTTTAGAGATAATGTTATTGATTATGGATGTTTAACGTAAATTGTATTATCCTCGTGTATTTGCTAAACAATGTCCCGCTCTATTTGCTAAACATACCCCAGGGTATGGCAGAGGCCTCGTATCGGGCCCCGATGTCTATTTTATCGGGGCCTGATGACTATTTTATCGCGAATCAACTTGAAAAACATCGGGTCCAAAACATATCAGGCCCCGATACAGTCGCGATAACTTTATCGCGTATAAATGGAACTGCTCCCTAAGGAGGTTAGGGTTAAACGCCCTGTCACATAATTATTAGCAAATAGAGCTAACATGTGTCCGACGTTTTAGAAATATCGGTGTACATTCATGTAAGTTTGTCATTCGCTCGCTTACGAGGTAATAAATACGTTCTTAATTCCAAAACTATTATAGCTCTAGCATGAAAATATTAAATTATACAGTCAGTGCCTGACCAGTTTGGTTAAAGAAGTTGACGAGGATGAGATGCTGATCTACCTTTATGGATGCGCGAAACAAGGACAGTGGCTGCGATGGGACTCTGCCATGCAAGTGGACACATCATGGAAGAAACTCCTGTATGTTTGGACACCAGAACTCCTGTCGTTCCAGATAAATGCCATCCATGACCAACTCCCAACACCAACTAACCTGAGACTCTGGGGCAAGACAAATATGGGATTGTGCCAGTTATGTCACCACCGAAATTGTACTCTGCTCCACATCCTGAACTGTTGCAGCTTTTCCTTAGAAAATGGAAGGTACAATTGGCGCCATGACCAAACATTGAGAGCAATTGTATCAGGACTGGTACCATATGTCGATGAAGCAAACAACAACAGACCATCAACATCCCAGTCTCAAAGTTTCAGTCCTACCATAGCATTCCAAACAGCAGATGGCACAAAATACCGTAATCCAGTCTTGCCGTACAGAAAGCCAAAAGAGACAGACATCCTGAAAAATGCCAGTGACTGGAAACTCCTGGTGGATGAAGAGCACTCGCAGATAGTATTTCCTCCAGAAATTGTTGAGACGGCCAAGCGACCTGACATTACTATTTTCTCAACTCGGACTAAAAATGTCATCATCATTGAATTGACAGTCCCAGCGGAGGAAAACCTTGCAAATGCTTTCGCCAGGAAGAAATGTAAATATCAAGACCTTGTAGCAGAATGTGAAAATAATGGATGGTCTGTGAACTACTTTCCCGTTGAAGTCGGAAGCAGGGGGATTTATGGTACCACGATCAGCAAATGTCTGGCCTCACTAGGAATCCCCAGCGGGAAGAGAAAACCAATCTTAGACACAGCAGCCAAAACAGCCTTGCGAGCAAGCTACATAATCTGGCTTTGCAGAAGCAACAAGGCGTTCAGACAAGCGGAGTTGATTCCACCTCCAACCATATGCCATGAGGGAAGTGGGACGGTTGAGCGCTCACAAAACCGGTTTAACCCGCCAAAGTCTGGTCCTGAGCCCAGAGACCTCAGAGCATAAAATTATCTACACAGATGGAGATGATGAGGGGGAGCTATATTATGCAACACGGTGATTTTTCCCAATAGTCATTTTCAACGAGAACTACATCAGGAGTGCTCATCTTAATAAGGGTGAAATTATGGCTCCGAAGGTGACTACACTGGTAATCTACCAATGAATTATTCTTCTTCCTCTTCTTTGTCTATAAAGGCCCTGTCACACCATGGCGTATGGCTTGAACGTATGCCGACGTATTCAAAAAATAGCTCGAAAATTGTCAGAGTCCAAGAACGTCAAAGAACGTCCACCAACTTCCCAACGAATTGCATAGGAAAAGTCGACATCGGTGTTGAAATGGCGTATCCATAGCGTATGACTTATAACAAACTTGTGACAACGTATCACAGCGTATGCGAAAGTATGACCAACGTATGCTTAACGTATTCGTAGCGTACGTATGTCTGCCGTGTTCGACGTATCCTCAGCGTATCCTCGGCGTACAACGAACAATTAGTTTCGTACACGGCGAGACAAGCGTTGCCAGTTCAGGTAAACGCGGCCTAAATGATAACTATTAAAATATCTAGAAGGATAACCAACAGGTCCAACCTTTAACTTACGAGTAACGTACCTGTAACGTATGTCAGCGTATGTCAACGTATGTCTAACGTATGTCAACGTATGTCTAACGTACCACGAACTAAGCACACGTTGAGTACGCCGAGAAATTTTGAACATGCTCAATAAATAGCTTGAAAATGTTCAGAGTCCAAGAACGTCCAACTTCCCAACGAATTGCAATATTTTGGTTTTTATCAATGCTAGATAGCTATTTTCAGCCCACGTACACCAAAGTATACCAACTTACGAGTAACGTACCTCTAATGTATGTCAGCGTATGTAAACGTATGTCTAACGTACCACGAACCTATCGGGAACTTGTGCAGAACGGATTAAGCACACGTTCTCAACGTATCACGTTGAGTACGTCGAGAAATTTTGAACATGCTCAATAATTTTTCGCGGGCTCGACGTGTTCCAAATTTTCACAGCGTATCACAGCGTGCTGTTAACGTAAACGACGTATCCCCAACTTACCATTAACTTATATCAGCGTACACCAACGTTTAAGGCCCTGTCACACCATAACGTATCGCCTCAACGTATGCCAACGTATGCGAAATATCGAAAAATACGTTGGTACATGAAGAAGTGAGGATGAGATACTCAAGGGACCCATTTATATACTCAAACCCTCCATAAGTTCCCCAAACGCCGAATGCTCGCTAGCTGTACGGTACATACGCTAGCTGTACGGTAGCCCTGTCACACCATGGCGTATCGCCTGAACGTATGACAACGTATGCGAAATATCGACAAATACGTTGGCGTACGTTGGTGTACGCTGATACAAGTTAGGGGTAAGTTGGGGATACGTCGTTTACGTTAAGAACACGCTGTGATACGTTGTGAAAATTTGGAACACGTCGAGCCCGCGAAAAATTATTGAGCATGTTCAAATTTCTCGACGTACTCAACGTGTGCTTACGTTAGACATACGTTTACAAACGCTGACATACGTTAGACATACGTTGACATACGCTGGACATACGTTAGAGGTACGTTACTCGTCGTAAGTTATAGGTTGGACCTGTAGATTTACCCTTCTAGATATTTTAATAGTTATCATCTAGGCTGCGTTTACTTGAACTGGCAACACTTGTCCCGCCGTGTACGAAACTCAATTTCTGCAGCGGCATAAGTCACGTGTTCGTTGTACGCCGAGGATACGCTGAGGATACGTCGAACACGGCAGACATACGCTTCGAATCGTTAAGCATACGTTGGTCATACGCTCGCCGATCGCATACGCTGTGATACGCTGCCATAAGTTTGTTATAAGTTAGTGATACGCTATCAATACGTTAGTCATACGCTATGTAAACGTTTAATACGCTATGGATACGCTATGGATACGTCCATTCAATCACCGATGTCGACTTTTCCTACGCAATTCGTTGGGAAGTTGGACGTTCTTGGACTCTGACAATTTTCGAGCTATTTTTTGAATACGTCGGCTTACGTTCAGGCCACGTTCAGGCCATACGCTATGGTGTGACAGGGCCTTTAATAACGAATAGCGTATAATGCCAAATATGTAACGAACGAATGACAACTTACACGAACGTACACCCAAATTTCCAAAACTACGGGCACACGCCTAGCTCGATACGCAACAGTGTTACAGGGCCTCTTCACCTCTGCGTCCTTTTTTATGTCGAATGGTAATTGTATGGCCCCCTCTCCTTATGTTTGTTCAATCCTGACTACTACGCAGCAAGTTTTAAATATCCGTTGACTATCCCCATTTATCAATAAACACTTGCATTTTATAAAGTGGAAAGAATGGTTTTCGATAGAATACCGTATGTAAATACCGTTGATCCCTGTGGATCCCGTAAATTGTCGTCGTCACAATATTATTATCGCCTTTATTATATCAGATTCGGTCTGGTACATGATATTTACGCAATGTCCCTTTCGCGCCTTTTACCTACCGGAAGCGTTTCGATGCAAACGTCGATTGTAATACCATCTCTGTAGGACGTGTAGTAGTCTATTTCGCACATTCTCACATTACCCGCCAAATCGGATATGGAAATATTGACGAATGGACAGCAGCAATTAGATCTAAAGAGTTAGGTGCAAAACAGGAACAACAAAATATAAGTTAAACATTTCGAAAAATGCATTTTCATTTTTGATTCTCCAACACGTGAACACAGTAGGATGAATTTTAAACTATTTCGGGAATCACGGCTATAGATGCTTAATCATTCAGAAGGCCCATTTCCAGCAGACTATAAATATTTATGATCAATTTCTAAAGGCTTTTAAATGATTTTGAATTCATATTTAAATTTTCTGTCAGCATTACATTTATCGCTTTTTAGCTTTTGGTTGTATCATTATTTGATCTGATTGAAACTTTACTTCCAGGGGACAATGATTCATGTGTATACTTATCATCACAAATACTACTCAAGAGATATAGTATTGTAAGCAATTAATTCAGGGATGTGAAACCTGATGCAGTGTTCGCTACACAACGTATAGTAACAATATTGCATGAGTCGTAGACGAGTGCAATATTGTTATAGCGAGTGCAATATATTCTTGTATCACCCGAATATAAGACGTTCAATATTATTATTTACTAGGCGGTCACCGGGGTTTGTCGGTTCTCGGGTTTGGTGGTTTGTAGAATGCATGCATAAAGCCCGCCCGATCGGACAAAATTAAAAAAATTAAAAAAATCGACCCTTAGACGACCTTTGACCCAGGACGACCCAAGAAGAGCAAAGCCGTTTTATTTGTCCACGCTCGACTCGTATTCGGGCTTCCCGTCACCGAGTTTAAGCCCGATCGGACAAACTTTGAAAATTCGACCCCTAGACGACCTTTGACCCCGGAAGACCCGACAAACGCTAACCCGTTTTATTTTTGCCACGCTCGCCTCGCTTCGAGCATTGTGATCACCGAGTTTAAGCACGATCCGACCAACTTCAAAAAGTTGACCCCTATAGATGACCTTTGACCTCGTATGGCAATATTTTTAGATTATTGGTCGCATCCGGGTACTTTGGTTGAACAATATTCAATACACACGTTTTATTGTACCGTTAAAAAGCTTGATATAAATGATAATCTAGGATATACTTACTCATAAAGAATCGTAGTATTTGTAGGGTATGCATGCTCTAATGTGTATTCAATCCCAGACAGACCTTCATTGGATACTAATATCTCCACTAAGGCTAAATCATCTAGAAGTGAAAAGCGTCCCCACCAGGTATGAGTGTCACAGTTGTTATTTATCATATCCTTTGTACAATTGCCGCTGGTTTCCATGACAACGCAGGTTGGAGGCGCAATGTCGACAAGGTTAGGCTGTAAATATGGCATATTATGTTATATGGAGGTATCAAAGATGGGATGTATCCAGTTATTACGTGATCGTTAAGAACGAAGGTTCATCTGTCAGTGGATTTGACTTCTAAAAATGCTAATGGAAAATTGAGCGGAGTGTTCTTCGGGAAAGTGTGGGCGGAATCTGTGTTGGTAGGCATATTATGTGATCTTTTCCAGAGAGCGCCCTCTATTCATGATTTATTTTTAGAAAGTAGATTTTCTTGTAGATTTACATTTCTGATCACAAATCGTACATACATTTTTTAAGTTACAGAGCGATGCGATTCCTAATTACCTCAAAATCATGGTTTTAGAGTGAATTTAGAGTGAAAATATAAACTGTCGTGTTTAAACCCAACAGTTTATATTCACTCTAAAACCATGATTTTGAAGTAATTAAGAATCGTATCGCCCTGTAACTTGGATGTATGTACGATTTATGATCAGAAATGTAAATCTGCAAGAAAATCTGCTTTCAATTTTTTTTGTTCGGTATTGAGGGCGTTCCCTGGAATGAGCACATAATATACATTTAAAGCCATTCATTGAATATGGATAATTTAAAGGAGGCGTCCACCAAGCACACCATATAGTGCATTATATGTTATATACTTTTTAAAATAAATACAATACCGAATTTACCTGAGTTGCAGGTAGAGAATTGATCAACGTTATACTCATGGAGATTGTGTTCTTGTCACCCGATGATCTGCTGGTCACTTCAAGTGTCACCAACCTATCATATAGATATAGATGTGTACACAATGTTTAGTCAGATAATTTAAAAATCAGAGAAAACAAACAAACATATATTTGATGTTCTCACCAAAAAAAACCTTGGTATACAACATTTTATGTGGGATTTGGTCATTTAGTGACAAGTTTGACCTGCTGACAGCCATCTTGGATAACGTTTTTTTCTTAGAGTTAGGCAATATCACGAATAACTTACTATTCTTCTCGCATAAAACTATCACGGAGCGCTAACAGGCAACCTATTTTAGATAGCCCGATTGATAAGATTACTAAAATGCGTCTTCAAAACTACTTGGATTGTCTGTTGTTTAATAGTCAACATGGTCAACGTCATAATGCTCTGGACAAAATTCCACAAATGCATGCGTACGTGCGTATTGAAGTACAAATTGGAAGCATTCAAATCGTGAAATCACCACGTGAATGCACAGATAATTGTTCGTGCGTATTGAAGTGCAAATTGGAAGCATTCAAATCGTGAAATCACCACGTGAATGCACGAATAATTGTTCGTGAGTATTGAAGTGCAAATTGGAAGCATTCAAATCGTGAAATCACCACGTGAATGCACGGATAGTTGTTCGCGCGTATTATGCATTTGGACACAGAACAACAATAAATCACGCTGGCGTAAGAATAGCTTGAATTTCTTCCAAAGCATTATGACATTGACTACACTTGTTTATTAATCTTATGAAAACCGCGCGTAATTTGAAAGCCGATTAAAATGTGTGATCATTATATATTTCATAAAGAATATTTTTGAACTTTAAGGTTTCCAGAATGTATCAAAAATGATAGAAATCCAACGTGTAAAAGTGAATATAGAGCTCCTTCAACATCAATATTAACTATTGGTTTGAATGAACCAGGCTGATAGCCGCACCCTATTACCAGTGATAACAGGTATGCACTACATTGATTGAACTGTTTCTACAAACACCTCTCTGCAGTCCAGGCTGCACTCACACATATTTGAAAAGCAATCAAATATTCTGAATACTTTGTCAAAATATAATGTGAAGATTCTAACTTTCCAAAATGATTGCAGTTCATGGTGTAAAAGTAAAACTATAGCTAGTTGGTCGTCAATAAGCCATCGAGTGGTGTGGATATGGACATTGGTATTAGGAACTTTACGGTCAACAGTTATCAATCAAACACTAACTGCCTAAACATGTGTCCTACATGTAGTATCATCATGTGTCCTAATATTGCCTTACACAGAATCTCCGACAGAAGATGTTGGTCGGGCAGTCAAGTAAACTACGCCCTTTGCCGATTCAGAGGTGTTAATCTTCATAGATGTAGGCGTCACCGTACCGACAACAACCGTTGAAGCAGATCCAATAGACAATGATATATCAAAGGTATCAGCACTGCCGTCATTTGAAACCAGAAATGCAAACATTTCTCTGCCACCAGGTGATAAATTATCTGTATTTTGACACCAAGACAATGCATGAAGGAATCTTATCAAAAAGAGGGATTTTAATATGAAGTTTAACTTTTGATCTCAACACAAGAAATAATTACCTGGAATGTTCAGGTGTTTCTACACCTTTCATCAGCAGACTAATGCCTCGACTTGACCCGACTCATGTAACTTATCTTTCTTTATTCACTCAGAATGGTTCTAGAATATCACATGCCTTTAAGTCACGTAATACGGTGCTATTATTTTCCAATTGATTTATGGAAACGCAGCTAAAACCTGATAGGATCGTGCTCAAAAAATGAATGTAATTTTTGTGTAATCTTACCAATGGCACTGTCTTCTTGGAGCAATATGAGTCCGAAATCCAAGACTTGTACTTTTTCTGGTTGCAGTCTTAACACGTCATACCCATCATTGTCTTTCCCGATCATACTTACTGTAAATGGCTGTAGTTTAAACAAGGTCACAGTTAAAAATATGATTAAAGTATAAACTTCATAGATGAATTAGAATCAAATCACTGAAAGGGCACCGACTTGTACTTTTCAAAATAAGTAACTGCAAATGCACACAAATAAATAAAGATGCTAATTATGAACTTTAAACAGTATACAAAAACTAATATACAGATTTCTTGTTGAAACATAATGTTTCTATTCATGTCGAAGAAATCATAAATCACATAGTTTGAGAAAAAAATATGGCCACATTTAAATATAAGTCATTCCTAAATATTTGTTTTGAGACATCAAACGTCATTAAATTTACAGGAAGAAATTGAAGAGGGCGACTATAAAATGTTGTGGCAAAAAAGCTTTATCTGTTTTTACAGTGACACACGAAATCATTACATAGCATTACAACAGCAAATAAACATACAACAAATCACACACAATTCCACATATTTTGAACTCCAGAGAGCGATCCCTTCTTTTTAGAAAAACTTGATGCTGATCGAGTTGTTAAGCATGAAGCATTCTCTATGAAACACTAGAGGGCAACCTCAATATTTGAAAGAAAAAATTGCTTATTTAAAAAGACATATCAAATTACATAGTATTCACTATCGAAGTGTTACGTGTAAACCGATTATCACTTTATCAACTGGATCACGGTTTTGTGTCCTGATCGAAATGATCGCCACATAAGTCGATGGGATATGCAAGCATTCATAAAAGTGCGTGATCAATTACCAGGGAGTTACATGATCACTTCGATAGTGAATTGCGCTATAATAATATGGTGACGTAAAATATTACATCTATAGTCATTTTTTTATATTGAACTCTAGAGGGCGATATTTACATTTAAGGAAAAATAAACACTGTTTGTCCAAGTCTATATATTATAATTATTTAAACAATAAACACATCAGATTGATAGGATTGCCAGTATGTAAATCTAGAGAGCAGTTTTGATCAAGAACATCGGTTTATAATAGCTTATCGTCTTAGCTTTCTCTTAAAGAGAAACAAAGTAAGATTTTTTTAAAAATTAATTTACTTCAGAATTCAAGATGAACATTAAAAATTACCATCATTGTTGTTTCTACTCAAAAAAACACAGCAAAACTTGATTAAAATAATACCATCGCTATTTATCAGACGACGCTGGACATAGGCGTATTCACGAGTATTCAGGTTATGCGAACGAGGTTACCTGATCAAGTGAATGGGACGACCGCTTAACAACGGTTTAAATTCAAAAAATAGCATTTACAATTGGGATGATTAGCCATCCCGAACGGTTTTGGATTGGAAAATTTTTCTTCTAACCTATGATGAATTTTATGGGGTCATATAATCAAAATCCATTGTTACATTGAAACCAACGGAAATTCAAAATTAACGGCCGTTCGTAGCCACCGTCGTCTGCTATTTATTGAACCTTTTCATAAAAACGCCCTCTATGTAAATATGGCTCGCTTTATTTATCACGCGTGCTGCCAGGGGACACTGTCTGGCGTAAAATGCTGATCGCGGCTAGATCAGCATTTTTGAATAGACGTTTTGTTGTACAAAGAGGGATGATTTTCTTAATCCTTATAGGTGTAAGTTCATTACATGTAATACAATTGTAAAAATACGGTATACCAATGCCAGTTTTTATCATAATTAACGGCGCAGCCTCCAACACATCTCTTAGAGTCCCTTTAATAACAGAATTTACAAAGAAAACAACTAATTTCCAAAACGTCTCGGTTAGTGGCTCACAATCCAAGCAAACTTGACTATTTTAAAAAGAAAACCAGATTACCTGATCTGGAAGCGTGATAAAGGTCGTATAATACCCGGTGGTTCTACCACCTACTCCAATAAGTGCCGAATTCAGCAACGCTGCATGCCCATCTGTGTCTTTTATAGCAACGCTTTCTGTCGAATTGATCAATTCTGGGCTAACAACGTTGATTTGAAGTGTGACATTTGAGCCTGTAAATAGATGTAAAATAATTCATTAAAGACACTGTTTTAATCCATTGTATAGCGATATGTTGTTACATTTCTAAACGATAAGTGTCCAGATATTTGTTAAAAGGGTTATTGAGAGATATGTATAGGAGTGCGCCCTCAATTTTCCTGGATATCAGGTTTGTTGCATCTCCGTAGTACTCATTATACTAACTACCATCTGAAACCGTTTACCTTAATTCGCCGTCTATCGTGTAAAATGTCACGATTTGGTAATTTATATGAAGATGACATCGAAATTATCAGCACCACTCGCCACATAAATTGCTTCAACCAAATGTGTATCTATCGCCATCATTCAACCATTTTCCCATAAATATTACAGGGTTCCCTGCGTACCTTATCTTTATCTATTAAACAAATCATTTGTACCAAATTTAGATTCTCGGCAATCTCTCAATGCCCCTTTAAACATTCGTTTGAGAACTCGCTCGTTATAATATCATACGCTTCATAATATTTCTACAATGATAATTTCCAACGATTGTAAGTGCAAGGGTGAGAGCAGCCTGCTAGGGAATCTGTTGTCTGTCACTCATTTCGAGTATGTATCAAGACATATACTTATAGTATAATCCTTATAAATATATTTAGATCTAATATATAAATTAACCTGCTATCGGTAGTCCATTAATTGGAACCAGTGCGCCCGATTGGTCCTCCTTCATAATGAGATACGTAAAATCAACAAGACTTCGAGTGGAGACTTCAACATCAAATCTGACGCCAAACGTAACTTCCGCTAATTGTAACACCCAATTGCCCATCACTGTAGGAGTCAATATAAATATGAATTCTCTCGTTGCATTGACGATGATATCAATGGATGGGTCTGTCCACGGAACGCTGTTACCTACAAAAACAAGCAACATTTCAATTTAGTAACATATATAAACATGAGCGTATATTTGATATTTCACAAGTATCTAGCGAAGAATCGACAATATGATGATAGGCCTGCTTGTTATTTCCTGGTTCAAATCATATTTACACTCAACAGTCAATCTGGGTCTGTCTGTGTTTAACCGAGATATTTTCGGAAGCATACCAAAATCGATTTCGGTATCCTACAAGGCTCTGTTAATGGGAGATGAAGGAGACAACCAATCACTGACACCCAGATTGATATGGATATCTTTTGCTATTCAGAGGAACTCAGATATTTTAATGAAAGGTTTTTTGGGTCCTTCCAGTAAAGCATATCATGCAACACACAAACATGATGATTAAACATATCGCTCACACTCACAGACTGTTATTTCTTTGCATTCTGATGACTAATTGTATTTTGCTTTTCTGAAAGGACTCATCCGAAAAACCATATCTACAAACCTCGAGGGTCGACCAGATGTGTGTATGACTGGGGATATGAACCACTGGTGCTGACACTTATGGACAATTCTTCCATTGTATTGTCAACAGGGACAGTTATATCAATGCTTGTGAACGATTCATGATTCCAGTGAAGAACAGAAACTTGTGATGCACGTAGATCCGCTTTCATGATTCCTGCGACGTCATCAATGTCACCATTTGTAGCATAATAGACGCCACCACCGGTTGAATCAGCAAGTGATGCAAATGACAGCGCTGCAAAGAAATACATAAAATTGTGATCATTATGTATATTTGTCTAAAATCAGAGTTTTTAGTCTAATCTAATTCCTTTCTAAACTATCAGATTCGTTCCTAACATGGGTTTAATAGGTTCAGATTGAAGAATATATACAAACAAACGAACAACACAGGGATGGGATGGATAGGGTCGTCGCAACCAGTCGGTCTTTAGTTTAGCCCATCCCTGAAACATGTTTTGGTCTTATTGCGTGTATTTAGGCCAATATACTTACATATTTCAATTTCTGATGACCGTCTTTTTCTTGTTTTACACGTTCCCGTCAAGATCAATTTAACAGCAGCTTTCTTCTCTTTGGCAAGAGATATGACGTCAGCAAGTTTCCACGAGTCTGCTTCGTCAGCATCAGTAAATACATACACGAAGGAGTTTGGGACACTGAAACAATAACATATAAAACTAAACAGTGCAATGCGTAGGCTCTATGAATGGCTGTATTATAATTAAAGGTAGATGATGTTCTGATTGCTGGCCCGATTGACTGGTCGAATTCCAAAGTTTGAGTTGCATACCGCCAATGGTTCTAATTAAGCACAAGATCACAAGAAATTTGCCCATTGAATAGTACACAGACTGGCTGGTGGTTAACCACCTTTGGCAGTAATTCACCACATTTTAGCTTATAATTTCTAAATGGAACATTTCTGGCCCCTAAGATTTTACAGACATAATGAGAAAAATATGGGGATTCTTCTGATATCAAAATATCATGATGTGAAAAAGAAATCATTGCCAAAAAAAGTGATTGGAACATACACCTAATGTGCGCAACCTTGGAGTGGTTTTTGATAATAAAATGTCTATGACAAAGCAAGTGAACTCGATCATATCCTCTGCTAACCTCCAACTTCGTAACATCAGAAGAATTCAGCGATATCTTGACAAGGACACTAAACATCATGTTGTCCGTGCTTTGATTTTATCTCGCTTGGACTATGCTAATAGCCTACTATATGGCCTCAAATCTCAAGATCTCCACCGCCTTCAATCCATCCAAAACAAAGCAGCCAAACTCATTTTCTCTGTTCCTAGACTAACTAATCCTGTACCATTAATGAACAAACTTCATTGGCTCCAAATTCAAAACCGGATACAATTCAAACTCTGCCTGCTCATCTATAAGTGCCTTAATAAATCTGCCCCGGCCTATCTATCTCATCAATGAAATTAGTTTAAAACTTGCTCTCTCCAGCGGTCCTATTACCAGATCTGCCCAGGACAAAACCCTCCTTGTTATCCCTGCTTGCAAGAAGTCCATTGGTGACAAAGCTTTTGCAGTTGCTGGACCTTCTATCTGGAACCGCCTGCCACAAAGTGTCCGTGAAGCCACATCTGTCAACCAGTTTAAGAAGTTGCTTAAGACTCACTTATTTTAAAATATTTCTCTGTGTATCTCATTACTATATGCTGTATACTGAATGTTGGATGATTTTTGTTTGTTTGTGGTTGTTCTGTTTTTTTGTGCGTTTAGATCTTTCATTGAATAAGCGCGTTATAAACTCTAGTATGTATGTATGTATGTATGTACACAAAATACAAATGTTCATTTCATAATCAACATAACATTATACACCTATTTAAAAAGGTTTATCTATGTATGTTATGCACAAGTTTAAACATTTGACATACAAAAACACGAACACCCCCACCTATATTCCCAACACATGTTTAGGAGGTAAAGTTGTGAGAATCATTTTAGAATAACATTGGAAATCAAGTTAGTAAATGTCTCAATGAACATGGCACAACCACTTTACTAGGCATGCAGTAAAAATGTCATTCCTAAAGTAAAATTTCTTTGGAGAAAGTGCCATTTCCGTGCAGCAAACCGATTGCAAGTTCCAAATTTAGGTTACAAGTATTTATAAATTTCGATACATTCGAAATTGCTACTGCAACATGAATAGGGGGCAGTTGATACAAATACTTGAATGACATGACATGCGATAAAATTCAAAAGCCTACCCTAATTATGGTTTCATTTAAAACGGATGGTAAGATTCTACAATATTCACAAAGTATTAAATTACTTATTTTTATGGACTATAATGCAAATGATGAGGTAGGCCTACATCATCAATTTTTGATAGAAAATGTGTTCCTACGAATCATGATACTATTTCAAACTAAACACAGTATTTATACATACACTCTATGAAGGGCGGCTTCGAGTCCAGTCAATGCTAACTCAGGACAATCGCCTCCGCCATGGGCGTACAATGCTGACAGAGCCCCGATGCACACATCTGGATCAGTAGTGTCCGTCAGTGGTCCTGTAGTTCAAAGGAAACATTGGCTTCAATGTTGAACGACTCATATACATGTAGAATACGAATATCAAATAGTCTGATGAAGTGTACGGTGAGAATGAAACGTTACGCGTAAATAAAAGTGTATACGCTTATTAAACTTTCCACTATGGATTTGTCAGAAGAAAATAATCTTTCCTACTATTTCTATAAAAATTCCTAATGAATCTACACCAAGTCAAAATCAATTTACTGCTTAAAATTACCATTATTTTCGAGAGAACGAAATTAAGTCAAACCAGCACTCCACATGACGGCAAAGATCGACATTAACCTAAACCTTCTTAGACACTACGATTCACTACGGCCAAAAACAATGTCCACGCGCATGCTACATACAGCATTGATATGATGACGTCCTCGTCCGAACTGATATGTGGGTACGAAATCGCTGCCCGGGGCAAGAGTTAGCAGCTAAGCTCAGTGGTTAGGGACGCGGCAGTAGTGATCGGAGGGTACGATACGGGTCTTGCCTTCATGTAAGCACTCACGAATCTTGAATTTCGAACTTTGAGATGAGGACGCCCTTTGCTGACAGGCTGTTGATGCTGTTCTCAATTAAAAATAATAGAGTATTTATTTTAACAAAGAAAGGCTACAGATGGACTCGAACCACTAACCTCTGGTCTATAAGCCTAATTCCTGACCATTACGCTATAATGCAAGCCGATCTGCCGAGAAGCCGTTCATTGTTAATACTTCATGATCAATAACGGAATAGTATTATTAAATAATAACAATCATCATGAAAATAAAATGTTAACGCCCTCTATAGCCGAACGATATTTGCTATATTATAGAGGGCGCTACCATTTTTATTTTCGTGAGCGCTTACATGAAGGATGGACCACGATACGTGAGTCGAATCCCGGGGGTTTAGTGGCGATTTCTTTGGTAAAAAGAATCACTCTATTCCTCCCCCGGTTTCCACACAAAAACATAGCCTGACTGGTTAGGGTTAATAGCACAATCATCAAAAAGGTATGTGAACGGAGACAAGTCGTCAACAGATTGCGTTACCATCGTGGGTGTAATACATAAGGGACATGTTTCTTCTACTAAGCTTAGCGATATTGGGATTGCTAAATAATTGTTAAGTTTTTTAAACTGTTTCAATCAGATATGTTTCAATAATCCTGATAATTTATGAAAATGAAGGATATACGATAACGTATTGGGATTGGCATTAGCATCTTGAGGGACACATAGAGGTCGTGTGTGAGCAGTGAGCAAGAACCTTTGTGGTATGAGAGAGGACAGAGCAATATCTTCTCACTTTAATTGTGACATTTTCAACTATTAGGCTACCTACATCCTTATAATTGATGAAACATGAAACACCAGGGTGATGGGATAAGAAATGCTTCTCGCCGAAGGGAATGCCCGGAGGGAATGATAAAATATATTCATGAAAATACTCAAATTTACTAAAACAATTGGAGTATTAAAAGGATCGTACCTGTCGTTGGATCATTAAAAGGTGAAACTACATAATTACTAGGAGCCACACAAGAATGACGATACTCATTAACGATTTCTATTGTTTGTTGTTTCACAGCTTCTATCTCTTCACTCATACTGCCCGTATCATCAACCACCATGGCGAGAGATACGCCCTCTTGAATATTCATTAGTCGACGGAATTTGGCTTCACCAATGATATTGTATATTCCATATTCTGAAAAAAAATATTATGTGGTATCAAATGTTTAGAACACGAGAAATGTGTCACAATACAAAGCTAAATGAACTATTTATATGTAGAATATTTTGGATACCAGTAAATCTAAAGAAGCACTTGACCCTCGTAAGGGTCGGTAGAGGGTCGGTAAGTTGCTAAAACCATTAAAACCATCTCGATCGCAACATGGTACACAATTGATGTTCGAACCACAAACGGTTTTATCGCTCGAACAAGTGCCAGAGCTCAAACTCTCGCCACCAGGGCCAGCTGGTGAGAATCGATAAACACTGTTATCATGAACCACGATGGAGTGAAACCAGAAATTCTATTAATTTGGGAAAGGAGACTTCTTCATACTACGTATCATACAAATACTGCGTACCGTTGGGGCGACCTCTATTGCGTACTAATTTGGTGTCTCGCGCAATTCAGTTGGAAAAAAGGTATAGCCGAAGTTTGAGTGAGTTGAAGAGTTTTGGATACCCTTAATAAAATTGAGGTCACTGCTTATCTAACATGGAGTCTAAAACGCCGGGAACCACCGAAAGTGACATCGGGAAACACCCAAAATCTAAACCGTAACAATTCGTATTGAGCATATCGGCCTCTATTAATAAAGAAGCCGATGTCTGCCAATAAACGAAGCCGGATTTCATATATAGGCCTATGTGCGCTGTTTTCTGTTTACAATGTTTAGGGATATTGGTGAATCGGGGTAAATCATAGACCTTAATTACAATCGGTAGTTATTTTCAATTTTAAAACATATCAAACCTTTATCATTGAAGAATGCAACGCCAGCATCAATAGCTAACTTTCCCGCCAATTTGTGATGATGATAATGCGGTGAGATGGCGGGATTTGATGTCTCCTTGTTAATACCGCCAATAGGTACTTCTTTCCAACTTGAATCAAGTGCGCCTCCGTGGGAACATTTCCCCCATTTATTAGCCGGATCATACGCTGTGTCAAAGTGGTTCATAAAATAGCGTACATATTTAGGAAAAGATTAAAGTTGTTGGCCCTTTGTGTGAGGTTTTTTAATGAAGGTGTGATGAGATCTCATAAATTGAGATGGGTACTTAATGTGAACACAAGTTCGTCCCTTTTCATTTATCTTATATATACAATAATATGAATGATATCTTTCATGTCATCCATGTTTGGTATCAATGAATTTTAACGCACTGAAAATGGATGCCATATCAAATTTTTGTGATGTTCCGTTCTTAAAGCAAACGCAGTCTTATTGTATACTAACTATGTTTTCTTATGAATAATTATTGGCCCCAAAATACATTTTAAATATTCCCTGAAATTACACCTCCCGAGAAATGTTGTAGTCTGTAATTATGCGTGTGATAAATATTGACTGTATATCGACCTCCTATGAGTATAGATCGTTTTTGTACGTACAAAAATGTTTAGCATAATTTGTATACTGTAGGTGTTCGATACCGGATTGGTATATGGCGCCTAGTAGATTGTACTCCGAGTCGAGCCGGCAAAATAAGTGATTTTGGTCCTACCTCTGGACGTAAGGGGAGTAAATAAAACAATTGCATCAAGAATAAGGCTATAAAACAAATATAACCAAAAACAACCATTAAACTTTGATGTGCCTGTGAATCTGGGATGTGACATCGAGTCAACCTTCTATATTATGCATATAGAACGCAAAGTTTGATGTTGTCTCGGATCAGTATCGGACCTAATCATACCTATACCTATACCTATGAACTGCAGAATATTACAATGACTATGAACAGATAAACTGTCGTTAGATTATCGATATAGAGAGTTATTCAAATTAAATATAAGTAAATCTTATATTTAATCTTATATTAAATCTTATGCTAGGCAAATTACTAACTTTTTGGTTTTTGCACATCCTGATCATTGCGATAACCGCTAAGTAAGTAAAATTTGGAGGGGTCAACGTTGTTCTTACAATCCAGTTCTTCAGGTCTGTTTTAGAAGAAGAAAACATCATTTTATGTTCGGTATTCTGGTTAGAGTCCATTATATCACATCGATTTCATTATACGTAAGGAGTTTAGGATACTTGGGGTATCTGCCTGTTAAGTAATGTAATTTGACCAACAAAAATGGTGTCGGAAGACCCGCTAGAGGTGTCAAGAACACCTTTAAGGTGGCAAGGAACCATTAAAACCCCCTTAAAGGTGTCCCCTGACAACTATTATGGTTCTCTTGATACCTTTTAACGGGTCTAATTTGACACCACTTTTGGTGTCAAATTAGACACCCAAAAATGGGTTCCGATGCGCTACCAAAACGTTGTCGATATCAATTTGACACCCGGAAGGTGCCATCTGAAACCCCAGAGGCGTCATCAATACACTCTAAAGGTGTCACTTTGAAACTTTTTTGGTAGTGCCTCAGAACCGAAACCTTTTATTCGTTTAGTGTAGGTTTGCGTACGCTTTCACACTTGAATACACCGGGCGAATACACCACTTTGAAATATTACAGTCAATAGTTAGGTCACCCAAGCCCTATAATGAAAGCTATGAAGATTGTTAAACGGGGTCAGTCGTCACAAACATGCACAAACACAATAGTCAAACGACCTTGCTATTGTCGTGCTATTGTCAACACTCCCTACACAGAGGTCTGCAGTGCAAATCTGTACGATTCTCGCTATGTAATGTCTATGGCAGATTTCATTCCGTGGTATAAAGCTATGAGGTTTCCGTGGTCTTCGCTATCTCCAAGCAGATAGAGCAATACGTACATGGACTTTTTCTTAGACGAGGGTTCATTTCATGATTTGGTGAGGTTTAGAATGAGTTAGGATTCCTGTAATTTTAAAGACCACGGATTTTCAAAACTTGAATTTTCCGACATTGTACGACATAAATTTGGTCACCGAATGTGTTTAAAACTATACATTTTACCGTTCTGCAGATGTTATTGACCCTCCTCTAAAATTCTACATGATTTTTAACACGTGTCTTAGTTTTTAAGATGCTCAAATAGACCATTTTCCGAAGCTATTTCTAGCAAATATTGCAGTCACTATAAGACTCCATTGTTTTCTTGCGTATAACAAAATAATATGACATGCAGCGTGACCTCCCTACTGGCTGATTAGTTCCTCTTACCAACACTGGGAACAATGCTTATAATGCAAATAACCTAAATTCATATGCGCTTAACAAGTTTACCGAGTTTTAACTTAGATCTAGTCTAAAGTCTAAATGAAGAATTAGTTCTTTAGGAAGTATCAATTTTTTGTATATACATACATGATATAATAGCCTATCCCTTGTATAATACTCCCAATATAAAGTAAAATTGCTATAGAACCCAATGCACAATGTCAGAGCAGGGCATAGTAAACTAAAACGCATTTATCATGTTAAAATGCCCAGTCTAATATAACATAAAGATAATAGTCAACAATATCTTACTTTGAAACTTTTCCATCACAGTTTAAACAGGACAATTCATGAGACGGTGCCTGGAGGTAGGACAATTTTTCCATGATTCCTGAAAACGCAAACGACAATAATCACAATCACATACCCATGGTTTAGTTATTTTTATACACAAAATCCACCTCGCTTTGCGTGACAAGACGTGACAAAAGCAAAACGTGACAAATTGTACGAGAGTTGTGCCCTTTTGCGGACAAAACAACAACATCAAGCTAAGAGTAGATGAAAACAAAGTCGTAACTTTTGGGACACCACCCTGTACTTACCAAGCTCTTTGTAATGGCTTATGTCGCTGCTTTTCTGGTTTAATTCGATCCAGTTGGTGTTGGAGTAGAAACTTTGAAGCAAGTGAAGAAATTCTCCGATTTTAGCCCGCCCACTTGAATAGTCAGGATTTGTCTTGTTCAGATTATTCAAAATAGCCGAACGGATACTAACCATACGCGAATTGCCTAAAATTAAACGAAAAATAATGGTAAATAAATTGCTTCGGCCAAACGTATTTGGTTTTACTCAGAATCGACAATTACGCTACTCTAAAATAAATCAAGAAACTCTAGCCTCATTATGGTAATACAAGTCTGTAAAAGTTATGGTGAGCCTCTGTTTATCCTATGTATGCAGTTTATTATTTGCATCATTTTAGTTGGAAGGCCATAGCCTACAAACCATAATAGAACAAATCAAGATTTGAAATTAAGAAACCGTTAATTTTATCGTTTTATCCATCTAAAAGTGTGAACTATTTTGTGAGTACCTGGATGTGTTTGCCGCGCTCATAGGCCGGGAGCCCAGAAGGTTTAATCAGCTGAGAAGGTACAAAAGGTTTGATGATCGGATAAGTTCAGTTGGGTGCCAAGATTCAATATTTTATGTTTCTGCCATGTCGCATTCTGTACGGATGGTCGCTATCGAAGGTCAAAGGTCATATAAGTATAAAAATCTAAAAATGGTCTGATTATATTGAGATCATAAGTAACAAAAAAAATCAATAGTTGTATTTCCACCTGATGCTTAGTTTCCGAGATATAGGGTAAAATAGGTCAAAGGTCAAATTGTGCCTCAAATTAATTGTACAGGGGTCAAATTCTCAAATTGCTCCGATGTTAATGGAAATTGTCTCAAATTGTTCAGATGGCTACCACGAGTCATATAAAGTCATTAGGTCAAAGGTTAAGAAGCTATACCACTAATGTGTGCTGACCTTTCACCTAGTGAAACTAATACGCTTAACTTGAAGATATTATAACATTAGCATAATTTAATTGTAAACAGGCACGCACATGCAGCATGTTTTATACCATAGCTTTAAGATAAACATGATGGGTATCTTTAAAACATAAACACTGGTACAAAAACGTTTACGATAATTCCCTACCTTTGTAAATCTTGTCCGCATTGAAATGCCATTCGCTTTTCTTTGAATAATCTGTAGCTATCATGAGGTTTTGTTTCACAATGTCGCCGATGGCTGATTGAAAATTTGCTGAAGATATGCAATCTGAAAGTTAAAAACCCCAGATTTAAAGGTACAAACTCTATTTTCATCCTTACAATTCTGTCCTTTATTCAGACCGTACATACGATATCTTAAAATGTTGAATTGTCTAGAATTGAAGGGGCAAAACAAGAGAAACTTGAATAAGGAATAATCAAGTTTGAATGAAACAAATGTGCCATTAAACATACATTCAGGGCGCTATATAGATATTTTTAAAGTTGTTGTTGATTAAACATACATTCAGAGCGCTATATAGATATTTTTAAAGTTGTTGTTGATGATGTTGATGATGATGATGATGATGATGATGATGATGATGATGATGATGATGATGATGATGATGATGTGATGATGATGATGATGATGATGATGATGATGATGATGATGATGATGATGATGATGATGATGATGATGATGATGATGATGATGATGATGATGATGATGATGATGATGATGATGATGATGATGATGATGATGATGATGATGATGATGATGATGACGATGACGATGACGATGACGATGACGACGATGACGATGACGATGACGACGATGACGATGACGCCGGAGTCGACGAGATAATAATACATTTACAGGGATTTACAGTCCTTGCCTCCATAATGTGTTCTGAAGAGCTTAGATGGTGTGAGAGGATCCAAACCCGTTAGATTTCCTTGATCATAGCGATCGGGGTTGCTTTCTTCAAAGTACTGAGCCACAACTAGCACCGCAGTATCCACTGTTATATCCGTCAATGTATAGTCTGTGGGTAGGACATGATTATTCATGTGGTTGGAAAAGAATGCGTCCACGCTCCAAATGTCATAGACGGTGAGAATAATGAGAATTATGATCCGTATGATATTACTATTATGCATCTTAGAATCTGTGAGAACAAACACAATTTTGTAGGTGTCGTGAATGATTGCAATATGTTGAAAACAACAAACAGCCAACGACATCATTACGACGGGTAATACAATACTCAAAATGAAACAAAACAAATAATTAAAATAAATATTTAAGCACATAAAAGCTTATAGCTAATGTGGATGACTTGACTCCTAGCAGAAATTTACCACGGTATTTAACGCTAATACAATATAATATTACAAATATTTCATTAGATTAAACTATAGCAGATTGAGAAAAAAAGCGTTAAAAATCCACTTTGATTCGAGAGATTAAAAATTAAATGCATGATCAACGATTTTGATGCAATCAATGCCATGACTACGTGGAGAGTAAGTGTATCAACATAAGGCCTAAAAAAAGGTTTGATTGGCCTAACCCGACCGACCCTAAATACATCGCCGACCCTGAATATTTTTTTATTATTTTGAGGGAGACAAAATAAATAAATTAAAAAAATATTTGTAAAAAAAAATTAAAAAAATAAAAAAAATATATAAAAATTGAACAAAGTATTAAAGTTTCTGACTGTTTACTTTCATTTTCGGCTATTTTAAGTCCCCCATCGAGTTGAAAAGTAGGTGATTTAAAAAAAATTAAAATCCCGACCGACCTACCCTATTTGTTTTTGTCATGTTAGGCCAATCAAACTTCTTCTTTTTTTAGGCCTAAGCGGAAGTGGAAACTATTTTCCTAAGGGCAATGTTTAAAAATATCGTCCATTGGCGAAAATTCTATAAGGTAACCTCAATATGTTTGAAGGTTATGAGAATAAATGGTGTAGAGAATCTCCAGAGAAAATCTCTGGAGAATCTCTAACACATTTTGTTTCTCAATCTTCCATAGTCATGATAATTAAACTAATTTAACGAGAGAAAAAATCACATTATGAAAGAAATTTGGAAAAAGTGTACTTTAGGTCCCAGATACTGGTATACCAGTATCGGTCGATACTGGTACATGAATTTTGCCAGTATTACTCGATACTGGAACAATTTACATGTTCCAGTATCGGTCGATACTGGAACATCAAATTGTGTTCCAGAATCGACCGATACTGGAACACTTCATGTGTTCCAGTATCGCCCGATACTGGAACGGTTTCATTCCAGTATCGATCGATACTGGAACAAATTAAATGTTCCAGTATCGCCCAATACTGGACCATTTTGTTCCAGTATCGCTCGATACTGGAACATGTAAATCGTTCCAGTATCGCTCGATACTAGAACGATTTACATGTTCCAGTATGGAGCGATAATGTAACGATTTAATTTGTTCCAAAACTCGTGTATTGTCATATTTGTGAAAAGGGGACGACTATTTCAGCTTTAAAATTAGTGACATTTTTACGACGTCAGCTTTGAGTGCAGTTGAGTGCATTATACGAGGGTCATTCAATAAGTTCTACCTCCTCACTCATAACATCGCTAATATGAATGTCAGCCTCATGACATTTGTCATGAGTAATTATGTTATACCCTTCACAGGGATATTCATAGTGCGTGATTTTTAAGAACGGCGCATACTACCGATGTTGGTGTGTAGGGTATAACATAATTATGCCGTAAATTCTAATTGATACCTATTTCACTTTTTTCATGATGCAATCAAAGCCAGAGAGAGATGTTGGACAACGGACACGGAAAATTACTCCAGAGATAAATGCACATTTTTTCGTGTTCTCTCCGTATTGTATGATTAAGTATATATAACCTCCCAATTTAGATACTGAAAATAGAAAACAATGGATGATTTCTGAATATAATGCTATACTATCATGTATAAATCAGATTGTAGGCAATATTAACCTTTGTAGCTTGCAAATAGCATCAACTCGAATGTATTGACACACCTTTAACATACTGGAATACTAATATTCAGTCAAATGTTCGTTGTTACAAGTCAAGCCACAGTGATGCCTCGAATGTTAAATCTTAACATGATAGTAACTTGATCAGTTTTCCCTATATGCAACATTTAGAATAGTTAATCAGGTTGTCGTGAGTGATAATAAAATATATCTTCGAGGGACTTGAAATATATCCATTTAGTCCTGTATAATGAAGATCTCATAGTTCCTATGAAAAGCAAATAATTATGACTTTTGCAGCGTCTCTCTAGGGTAGGGTTAAAATTGATGGCTGTCCTGGTCTAGTTCTGGCTAATTAGAGGGCATTTTCCGCCAAGAAATCAGTCACTTGTATTGTTTAAAGTCTGTTCAAGAGATATTTGTAACTTAGAACGATTGTATTTTACCGATAGGTACATTTTGTCTCTTATAATTGGCCAAATGAATAGCACTCAGAAGACATTTGGCTGTTTTTTACCCGTTTCCGTCGCACTAAATGGAAGTTTGGTTTTTAATGCATATCCAGAAAATTACAATGAGTATTCAGACCAATCTACTATGATTTCGTAGCTGAGATTCAAGGCTTCGATTGTGGAATATTTCATACGACTGGCTTGTTATGAGGTAGGAGGTAGAACTTATTGAATGACCCTCGTAGTTATTTTTTTCCTTTTTCAAATACGTGTTCAGTTGTTATATCTATATGAATTGCGGGATTTTTTTTCTATTATTTGTTTGAAGAAAAACATGTCGTATAGTGTTTTAAAATATTGCGAGGGAAAACCATCTCATTCATTATGGTTTGGGAACAACATTGTTTATGTTGGAGTACTACACACTATTAATGGGGTAGTTCAGTATCTTTCTCTTGAAGTTGTTGCGGCTCTGAAAAGAGCTTTTATGGATACTAGTAGGATGAGCTGATTGGTAAAGTCAATGTTACGATCATGATCATTTTCTCTTTTTGAAAAATTGAGTGGCTTGAAAAACTACCGATGATATGTATCTCAAACGAAAATCGTTGTGATCTCCACGCCCTCTAACGTATGAGGTTTGCCTTTAGTGAATGCCTAGGTAGTTGAATCAAGTGTCATGTATTGCACTGGGGCTTCCAAGGGGAGCTTCATCCTTTCGAAATGCTTCCTCAAAAGTTTTCAAAACAGCTTTCTGACGTTCTCTCATCATCGCCTGATAGTGTTGGTAGGTTCATTTGTACCTTGCAGTCCGCCGGGATGTCCTCGGACTTTCCACTTTAGCTCTGTTGACAAGACCCCTTTCTTAAATTTGCCTATTGTCAATTTTGTCTTCCAAGCTGACGTGCCGTCGGCTTCTGATTCTGAAAAAGACACGCCTCCGATAATATCTGCTGTTTCAATTTTGATAGCTTGAGTCATCCATTATCAGTGAGAGAGTCTACGACTACAGAGAAGTTAGAAATCAAACCCGGATAATGAAGTAAGACTATTTCACCGTGCTTTCCAGAAAGAGAAAATAACCATACAAGCCAACTTCACAGATATTGTATTGGGTGATACTGGCACATTTTTCATGTTCCAGTATTGGGCGATACTGGAACATTTTTCATGTACCAGTATCGGGCGATACTGATACACATTCTACCAGAATCGACCAATACTGGAACAAAATAATGTACCAGTATCGATCGATACTGGTACATTATTTTGTCCCAGTATCGGGCAATACTGGAACAGTCTTAACGTGCCAGTATCGAGCGATACTGGAACAAAATAATGTACCAGTATCGAACGATACTGGGTGTTCTAGTATTGGTCGATACTAGTACAGTCTAGTATCTGGGAGCTAAAGTACACTTTTTCCAGAAATTTAATCAATTTTTGCAGCAATTTCAATTTCTGGTTACTTACTAATACAATTTGGTAAGATTCTATATACATTTCATCAAAGCAGAGGCTATCAAACAATACTGGGCCAAAACTCTAAGACTTAGTTCATTTCGTTTGTTAAATATATCATGTGCAAAATCAGTTTGTCCACAGTAGCCTTCTCATCTTAGTCCATTTGACATACAGATTCTGGACAGGAATCAAAGACAAAGAAAACAGCACTTTTCGACAACGTTTTTGTCTTTTATTAATAATCAATAAGCAAAAAATAGGAGTAAAGATTGCAATGGCCTAACATCAAGTATTTTGACCGGGTATGACTTCTTTGAGAGAAACAGAGGCATCTGTGAACAAGTCAAATTTGCACGTGATCTCTTTAAACTACCGTATTTCAAAAACGAAAATAATCCTGATATTAGATTTTGTACCCAGTGGTGCTCGGTAACCACTGCTTTAATAAATCGTAAAGGCATTTATAAACATGAGATAATGAATAGGAGAATATGGCTTTCAGCTGTGGGTTAACATTTTTTAACCACCCTGTACTAGGCCTACTACTACTTTCATAGTGCAAACCGTGCATCCTACACCCGGGGGGGGGGGGGGGTACTCGGATTTGGTTTGGTCGGGGTGTGCCGCTGGAGATTCAAAACCCATACCCATTTCTAAGGGTCTAAGGATTTTTCACTAAAAAGCCTACCCATGGCTAAGGATGTCTCATGAAAAAACGACCCACTGGAGCGGCACGTCCACGTATGCCTTACTTTCAATCTGTGAAAGATATGAGTGTCTCATTCACGTTTTGCACTGATGTAGTAGGAGCCCTGGAGCTCAATATATAAAAATTATGTGTTTATGTCATTTTAACCTCACCCTAAACAACAGTTTTATGTCATTTCTGCTATACGAATATAGGGGCCATAACCGTGATAACTTATTTGCGCAAGAGAATCACATCAAAGTATATTCTATAGTATTGTAGGCCTACATGTAAGTTAAGATACGATAATGTATCTATATCATAGTAAATAAAGATTTAAGAATGTTACGGATCGTGTGTCTACTCCAAAATATGAAATATAAGGTCTGGGGCTCTCAAAATATAAGACATATAGCAAACCTGCAAACCTTTGTGGATATGACCAATAAAATCTATAATTGCTACTCAAAACGCATATCAATTAACCCTGACTATTTAACACAAAAGTCAGCTACTGCTTATAAGTCTTTGGGTGTCCATTTTGAGGTTTAAAGTTTTATCGCAATGCCTTCAGGAGATGCTTGACGTCTCCTCTCGCATCTTGAGTAACAAGACATAGGCATACGCATATTGACCAAGACCTGGCTCATATAAGTTTAAGAAATCACATTTATTTATAGAAACTTTCCAGTAAATCTTTGATGAATACTAACTATCGTTATACTTACATCAGCAATTGTGTCCAAGTCGGAAGATTTTATTCATTTCCAAACAAAAACTCCTGAAAACAGGTGAATGGCTACACATCTCTCTTCTATATCCATAGATAGAATGCAATGTGCTGCACGCAGAACTGCTATATGATCATTTGTCTTAAGCATTGGTTAGTTTTTTGTTATAGTACTAAAACAACAACGCAACACCAACATGGATGCTTTTAGGGGAATACCCTACTAAATTCGCAATCACCCCGGTGATCACCCCACAAGTTCGTTATACCCCACACTGTGTCAAGGTCTTGACCCCGGATTTAACAATAATAGTCTGTCTTGGCACCGTGCAAGGATTATAAACTGATTATAAAGAATTTACTACTATTGTAATAGTAAATTAAAAATTATACGACATTGGCAAATTAAAACAAAGCTTTATCTAAGAGGGTCATTCAATAAGTTCTACCTCCTACCTCATAAACGTCATATGTAATATGCCAGTCTTATGAAATATATTGCTAGCATATGCCCGTCTTATGAAATATTCCACAAGTGTAACTTTGAATCTCAGCTACAGATACATAGTAAATATTAGTACTGGTCAGTGGCGTAGCCAGAGGGGGGGGGGGGGGCGAGGGGGGCGATCGCCCCCCCCCCCCCCCAATATTGACGTCGTGTCGGTTGAGATTGGCACTGTCGGTTCATTTGACCAGAGGAATCATGGAATTATGATGGTCAAAAGTACACATATGAACATTTTTCGCGCGCTACGCGCGAATAACAGTCACTTAAATGCAATATTCGTTGGTACAAGCTAGTTTAGAGCCAAAACGTACCTCAATCGTGCCAAAAATAGATGTAAAGTCAAAAAATTTCCCCCAATATCCCCCAATTTCCCCCAAAATATCAATAACCTGGCTACGCCACTGGTACTGGTTGGACTTGTTTGGAGATAAAGTGAACACCAAATGTCCATTTAGTTTAGTGTAAAGGAATCGGATGAAAAACAGCAAAATATCTCTTAAGTGCTTAGTCATTTCACCAATTCTAAGACACAAAAAGGTATCGGTCAAGTTTAACCGTTCTAAGTTACAGATATCTATTTAACAGACGATAAACGCATAGAGTGACTATTTGATATGAATATTCTGCCGTCTGATTAGCCGGAACCAGATCAGGACAACTAGGAAGCTTAACGCTACACTATTGGAACACTGCAAAAGTCATACTTGCTTTTCATGAGAACTGATAGATCTTCAATACAGGACTAAATGGATGGATTCTATTCCAAGTCTCTCTTAGATGATTGTCTACTATTGAATATCTGATTTGACTATTCTGAAGGTTGCACATAAAGAAAACTTAAACAGAGACTACATGCTTAAGATTTAACATATACGAGCCATCACTGTAGCATGAATCGTAACAACGAATTTTACTGATTACTATTCCTGTATGCTAAAGGCATAGCATTACATTCGGGTTGATATTATACTATTTGCAAGTCTATAGAGACAATCTTATTTATACATGATAATACCGTGTTGTATCTAGATATCATCCTTTGTTTTCCATTTTCAGTATTCAAATCGTGCCCTTATATCTAATCATACAATATGGAGAGAAACAAGAAAAACATGTATTTATTTACATATTTTCCCGTTTCCGTTGTCCAAAATCTCTTTCACTGATTTTGACCCCATCAGAAGAACAAACGTGAAACAGATAACAATCAGTATTTACTATATAATGTTTAGCCATGATTTAGAGCTATAGTCATGACAAATGTCATGAGGTTGACATTCATATTATCATATTAGCGATGTTCTGAGGGAGGAGGTAGAACTTATTAAATGACCCTCGTACAAGGTTTTTTCTTTCTTTCTTTCAAGTTTCATTCCGTAATGTTCGTGACAAATTAAAAACAAAGCGTAAACTAACAAGGTTCTTTTTTCTTTATTTTAGAGTTGTTCCTTTCCCTCTTTTGGGTCAAATTTATTTTCATTACTTGCCCTTTCGTTTAGTGTTCTTCCTTTTCTTTTGTTCTCTCTTTTTCTTCCTTTTCTTTGTTCTCTTTTTCTTTCCTTTCTTTCATTTGCTCTCTTCTTTATCTTACCCTTGAAGCCATATACTCTCCTGCCAATAACCCTCAAATTTACTCTAGGGGGAATCCCTATCGTATTTTATTTTCCCATACCCCTATTAGATTTACTGTTTAGACGAGACGACGGGGAAAATGATAGGCCAGTATTTTCGTACGTGTTTAATAGACACACGTTTTAAGGTAAGCACTGAGAGCATGACTTGACCTGTGACATGTAGTCGTGTGACGAATCAAACTTGACAAGGCTCACTGACGGCATGACTTGACCTATGACACGTTCTAAACCTTTTTTTTAAATAACTTTACTCACTCTTCAAACGATTTGTTGTTACTATTGATCAGAAATGACCAGAACAAGCTTGATAAGTAACAATCAGTACATTATATATTATGTTCGAGTTCAATGTGAGCGTGTTTCTACTGAGGCCACTGGAAAGTTAACTTAACGGTTAATTACCGTTAACTTTTTAATCCCCCACCCCGATTCTATTCTACGAACGTTACTGCTAAGTTTACAAGCGTCCTAATCAATGGGCCACGACATTTGACACACACACAATAAATTAACATGAAATTCGTCGTTAACGCATAGCCAAAATGCGTACATCAGTCTAAGAGCGTGTTTCTACTGGGCAACTTAACTGTAATTACCGTTAAGTTGCCCAGTAGAAACAGCCAAATAACACTAATTACAAGTTTGCTAACGGCAAAAACCTGGACAAACCAGGTTTGTTAACAGTAATTAACGCTAACTTGCCCAGTAGAAGCAGCCACCTGTCAAATCTTGCCGCTAAGTCTTGTGACCCGGAAGTATGCACGTAGGCCTACTGCTTGAACAAAATCACACTTCACCTGCTTGACTCAAAGAGTGCCTTGACTTTATTTGACTTGTCCCATTAGATTGATTTGACTTGACGAAAATTGAGATGAACTTGACCTTACTTCTTAAGTCACATCTCTGTGACTTGACTTGCATGGTAAAAACACTGTACATGCACATATAGCAAACCAAATAAATACGCTTTTTTTCTGCGTATTTTGACACCTCGATTGTTGAGATCCGATGTTGCGGAGCGGAGTTCCCGGGCGGAGTTATTGTCATTTCAATGGACATAGGTGCAGTTTCAAAACTGACAATCGTCCCCATTGACAATGATAGAAGCAGGTTTGTAACTGTTTTGAATGATCAGGTTTATGCTTTACACACGCTGTTGTGGACAATGATGGACTAATGATAGATTATGTAATCGGAGTATTGATTAAATATGAATGAATGAATGAATGAATCGACTCACAAAGTACTGAAGATAAAGATAAAGTTGTGGCAAAAGTTGAAGTTGAATGAAAACAATACATCTTGTGGTGAAAGAAAATGTTGTGAAAGGAATACATTACCTTCATTTTCTGAGTGTATGTTGCATTTTTGTACACGTATGTTAAGCATATAAACCTGATCATTCAAAACAATAAATGCAAACCTGCATCTATTGTCTTTAGGGATGATTGTCACTTTTGAAACCGGACCTACGCGTTGAAATGACAATAACTCCGCTCCGCAACATCGTATTTCAACAACCGTGGTGTCAAAATACGCAGAACAAAATTATGCACTGGGTTTTTTGGTTCGATTAATCCATACCCTTTCAGGCCGTTAATTATTGATTCATATTTAAGTGTCTCGATACTTTTTGTGAGGTGTTAATTCATGATGTATTAAACACCTTTATTATGGGTCACTATAACAATCAAGCATGTTCATTTTGTAGGGAGAATTTCTTAAAGTTCTTGACTAAATCAAAGTCATCGGTTGGTCTGTTACATCCATAACCATTGTTCAAAAGTTTCAACAAGTTTGGAGAGCCATTTTCACCTGATTGCAAATAAATTTGATTATTTAAAACTTGATTAAAACTGTTTACATTTTAAAAAGCAGTTTTTAGCTTTGAAAATTGGAGGAAAACATTAGAACATTTGATTACAAAAATACGGAATCTTCTAGCGATATAGCACGCGCAAACATTGATTTGTCTATGGAACCCTTGTTTCCTTCAGCTTGACTTGTCATTTTTGAACATGATTCTAATCTAATGCAGGCATCAATGTCAATCTTGAATAAACACTCCTCAAGGAATGTCAATGATTAGATGCCTAAGCTTTGCCTAATTATATTTTTGACGTGGTGAATCTTAAAACTAATTTATATTTTGGTAAATCTTGACCTGTATTTCATCTTCTCCCTTATCATATGTTGATATTACTACATAGCATGAACGTAGTGCACCGGGGTAGTGCACTGAGGTGAATCGTCACCCAATAAATTACAGGGAAGAACAAGTCTCGACAAGGAAGGTGAATACAGGTGAAGGTTTGATGAGGATGGTAGGTTCACGGTTCAAATTGATGTCTGCATAAGACAATAATAATTAGACAATATCAAGTAAAATAGTATCTTTTATATATCAATAAGCAATAATCATAGCCCATGATCAAAGTTTATTATATTAAACGGAGTGACAATAGCTGTCAAAAGAGTAAACTTTAATCCACACTGAAAATGCATAGTATATTAATATGCTCTCACAAAAGTGTGTAGTACATGTATATGCTGTAATATTATATGTTTATTAAAAATGATATAATACGATTTGGCCAAGATGAATAATCAGTGGCAGCGGAAGCATCAACATTTAGGGGAGCCAGGGATTTAAGACACACTGTTCTATGGGGGCACTTGGCATATTCTCGGAGGGGACACATAGGGGGTCACAAATTTAGGGGTCCCACGCAAATCCTGGGTACACTCTTAGAAGGTCAGGATCAAATACATGAGTAGATTTCCGGCTCACTTTGTTTTGATCCTTTAAGGATCATTTTCGGATCGTTTTGATCCGTTTCCAGATAGATATCAACAAACGGATCAAATTCACCTTGATCAACTTTGATCTGATTTCCGGATCAATTCGATGAAACAGTTCATTGGTCAATGAGTGACTGACGTCACTCTTTCGCAAACCGATATAGACGACAAGCAGACGATCTTTTGAATTCGGTCGCCACAGTTGAAACAAGGGTGAAATACCGCGGTAAGTTATCCAGTCTAATCTGTAAAATGTTACATGATTTTGTCGGTAAAGTAGTTTTATTTTTTTATGTTTGAACATGCTCTATTCTTGTGAACAAATTTCTTGTACCTGACCAGTGCCATCAGTACGATTTTCGGTCAAAATGCTCCTCACAAAATGTCACGATCACTGCGATGTACTAGGCCTACACGATGTAGTAAGCTTACTGCACTCGATATATAGTCTGCAGTGTGCACCCGGGGGTGGGGGCACTCAATCAATATTAGGTTTCACACCAGGCTCCATCAAAAATACCCCCCTTTTTTTGGCCCGGTGTCACCGAAAGACCCTTGCATGCATGCTTGTTTTTACAATCTGTCACCCGATGACCCCCTATGTTTTCACTTTTTCTTTGATTCAGTTTGATCCTGGAGTAGGATCATAAGCTACAGGTACATCCGATTAAGGATCATTATTTTGATCCGTTTCAGTATCATTTGACAGAAATATTTGATCCCATTTCGGATCAAACTTTTTGATCCTGCTTGTCGGATCACTTTGATCCGGAAAGGGTAAGCTCATATGTGATACCGCTTCTGGATCAAAATTGATCCTTTTCGTCTCATATTTGATCCTGACCTTCTAAGAGTGTACTCTACTGGCTACTGGTTGGGACTTAAACTCCAATAGATTTTGACTCCAAACCCAATTCACTCCTATATTCAACATTTATCCGACCAAATACTTTTATGTAAGATGGGTAAGGTAGATAATAATATTTGGCACACATGCAACGTAATTGATTATATCAACCATTTCTTTTTCAAATGTAATAGAGTTAAGCAGCTATGGTCACTGAAATTGTTATATTCAACTATCACAATAACATTTATGACCATTATGATTAAAAATGTATTAACCACAACATCGCCATTGGGAAACTGTGCATAAGCAAGTTTAGATATGGCAACCACCCAAATCTTTTATTCCTATTTGAAAAAGAACTCTGTCTTTATAGACTGATTTCACTGTAATAACTATGTCATGTATGTCGTGATATTATATGTATGTATGAAATTTGACCTATAATTAATCTTAAATATTATAACTCAGTGTTTTTAATCGATTGTCACATTGTACATACTTGTTATATATGTATGCCATTTGCCCTATAATTAATCTTAAATATTGAAACTCAGTGTATTTAATCGATTGTCACATTGTACATACTTGTTATTATTAATATTATTATTACCTACATTTGGTAAATATTGATGTTAATGTATAATTACAATAAAGAATTAATAAAAATACAAAATAATACAAAATTTTTACTCCTATAGTTCATGTAATGCAATGTGAAATTTCGCTAGTTTCAGGCAATATTTTTGCTGAGTTTTCCAATAGAAATGTGATCCTTTTACAATTTCTTGTATTGCCCAATTTCACCTCAGTTTTCAGGCATATTACCCCCGGGGGGGCCAGTCAAACATAATGGTGTACACATGCGTGACCAAATTTTTTCCAGACACCCCCTAAACAAGTTTTACCCTGCAAGCAAAATTACCCCCTAAACAAGTTTTTAGCGCGCTTTCCTTGCAAATTTTGACCCCTAAACAAGTTCTTGCCAGAATATGACCCCTAAACAAGTTTTGTCTATTTAACGGGGAACAAAATAAGTTACCCTAAACACGTTCGACCTGTATTTTAAGCCGGGATTTTAAGCCACCCTTTTTCTTGAAAATCAGCGTTTTTGATACCCTTAACGCGTTACCAACACTGAAAAAACACCCCCCTTTTACGCGTTTTTTTGGTCACGCATGTGTACAACATTATGTTTGACTGGCCCCCCCGGGATATTACCCCTATCTACTACAACAAAGTAAAGTAGCCCCAGGATACCGTAATGTTATTTTGTCTTATCTTGCAGCAATGTTCATTTAGTCTCTTCCATGGGATAAATACACCTAACACAAAAAGTTCCCGACCAGGTGCTTTTATGTTAGCTAATTCAAAATCAATAATCTGTATCGGAAATCCTAGATATGCACAGGTGCTTTTACGTTACCTAATTTAAAATCAATAATCTGTACTGAAAATCTTAGATACACAGGTGTTTTTACGTTAGCTAATTCAAAATCAATAATCTGTATCGAAAATCTTAGATATACACAGGTGCTTTTACGTTAGCTAATTTAAAATCAATAATCTGTATCGAAAATCTTAGATATACACAGGTGCTTTTACATTACCTAATTCAAAATCAATAATCTGTATCGAAAATCTTAGATATGCACTGGTGCTTTTACATTACCTAATTCAAAATCAATAATCTGTACTGAAAATCTTAGATACACAGGTGCTTTTTGTCCTTATAATTTAACATATCATTCATAAAGATTGAGTGGATACTTTTAAAATTATGTTATTTTAAGCCCACACCTAATGAAAAACAAGTTGAAGCAAATTTAGTTTCCTATGGAATATTATTACTTACAGCGTGTTTCTGCTGGGGAAGAAACCGCTAATAAACGCTAAGTTTGCCCAGTAGAACAGGCAGAACCCGGCAATAATCGGTATTTTTGGTAATCCCAAAACCTTCACAAACCAGGTTTGGAACCGGCCACCGGCAATAATCGGCAATAAACCCAATAGAAACAGAAAGGCGATTCTTAGCGGTTTGCGCCGTGAACCGTGTCACGCTGGGTTATACACATTATTGTGAAGCAATCTTTTTCAGGTGCGATGGCATTGTTTGGTATTACAAAAGGTCAAATGGCGTGGCCCATCGACTAGGATCGATAAACTTAGCGGTAACTTTTCGCGAGTAGAAACAGCGGGGGGATTAAAAACTGACCGATTGAAACTTAGCGTTTATTAGCGTTTACTTTTTGCAGTGCCCCAGCAGAAACACGCTCTTAGTGTATGCGACGCAGTGAGAATGTGTGTGATACCCAATGCATCCATAGACAATACATGCCTGAATGCTTTTGATAGCTAAAAGTGTACCATATACCACTCTGATGACGTTTCATGACAATGGAATAGCTACAACGTTCTTTCATTAGGCGTGTTTACTTAAGTCATCATAACTTTAAAAATATCCTTTCAATGTTGATGAATAAGGTGTCAAATTCCAGGAAAATCACCTCCTTGATTTATGTACCTCAGATTGTTGGTTCCAGTTTTTGATTACGAATTAGCTAATATGATGTAAGCCCCTTGTCAGGAACTCTGTGTGTTACGTGTAGAGTTCAGTACCCATTAGGATGCCATATCATAGGCATACAGTTGGTGTATGAGTTTAGTGAAACGCGCTTTAAACTACACCCACACCCATGTTTAAAGTTTAGACACTTTTTAGTGAGTTAGACGCGTATTTAAGTTAAACAACGATTTTCGAGAATTAAGTCTAGTTAAACGATGTGTCTAAAGTCAAAGTTAAAGTTAGACACGTGTTTAGCTTAAAACCGTGTTTAACTACGTACGAGAATACGGGCCACAATGTATTCGTATTGTAAAGTATTCCAGACATCTATCCATCATTTCCTATGTTCAACTCTTTATAAATAAATGATATATCAAATTGGGGCTCAAAGCTTAACATTTACATTTGCAGGCCTACGTGTTTCCTACTACAATATTTACATTTCATCTTTTTTAAATAAAAAATCATATAAACAATCACAATACTCATCGAAATTCAGTTTAACGTATTTGTCATCTTCATATGATTGTACATGCTCATGAATTCATGAATTCATGAATTCAATTTGGTTCACACTGTATCTTAGATTTTTTTTTACCCGTGAGTAAGGCCAAACAAATTTAATCCATTTAAAAAAATTAATTAAAAAAATTGCATAGGACATAGCTCTTTTTTGTAACCCCCCCCCCCCCCCCCCCCCACAGACTGGCAATTGGAAGAACAATATCATTGGGCTTTTTATTAACATTCTCCCAAAAAAATGTTCATGTGTACAGTTTTTTTGTGAATTAATGTTCTTACTTGCCATTTAATTATGAAATAGTTTATGTTGCAGATCGAATCATTTGTTGAAATGTATAAATATACAATCCAAAGTGTTACGAAACCAATATGACCTACCTAACTGCGCATGTGTTGAATTCAATCTTTTTCTAGATTGACACTTTAATCGAGGTTGACGGTACAAACACACGTGTACAGTGCAGTAATATGTATCAATCTTTTTTCCAGATTGACTCAAAGCTACTCATTGTCACGAGTTTTCATCATGTTTTCTATCTAAATCCAATCAAAGACGGACATTTTCAATCTTTTAATTTAAGAGAGTATATAGTTATCCTCGCCATGCGGCTCAAGAGCATCATCCATTGACAGGTCAGGCTGCGAGGGTGGTAACACTTTTGGAGACGTAGTTTTCTTGTAAATTACAATTATGACAGCTACGGCAATGACTACGACAGCTACGGCAACACCGATCCCAATCAACGCTCCAGGTAAAAGTCCCTTTAAAAACGAACAATAATTGTTGATAAACAATGAAGCAAACCTTGATGTTGCAAGAGGCTATAACTGCATTTTTATTTTATTTTTAAGTTACGAAATTTTCGCCACTGGTTCACTATTTTTTTTCTCTCGAATATTTATACTCCATAGTAACAGTGGCATCTGTTTACGTTGGTTAGTGGCTTAATTGACACATTTGATGAACAAACGTTAATAAATATTATCTCTATTTTAAAGCGTGTATATTATTCAACTCCCGTGAATTCGGTTTCATTTGTTTTAAATTATATTTTAATATAATTTGAAAACACGCAAATTATGTTAAGTGACCTTTGAAGTCGGTCGACATCAAGTGTAGCGTCCTCATTTTAGAAAATACTTACCTCTGGATCTGGTTCCTGAAATCCATTTTCAGTACTAGGAGAAAACGGCAATGTAGTCTATGGGGAAAAGAACATAGTCATTGATATAACGACGTTCAAACCGTCAAATCGTAGTTGTATTGTAAATTACGATTGTGATAGGTATTGCAATGCCTACGACAGCTACGGCAACACCGATCCCAATCAACGCGAAAAGTGAAATGCTCTTAAAAACGAACAATATTTTTAAAGATACAATGAAGCAAACCTTGATGTTGCAAGAGGCTAAATAACTGCATTTTTATTTTATTTTTAAATTACTAAATATTCGCCACTGATTTGGATGTTCACTATTTTTTTCTTCGAACATTTATACTCCATAGTAACAGTGACATCTTTCCACGTTGGTTAGTATCTTAATTGACTGAGTTGATGAACAAACGTTAATAAATATTATCTCCATTTTAAAGCGTGTAGATTATTCAACTCCCATGAACTCCGTTTCATTTGTTTTAAATTGCATTTTAATATAATTTGAAAACACGAAAAGTATGTTAAGTGACCTTTACATCATGCGTAGCGCGCTCATTTTAGAAAATACTTACCTCTGGATCTGGTTCCTGAAATCCATTTTTAGTACTAGGAGAAGACGACAATGTAGTCTATCGGAAAAAAGAACATAGTCATTGATATAACGACACTCAAACCGTCAAATCGTTGTTTTTTTATTGTAAATTACGATTGTGATAGGTATTGCAATGCCTACGACAGCTACGGCAACACCGATCCCAATCAACGCTCTAAGTGAAATGCTCTTTAAAATTAATGAACAATAATTTTAAAGATACAATAATGAAGCTAACCTTGATGTTGCGAGAGGCTAACTGCATTTTTATTTTATTTTTAAATAACTAAATATTCGCCACTGGTTTGGTTGTTCACTATATGTTTCTTCGAACATTTATACTCCATAGTAACAGTGACATATTTTCACGTTGGTCCGGTTAGTAGCTAAATTGACTGAGTTGATGAACAAACGTTAATAAATTTATCTCCATTTTAAAGCGTGTAGATTATTCAAGTCCCATGAACTCCGTTTCATTTGTTTTACATTACATTTTAATATAATGTGTAAACACGAAAATTACGTTAAGTGACCTTTGAAGTAGACATCATGCGTAGCGCCCTCATTTTAGAACATACTTACCTCTGGTTCCGGAAATCCACTTTCTGTACTAGGAGATGGCGACAACGTAGTCTATGGGGAAAAAGAACATAATCATTGATAAAACGACACTCAAACCGTCAGAGTTGCAAGCTACACGCCGGGTAAATTGAGAAGAGAAGCATGAGCAATTTTAATTAAATGTAAACTTAGGTAAATTTGACACGATTTTAATGAGATTCCTTTCCGTCTAGTAATGTTTGTATTATCCCCCCCCCCCCCCACCAAAAAAAAGAAAGATTGTGTTGCCCTCATCCGGCCGGGTCAAAGTTACGAGAATTGTGGGCCGGGGTTGTTGTTTTTTAAAGATTTTTTAAAGATTTTCTTCTTTTTTTTAAAGATTTTTTCTTTTTTTAAAGATCATTTTTTATATTTCAACACTTTTTTTTCTTTTCTTTGGCCTTAAGTTGCTGATCTACATGTAATGTACCAACTGACTTAATCTTCAGGCAACGTCCAATTGATATACGGTAACATACCAATACCCGCCTCAGTTCTTACACCCAGCAACTGCGAACATCAGTATCGTGTTGTTGTTTAGTTCGCTAAACACTCAAACGTATAACAAGAAGAGTCTTAAAAAAGACAAACAGCGCTCAGAAGGGGTGTACATTTAAGGATGAAGAAAATTTTAAATGTTTAAAAATTTACTTCAGAATTCAAGATGAACATTAAAAATTGCCATTATTGTTGTTTCTACTAACAGCAACACAGCAAAACTTGATTAAAACAATATAATCGCTAGTTATTGATAAACGCCCTGTATGTAAATATGGTTCGCGTTATGTATCACGCGTACTGCTGGGGGAAACTGTCGGACGTAAAATGCTCGTTGCGGCTCTACGAGCATTTTGTATTCGACGTTTTCTTGTACAAAGAGGGCTGATTTTTCTTAATCCTTATAGGTGTAAGTTCATACATGTAATACAATTATTAAAATATACTAATCCCAGTTTTTATCATAATTGAGGGCGCAGCCTCCAACACATCTCTTAGTGCCCCTTTATGAGAAGTGAAAGATGTTACCAGTCACACCTTGCAACATGTATGTTAATGGTGTTCCGATATCTGGCCCGGTTTTCAATTTGATGTTTTCTATAATACATGACTAGTTTAGTTTAGTTTTATTTCCAAATACATGAGGCCATCGGCCCAAATACACAAAATATTGCCACAATTGGCATGATTTACTAAGAGTCATCCTTAACATATTTGTAATTCACAGTTTGAGTTGGATAACTCCAATAGTTCTTATCATAGAAGCATCAGGTGACATGAAATATGTCCATTGAGTACACAAACTGACCGTTACCATGATGATTTTGGTTTCTCACTGAATCGGGCCTCTGTATTTTGGTGTATCCTTGACCTTTCATGTAAAATAGAAAACATCAAGTTGAAAATCGGGCAAGCAATCAGAACGTCTACCTTTAAGGGGGCTGTGGACTCTCAGGTACAGCCTCCGTAAAACTGCCGTAACTTCTTCAATATTCATTTAATCTTTATAAACGTATACAGTTTTTTGCAGAAAAGGGTTCAATGAATCCAACCATGATAATGAAATTGACCATTTTGGGAAAAATTATAAAAAACACGTTTTTTGACCCATTTTAGGTTTGGAAAAGATAACTCAAAATATATTTTGTTAAATTTTGTCATACTAGTTTTATGATAATCCTGATAACATTCCCCAGGAGCGTTTTTTGTTTTGTTTTGAATAATTGATTATTTTTTGAGTTATAGACCAAAAAGTGCCCAAAAAGGTGTTTTTGGCACTTTTTGGTCTGTAACTCAAAAAATAATCGATTATTCAAAAAAAAAAAAAAAAAGCTCCTGGGGAATGTTATCAGGATTATCATAAAACTAGTATGACAAAATTTAACAGCATATATTTTGAGTTATCTTTTCCAAACCTAAAATGGGTCAAAAAACGTGTTTTTTATATTTTTTTCCAAAATGGTCAATTTCATTATCATGGTTGGATTCATTGAACCCTTTTCTGCAAAAAACTGTACAAATTTATAAAGATTAAATGAATATTGAAGAAGTTACGGCAGTTTTACGGAGACTGTACCTGAGAGTCCACACCCCCCCTTAACCACCTTTATCAATAATTCACTGCGTTTTGGCTATAACGCATAAATGGAACATATCAAACATTTCAAACATTTTCAGAGAAATGAGAAAAATATGGAGTTTCTTCTGATATCAAAATATGTTGATGGGTAAAAAAGGGTGATCCCAACATCCACCTTTAAGACCAGACCTATCACAATCTATCTAAGTCATGTAACGTTTTTCACTGAACTGCTTCATTTGTTTTGCCATGCTGCTGAGATGCCCGGGTGACCAAATTAGAGGTCCGCGAATCTTCTTCAACATGTTCAACATTTTCATGCTATTGTAGTTGTTGATTTTTATTGTTATTATTATTATTAATTATTATTTTTATGTTTGTTTGGGGGGGGGGGGCTTACTTTTAAATAAAGTAATTACTTAAATTGATGAGTTTAATGAAATTGCTTATAAATATCGCTGAAGTTGATTGAAATAATTCAAATTAATTAATGTATGTATTAATGTATTAAAATTAAATGAATTGTTAAATTAATTTATAATAAATTTATAAATTTATAAATTAATATTAAGTAATTTCATTAAACAAATGTACTTATTACTCAATTGTATTTATCAATAAACGTATTGATTAATTAATGCTTATTATTCAATGTATTACGCTAACTTATAATATGATTATGAATAAATACATACATACATTTTATGAATTTATGAACATATTAATTTATTAATTTATCAGGAAAACCAGCTGCACTGATAAATGTGATACAAATGTATATTGCATTTCGTATACACCCATCCAGGATTGAGTATGATAAAAGTGTCACCACGACACAATTAGAAACCCAAAGTTCACATTATGACCTGTTGATTCTGACTGGTAGTCTCTGTGTAGTAGACTTCTTTGAACAGGATCTTTGTTCCTGGATACTATTATTAGTTCATAGCGAAAGCAAACAATATTCAGTGATTTAAAATCAAAAATGTTTTATTTCAATTCCATCAACCTTAATAAATAACACCCTTTAAAATAAACTCCCAATATCTGTAACAATCACTCTTTTATGCCTATCACTTTTCAATGTTTAGGATAAACTTGTATCATCATTGGTGTACTCTCATTTCCTCAGACCAGTTTTCGTCTCTAGGGTCAATTGTGCTACTAATATGATATGACCTACATTCCAGGCATGTATCAATTTACTATAATGGGAGAACTATTTGAGCAAAGAGGTATTGATATATACAAGTTAGCAGGCCTAAGCCATATCTTTCTACATGTAATGCACATCTGCATTATATGTCATAGCAGTGTAGGGAAAATTAGCATAACCAGTAAGTATCCTGAGATGTGATTGGGTGTCAGCATTGGGTGCCAGCGGTGTACACGTTAAGGCTAAACCAACACAATCCAAGTTTACTTGACGTTTCGGTTGACATTTTTTCACACTATGCTTAGAGTGCCAAATGCAATATATCCATGATGTGACCTTGCTAGCAATTAAGTTGATCTCTGCAACGAGCACAATGATCATGTATCAGTACAGGTATGGTAAAGTGGTATCATACAGACGCGCTAAAGCGCGCTGAAAAACCATGCAGGTAGTGGTGCTCTCTTGAAAATACTTTATCTGTGGTCTCTTAAGAGCATTTACTAGGTCTGCCATATTGCGAATCTATGATATTATTGTGGTATATTTTTATTCAATGTTTTGTTTTTTATTTTATTTGTTGATGGACAATTTATAGAAAGATAACAGAAAAAACTAATAGTAATAATAATAATGACGGTCATAGATATGTAAGGTAACTGATAACAATGTTTTAAGTGTGACTACGGATGAGTGAAATTATATAACATCTTTTAACGCTCTCTTATGTCATTTACTTTTAAGTCTGTCAGAGGAGAATGTACAATTTCTTAAGGGTAGGGCAGTCTGATAACCATGTCGTCAATACGACGACGTTTGACATATTTTTATACTTCTTATAAATAGACTACTCGAATTTGGTTCAAAATGCAAATTAAAAGTACAGCTATAGTAATACCGATATTTATTAATTTTCCGATTGACTTAATTTATGGGAGACAACATCAATCATTTCGTCAATAGGATCTCAAGTGGGATTTAAGTATGGGAAGTATTAAGATCGAGATGTTTAGGCCTACACCTGTTTATTTAACATTGGTACCAGAATAAGAGATCTAAGAGCGTCCTCATTGTTGTGTCGTGTGTTTTTTATTTCCTTTTCCTTATCTTGGGCTGAATACCTACCTGCGAAGCAACGATACAGACATCAATGGCTACACTATCTTGAACAGGTGCATAGTAGTCAATAACACAGCTATCGAAATTCTTAGCCAGGTCAGAGATGGACACGTTGACGTACGGACAACAGCAGTCGGATCTGTATGAGGAAGGGTTTTGACATAGCAAACATGGAAAAGTAACGTTGTCATAATTGGATTTATACATGTAATATCACTTAATGCCTGCCCATCACATGACCACTGATTTCTTTCACCAGTGTCTACTGGTACCCATAATGGGGAACATTACATTGTAATGAAAGGCATATAATCTGGTTAAACGAGGGTATTTAAGAAAATCCTGTTGCAGGTAGTACAATTGATGTGACTTCAATTCAGTTCTCTCGTGTTTTTCTTTATTTTCTGAATAACACGTCATTCAAGCATGCTCAATGAGCTGTTTGAAGTGCGTATGATATTTGATCGATGTTAAATGCAGGTGTCAAATTGATTTGTGCCACCATGTTTGTTTTGGGCCGAAACTCTTTGCTTTCTAAAAACAGCTAAGAAAGTTTCAAGAATGTGGTCAATAAGTTAAATTACTAATTTTAACAGATAAATGTCTAAATTGTGACTGCTTAAGAATGGAAATTAAGCTTTTGTTTTAGACCGTTCCCGTGTAATATTAGGGAGCTTTCGATTTGGACGACGGGCGCTTCTACGACAAGATGACACCTCGAGTCATGTGCGCATGCGTCGACTTAGCAATCCGTCGGTCGTCCAATTTCTGGGACCTGTGATCTTAAGCTTTCGATTTGCGCGACGGACGCTTGTACGACGGTAAAACACAAAAAGTTACCGTCGTCCCCACGTCGGTTGTTAGTCCCTTTACGCGTTGTAGCATTTAGAGGACCAACGGATGAAAAAAATTGACGCATTCGCACATGACTCAAAGTGTCATTCAACCGTCCTAGATTCATCCGTCGTGCAAATCGAAAGCTCCCTATATAATCAGCCGAAGACAGGTCCCAGAAATTGGACGACCGACGGATTGCTAAGTCTCGAGGTGTCAATACTGTCATCTTAAGCGTCCGTCGTCCAAATCGAAAGCTCCCTATTGTCTGACATTTTAGACCTATTGTAAGCTATACTTACTTATACAGCATCGTAGTATTTGTAGGGTGCGCATTCTCTAAGGTATAATTGGTCCCAGGAAGTCCTTCACTGGACACTAAAATCTCAACTAGGGCCAAATCATCTAAAAGTGAAAATCGTCCCCACCAAGTATGAGTGTTACATTTGTTGTTTATCATATCAATTGTACATTCAGTCTCACTGGTTTCTATGATAACGCAGGTTGGAGGTGCCATGTCAACCGGCTCTAGCTGTAAAATAAGGGCATACAAATTTGACAGGGTTTAAATGGAAGTAAACAAACACCCCTTAATAATCATATACCAGGGAATTGTAATGCTATTTAAGTTTGGTTTTTAACTGTTGGTCCAAAATACAGCACCAAAATTGAACGACCAAATTTGTGTAAGTGACGGTATTTGACCTTGTTTCCATATACTCTATCACAGCTTTCCCCAGCTTTACTGGTGAACGCCCAGAATTCCCCAGCGTTTTCAGTCATACACACAGCTTTCCCCAGTAAAGCTGGGGGAAGCTGTGATAGATTATATGGAAATGACCCAGGTATATAGACGAGAAAGAGATATACATGTATAGTATAGAAAGAGACGAGAAACGCGCATGTACCCTAAATTATCAATTAATCTAGCTGTAACAGATGAAATTTAATAATATATACATGTAAAGGGTTCAACAAAAGAAAGTATACCACTTTGTATATGTCATTTTGAGTAACTTTCAATTTGTTTTTGTCCAAACAGGCTAAATAGGCATTTAGATGAATCTTTTAGGCATAATTTGATACCAAATTTGCCCCATAACAACAAAGATAAACCATGATTAGCACCATTTAAAGGAAAAAATCCCATTTTCAAAAGTCGCATTTCCAATACACAGCACGAGAAGAATAGGCCAATTGTTAACACACACATATGCCGTATTTATCCCGTACTGATCACCGCGCATATCCCTCAATGCGCAGGCTAATTCAAATGTAAACTGATGCATGGGTGAAGGATTTGAATGTAAAGGAATGTTATGGATTGGGAGAACATGGACAGATTAACCAAATCTTCTCGTGCTGTGTATTGGAAATGCGACTTTTGAAAATGGGATATTTTCCTTTAAATGGTGCTAATCATGGTTTATCTTTGTTGTTAGGGGGAAAATTTGGTATCAAATTATGGCTTAAAGATTAATCTAAATGCCTATCTAGCCTGTTTGGTCAAAAACAAATTGAAAGTTACTCAAAATGGCATAAACAAAGTGGTATACTTTCTTTTGTTGAACCCTTTATATACCTTTCTTTGTGATAATTCAACAAGTAAAGCTGCACATATCAAACATACTATCAGTCAAAACGATAGTCTGCATCCCCTTCGACTTCTTCTCAGGCAGAAAACCTATTGAATGACCCTCATAATTATATTTGCCTCAGTTAACTGCTTTAAACATTGTAGGCCTAAAATAATTTCAGAGTCCGTTCCATTGAGTAACAAAATTCGAAGAAAAAAGAAAGAAAAAAAATGGTGAACTTAAAATTGAAAGTGCATTGAGATTACCTCTGTTGCCGGTAGAACATTAATCAATGTTATACTCATGGAAATTGTGTTCTTGTCCCCCGATGATTGGCTGCTTACTTCAAGTGTTACCAACCTATGCAATAAACAATCAAATATGATTGAAACTATTTAGGCATCGATCACACAATATCAGTGCCGAACAATGCATGCACTTGAAATTCTCATTATGCATTACTAAACGTCTGAAAGCAGTTGACTAGTTACTATGGACTATCTCAGTTCCGGAAAAATATTCAAATTTCAGTTATCAATCATCAGCTATCAACTTTAAGATGCGTTTTAACCACTTTAAGGGGGGTGTGGACCCTCAGCATAGCCTCCGTAAAACTGCTGTAACTCCTTCATTATTCATTTAATCTATATAAAAGCAAACATTTTCTTGCACAAAAGGGTTTAATGAATCCAACCATGATCATGAAATTGACCATTTTGGAGAAAATTATAAAAAACACGTTTTTTGACCCATTTTAGGTTCTGCAAAGACAACTCAAAATATATGTTGTCAAATTTTGTCATACTAGTTTTATTATAATCCTAATAAAATTCCCTAGGAATAGGGGTTTTTTTAAATCATATTTATTTTTTGAATTATAGACCCCAAAAAAGAAGATTTTTTACCTCCAAAATCATGAAAATCAAATTTCGAAGAAAAAAACACCAACTAAATCGCCGGGAACCTGCCGGAATTCGATCCGGGGACCATCCGGACTCCGGCCCCATGTCCCACCACTAAGCCACGGCCCTCAGCTACTCGTTCGCGCAGTATACTGCGCTCACTATATAGGCTCGGTTGACTACGTTATCGAAAATCGTCGGCACAGGCGCTTGGAGAGGGACTTAGGATTAGCATGTTTAGCACTCAGGGGGGTAAGGGTTAAGAACACCGAGATTCACTGAAATAAAACGGTACACATTTCCTTTAAAATACTCATCCGATAAAAAATTCAATTAAAATCATGCGATGCCTTCCTTTGGGGTTTCAACCGGTATTAACTACCGTAGAAAACGCATTGCCTATTATAGATCTTCGGTGATTATAATAATTAGCCGGGGAGCGCGCATGGTTTTTCGGTCCCGGTCTGCTGGCACAAGGAGTCATATACCGAAATGTTCCTTGATGTATGTAGTATAGCCTAGGTGGACATCCTTGCCAACTCGGATGTTAAGTTGACCTTTGTCCTCGATTTAGGGTCAAAATTCACATGTGTTTCATTGGGACGTCAAAACTTTAATTTAACATGTGACTTTTTTTTTTTTAATTATTGACTACAAAAAGTTTATCTTATTGTTGGGCTGACTGTTTAGAGCAAAAAGGTTAACCACAACTTTGATCGTCGATCAATATTTTTTGACCTATGACCTTTTGAAAATGACAAGTCATCAAAAATAGGCCATTTTCGGCCATTTTTCACAAATTCGGCCAAAATTCCACTTTTTCCTTCTTGGGAAAAATATAGCAACTCATTGAGAAATGATAAACCATGTTTTAAGGTTGGTACTTGATATTAAGAAAAATTCCAAACATCAATGGTGTGCTGTTGTAATGGCAACATACTTAAATGGCCTTCAAAAACGTCAGAGATTGGTCAAAATGGAGGAAAATTTAGACATAAATGGTGGTTGCTATGGAAACTGCATTGCCGGTAGATTTTATATTTGTCTTAAATCAAAGTAGGTCTATTAACCAGCAATATTAGATGTATTCCGATCATCCAAGGGCCAATAATATTTTGAAAATAATGATTACATGTTAATTTTGGCCAATATCGTGTATGGTCAATATATTGTTTTATAATTTTGTTCCCATGTTAAATTAAAGTGTTGACGTCCCATTAAAACACATGTGAACTTTGAGTGGTTGTATGCTACAGACTTCAAGGAAAAAATGGACCTCCGCTCCCCAGCTAAATGTAAATGCTCAGTTATTTGCTATACATGTATTTTGAAAACACAGCACTATTTTTTTTAATTTATGTGGAATGCCTTCTAGGGAGAACGATATAAATGCTTTGTCATTTGCTTTTGTATATTTACTACTCTCGTTCTACTAAGGGAGGGGGTGATTACCTATTTTTACCACTAATAATTTTCGCCTGTGGCGCGAAAACGCAAAAGACATCGAAAGTCACGGTATCAATAAAGTCATAGTTATACAATGCATTTGCGCACATTTGAGCACCGATAATCATGACGTCAGTGACGTCAGTGATTTGGACTCGATAATTATTTTTCTAAATATAATGCACAATGTTGTGCTTGCAGGACACCTCCTTTAAGGCAAACGCATTGAACAACTCCCGTGAACGGACAGCCAGTGCGTTTACCCTCTCCGATCTACGGTTTTCAATCCGTACGAATCTGGATGCCATCCCTAAAGCCTAAACCCATACATCTGTTCTGAATTATGTGTCAAAGGCTTTGTGTTATGATCAATGTGATCTGTGCTTCGTAATACAGTTAACAGTTAGCGTGAGCCAGTTGACCTGGCAACCGTTATATTCTAACGTACACAACGCCAGCGAATATTAACGTTAACTTAAAATGCACTTATCTGCAGCTAGACGGGTGCATATCACTTTTAACATCAATGCGTGGTATAATTGATTCGCGATCACGAAGGTCCTTTGGCGAGTTGGTTTAGAGAACTATGGTCAGGTTTTCGGCCGAAATTCATAGAATTTGATGTTTTGGTATTTATTGGAATGCATTGATTTTAAAATTGCGTTCATTTAATGTCATTTCGTGATGAATACACATTGTACATTTGCGCTAAGAGGCGGGATTTCAGTATCGTAAACAAACCAGCTCTATATAAGCATATATAGACATATCTAATCAGAAAGCCCGCCCTGAAAAATTAATATGCGTTAAAAAACGAATGAATTTTAGGCCTATACAATCACGAATATATTGAATATTAGTTGTAAGGTAACTCGATATACAATGCATATAGGAAAACGTTGAGGAGTGCAATAGTAGCGTACACCCTATAATTTACTTACACGGAATCTCCAACAGATGATGTTGGAATGGCAGTCAAGTAAACGACGCCCTCTGCCGATTCGAAGCTGTTAAGCGTCATTGATGTAGGCGTGACCATACCGGTAACAATGGTTGAGGCGGGTGCAATAGACAATGATATATCAAAGGTATCTGCACTGCCGTCATTAGAAACCAAGAAAACAAACATTTCTTCGCCTCCAGGTGCTAGGTCATCTGAATTTAAAAACCCAAATCTCACCTTAGTTATTAATGCAATGTTTAGTTGACGTGATCTATACCAAATTCATAGATACAGGGTGTCCCAAAAGCTTCGATACCTTTTTAACCCTCGTCCTCCTGAGACGTTTTTGTAACACTGTTAACAAAGGGGGATGGGAGTAGTGGTTACCACCCCCCTAAAAAGACCAAACCGAGATGCAGAGTATGGTTATTTGGGTACCATGGTATAGCTAGACTCAGAGGTATCTTGTTCCATACATACCAAAACAAGTACAAACATCCCACACATGACGTCACAAAACATGGCCGACCTCAAGATTCCGCCTTATTCGTCTGTACAGTGAAATATAGGCCAATATTAAAATTGTCGCCAAAAAAGTTCCAAATATCGGAATTTCACCTGGTGTTTTGCTTTTAAGTGAGAAAATGATGTTTCTAACATATACTATAAGATTCAGGACCATGCAATTACAATATTTTTCATAATGGCGATTTAAAGAAAATTCAAAGGTGGTAACCCCCCCCCCCCCCCCCCCCCCCCCCTACCCTCGGACTTTGACGGCTTACCGGGCCAAATCTTCCCCCCTCTACCCTCGGACTTTGACGGCTTACCGGGCCAAATCTTTCAGTGGCTTTTATATATTAAGAGACCTCAGACACGGTACACGTTTGTTATCAAACTATTTCTATAATATGTTTTCAGTTTCATACTGCGAACTGTCTAATAACAGACGTATAAAGCTTTAAAGAGCTATCGATACACCTTTGGGATACCCTGTAAGCAATGCTGTCACATGACTCAACCAAGGATAAACCATTAATAAGACCAACAATGCTTTAAGGTCCCTTTTCAAACCAATATAATTTCGACATAATTTGTAAACGCCCTGCACACCATTTGCAAACCAATATAATTTCGACATAATTCGTAAGCGCCCTGCACACCATAAACGCACAATATGAGCTATGAACCCAACTAATCTAGGATCTGTATTCTGCTTTACTACATTAACTATATTTAAAACACAGCTTATAACTCATACTCATTTTAATCTTTAAAATGTTTGTAAGATCTTACCAATTGTACTGTTATCCTGCAACAATTCGAGTCCAAAATCTAAAACTTTGACCTTTTCTGGTTGAAGTCTCAACACGTCAAATCCGTTACTGTCTTTTCCATGAATACTAACTGTAAATGGCTATGAACAAAGTGGAGTGTAACAAATAGAATCATACTTACATATTAATTAACTTCCAACTAAGGGAAGACATCAAAACTCGACCGCCCGTTGACCGCCGGTTACGTTCGGTTCCGCCCGGTTCTTTCAAGTCAAATTTTTTACTGGTATATGAATATTTACGCATGCAACATTGAACAACCGCCGGTTGACTTAATGCCGTAACCGGACCAATTTACACTATCAATCTGTTACTTTTCGGTCATAATAGGGCACCCTTGGCTATAAACAGATTGAAAAAGCCAACCCCAGCGAAAATCAATAGCTGTATTGTACTGGTTGTCAACTGAGACTTGAGAGCCCATTACTTCAACTATCAACCGGTCGTGTTCACCAGAGTGTAACTATTGACCTCATTATGTGTGTATATTATAACAGACAACACGTTCTGTGAGAACCGGGCGGAACCGGCCGTAACCGGCGGTTGCCTGGCGGTCGAGTTTTGACGTGATCCCTAAGTTTTGACTATGGCTGTCAAATATGGATTGTGGCTTAGTATCGTTCTAGAACAATTGGTATAATTATTAGAGATCTAATTAATTACTTCATAAAAGATCGTCTGATTTTGTTTTCCTACGATATGGTTATACGACAAGTTCTACTTTCATCATAACTTTGGTCTAGATAAGTCAGCTTTAAATTCTGAGTAAATTGGTAAATTACTCGTTGTGCTTTTCTGTGAAATGCAGTGAAAACCGAATGTTCATTAGTGTGACAGAAATATACGCGTTAATATCCAAATATCTACTAAGTGCTGACCATTTGGACAATTCTAAGACAAAACGTATCGGTCAAGTATAATCGTTCTAAATTTCAGACGTCTCTTACACTGACTATAATAGTAATAGTGACTGATGTGTAAGGAAAATATGTCCTTTGATTAGCTTGAACCTGATCAGGACAACCATTAAGTTTAACCCTCTACTATGGGACACTGTGAAAGTCATATTTGGTTTTCATAAGAACTGATAGAGATTTAAGTTACGGACTAAATGGAGGGATTCCAAGTTTCTCCAACAGATTGACAATTCTGAAGGTTGCACTTAACGATAACTCATAATAAAGTGACTATCATGTTAAAAACTTAACATACGAGGCATCACTGTGGCTTGACTTGTATGTGATGAATGTGACTGATAAGCAGTATTCCAGTATGCTAAAGGCATAGCAAGACATTGGGGTTAATATTATACTATTTGCAAGCCTCAATATTTAATATCGCTAACAATCTTATTTATACATGATAATACCGTATTATAATTAGATATCATCCACTGTTTTCTATTGTTAGTATATAAATCAATCAGGCTCTTACATCTAACCACACAACACAGAGAGGAAAACCCCCGAAAGAATATGTGTATAATTTGAGCGTTTATGTTTTCCACAATATTTCAAACATGACAAACATCATGCCATGATGCTGATTTCACAGCGATGTCATGAGCTTGGAAGGTAGAACTTATTGGTATAAGTAATTTGAAGAAAAGAATCTGGTGAAAGCTCCTGACTCTATAATAAATGACACTCCACGCCCACAACTTATACAGACAGATACATGAATTACCTGATGTGGAAGTGTAACAACTGCCGTAGTATAATATCCTGCGCTTCTACCCCCTACGGCAATAAGTAACGAAGTCAAGAGCTCTGTTTGCCCCTCTGTATCTTTTATAGCAACGCTTTGTGTCGAGTTGATCAATTCTGGGCTAACAACGTTGATTTGAAGCGTGACATTGGAACCTGTAAATCATCGTCACACTAATCAATTAAAAAGTTTGATCTTATTTTGGTACGAACGGTGAATTTCTAATACAGTCAAACTATTTTATTTTGAAACTCCTGGTGTATTTACTCATTTATTATCAAAATATCATGAATGAGAAGGCTAATCGGTTCAAAATAAATATACTTAGTACATGCACCCAATCTGTGTAGTAGAACATGTAAAATAACATGTGATATTTATACGAAGCGATGGAAATACCCACATAACTTTCCACCCGGGGTTGACTAGGATTTGTGGACTTAGAATATTTCTAACCATAGACGGTTACCGTCTATGTTTTAACCCAACATTTATAAAAAGAAATGGATCAGTTGAAAAAGTGGTCCTAGTGGGAATCGAACCATGGACCTCTGCATTGTAAAGCGTGTAATTCAACCACTAGACTAGCGAGGGGTGAACTGGCCAAGACATGATTTTAATTGCTCTTATTATTACGGAATAAAGCTATACTACTGTTATGATCAGTACATCCAATAGTATTAATATAGCTGCGACACATATTATGTTCGTCAACCCCGCCCGGGTTGACAGTCATGTGGGTATATTTCCATTACTGCATATTAATAAAGTTTCACATGATTAGTATCACGTCAGAGTATACTCTAGTACTCCAGAGTACAGTATCTAATGGAAAGTGTTTATATTTTGACACCGCTGAAATGATATTCATGTACAAATGTATGTCAAAACACTCAGGGGTTGGTGGTTGGGGAGGTAAAAACAGGCCACTAGCTTAAACAATGAATATGGGATATCCTACATTCTTTAACTATTTTGTCAGTGTTATTGCGCTTTATTCCGGAGGGCGCCAAGACGGAATAAAGCTAATCATGAGATACTCTGGAGTACTCTTTTTTTCTTTCTTTTTTGTATATAAAGCGCAAATGTGAATAATAGCCCAACAGACATTAACAAGGTTAGTGACCAGAGTGATTAAAAATCAAACTGGTAACTCTCGAAAGAGAGCTCTGAAAGGCCAATCAATTGGTTCACTGCAACTCAGAAAATATGCATAAAACAAGACACACAAATGGGCAGAGGTTAAAAATGCCAATGAAAGTGACATAATAATAAGATAAAAGCCCAAACATAGAGAACAACATCAAAAAAATTAAATTATAGAAAAATAATAATATCTGGAGGTCTGATGGGCATCAAGAGAACCTATACAACAAACTTGGGAACTAAATCTACCAGGAGCTGCCTGTTGTCACCTGTTGGGGCGTGACCGTATCACCAGCCCAGCTGGCTACATGCTTTACAGGACCACCATCTCCCCAACCAAGCATTAACCTACACTTAACCCATGACCACCATGCTATTATATGTATCAGTCGGATGTTGAAAGGACTTGAATGAAGAGTGTCATGAAAGAGTGTGAAGGCTGTGACAAGTTAAGAGTTTGAGAGAAGATGACCGTGCACACGGCACTTGAAAGCCTGGATTCCAGCTGCTGAAATGTTACCAACAATATCATCTGGAAAACTATTCCATAAGGGAACAGCAGTGTGAATGAAGCTTCTGTCTAAGCAGCGAGTTATGGCTGTCGGCAGAGAAAGAGCATGGACTGGCATTGATACGCTCGAACGGGTAGCACGGCGTTGGACATATGGTGCGGGAAGTAACCCTGCTAGATCTTGTGGGCGGTTGGTAGTATGCATCTTGTACAAGACCGTAGCCGATGCTACCTGTCGCCTGTGAAGCAGGTTGTCAATTTTGAGCTGTCAATTTTACTCTGACATGATACTAATCATGTGATACTGTATTAACATCCCATGTTATTTTACATGTTCTACTACGCAGATTGGATGGTACATATTACCGCCAATGTTAAAATGACTGTCATCATTCAATTTGACGAAAACTGTTGAGCAACTGATTTTGGAAGTAGAAATTTCATGGCTGTTCAACTGCCCATTCATCCTGGGAGGTATCCAATAATAATGTTAAATCACCTGATTGGCCCATTTCAAATGTAGCTGTTTATTGTCGAGACCCATCGAGTAATGTGACACGCATGATGACCGCATGAATCAACACTAGACGTATATTAAAGAATAACTATTTCTCTATTTTGTCTGCATAATTCCAGTATTCACCAAGACGAGAATAATATGTTGTTGTGCTGTGTGCCTTGTGTAAGGAAACGATTGTTATTAATAATGAAGATATAGCAGGCCCCAAAGATTCGGTTGAAATTTATCATGGATTGTCGTGGAATGTCACAAATTTCTATAGTGAAATTCATCTAAACTCACCAAATATTTTACCAGCTAACTATGTATATAAGCTCCGACTCGCTGTATTACAGCACAAAGGAAATGCTTGCACACTCACTGTAAAAATATAATATAAGATTCAAATATTAACCTGCTATCGGTATTCCATTAACCGGAACCAATGCGCCAGTCTGACCTTCCTCCATGATAAGATATGTAAACCCAACAAGACTTCGAGCAGAAACTTCCACTTCAAATCTGAAGCCAAACGTAACGCCTGTTAACTGTAACACCCAATCGCCAGCGGATGTAGCATTTAACAGAAATATAAATTCTCTCGTTGCGTCAACGATGATATCAATGGACGGATCTGTCCACGGAACGTTGTTTCCTGCAAATTAAAAGGATACAATATAAGACTAAGCGAGGTATAACTGTTGTAACGATCACTATAAATGACGAATACTACATGTATAATATGTACGTCGATGTAAGTAATTACGTGATGCACGCTCCTCACATTCAACTCATGTAAAATTGTGCAAAAAAAGGCATTCACTCATTAACATTTGTGCAAACATTAATAATAAGAATTGTTTCAATCTCAAATTAAAAGGAATCATCATGCAAAACCTTTTCTCCTCTCTCGATCCCTTCACTTTATTACGCGTTTATATGAAAGTTAAGTTTTACAGTACGGAAAACTTTCTTCTGCACTATGGCAACACAAATAGCTGTTATTGTAAGTTTGGTGTCAAAACAATTTTAACTCTGATTTTCAAATTTTTTTCTGACAAAATATGTGTTTAGATTTAAACTGCAAATTAGTACACCCATAGATATAAAGCTTTAAAAGGTATCTGTACTACCTTGCGGGTCAACCAGTTGCGTGTAAGTCTTGGGAGATGAACCACTGGTGCTGACACGTATGGACAATTCTTCCATTGTATTATCAACAGGAACGATTATATTATTGCTTGTGAAGGATTCATGATTCCATTGAAGAACAGAAACTTGTGATGCACGTAAATCCGCTTTCATGATTCCTGCGACGTCATCAATGTCACCGTTTGTAGCATGATAGACGCCACCACCGGTTTCATCAGCGAGCGTCTCAAATGCCGAAGCTAAATTTCCAAATACAAAACAACAACAAAACATTTAGCTTCAGCAATAAAGATAACACTTGTATTTAGTGGAAAATGTATTAATCGCAGACTATTTGTATTCTACATTTTTGTATTCTAAGCACCTCCATAACTACCTTTCGAATAAATTACAATAGCGACATCCCTTTTACGAAATGTATTTCTCATCATGACAAACAATTTGCCATCTGAGATTTCTATAATGTTTATATATATAGCTAATCATTCACATATTTCAACACCTGTGTCTCGTTTTCTTCTTCTTCTTGAACACGTTCCTGTCAAGATAAACTTTAATATAGCTTTTTTCTCCTTGGCAAGGGATAAAACATCGGAAAGTTTCCATCTATCCGCCTCGTCGGCATCAGTATACAAGTACACAAACGAGTTTGGTAAACTGTAACAATAGGAATAAGAAAAAAACACGAATGGTGAAAAAAATCGATAATCTACCGTAGGCTATAACAATTAACATATCAACGCTGATCTCATTCCTATTTCATTCCAGTTTATATTTCCAAAACACAAAGTGTCCCTAAAATGAGTTATGTGTGCCGCATGATTCCTCTCACTGACCATATTTGCCATTAACCATGTTAACGCGTACACAAGCACTTTGGTTTTTAAATGCCTTTTATTATAACATGTTTAATTGGGGTTGCTCTTTGAATTCAAAGCTACATCTTGATCTCTTCGTGGCTCTTCTCCTCTGCAGGGTAAATAACAATGGGAATAGTCGTAATACTCTTTGGTTCCACTGGATGGTCGCGAACATTAATGATCAACAATGTACTGTAAAAGGGTGCATATGTCAGTAAAATACATTTTGTGGAATTAGGCATGAAAAACAAAGACGATAAAAATAATTTAAAAGAAATCTTTCTTCATAAAATCAGAAAGCGGTATCCAATCTTAACCCCAATGGTGTTATTTTGAAGCATTCATAAAGATCCTGTTGTCATGATTGTTGGTAATAAGATCTTAATTTTCCATTGAGAGACACATACACCCTTTTGCTGCGGATGTACACCGTAGTATGAAATGTAAGTAAAACGGAATAGTGAGAAACATTTAAAAATAAATAAAACTACGTCCGTCTTACACTCTGTGAAGGGCATTCTCAAGACCAGTCAATGCTAACTCAGGACAATCACCACCACCATGGGCGTACAATGCGGATAATGCGTCGATGCATATATCTGGATCCGTTGTATCTGTCAGCGGTCCTGCATAAATTTAATTAACATTATTTGGTACGCTTACATACATTTCATCAAGTAAATATTGTTTAAAATATTTGTTAACAACCATTACGTTTTAGCAGATTTCCGGATTGACCTCATAATAAAATGAGCGGAGGGAAGCTGTTTGCGAAAAAAAATGCATAATTTATATTTTCAGCAGAATAAATGTAATTTAGTGGTCCCATTTCATGCTTAGAGTTACGCTGGTCTCCCACTAAATGTAGATGGGATTCCAAGATTTCTATCAGTAGTTGTAGTTGAACTCTCGAGATATAAATAAACGTCCTTTAATGAAATCTTGACGTGTATTGCTTTAAAGACAGTCTGTTGTGGCAGTTTTGCTGCATGATGATATATATGCTTGTTTTTAAGGCTACCTCCAAGAGTGGTTTTTTTGTCACACAACGTTAGATAGTTGAGAACTGACGTAATCCCAGGGTATTGATTTGACAGGTTTGTTTAAATGTAAAAGATAAGTGCTTGTACCTGTTTCTGGATCGTTGAAAGGGGAAACAACATAATTACTTGGAGCCACACAAGAATGACGATACTCATTAACAATTTCTATTGTTTGTTGTTTCACAGCTTCTATCTCTTCACCCATACTGCCCGTATCATCAACCACCATGGCGAGAGATACGCCTACTTGAATGTTCATAAGTCGACGGAATTTGGCTTCACCAATGATATTGTATAGTCCGTATTCTGAAAGAAAAGGGTCATTTGTATTGTTCTCAACGCGACGCCTACGATAAACTACATGCACCAGTATATTATAGATCCTATGAGCTTTTTGTCAAATGAAATTCAAAAAACAATATAGGATCTGTATTTTGTGCAAAATGACAGTCATAGGTAGTTTCTACAAACAATGCAATATTATAAACAACGGTTTAGTTGCAATTATTGCTTGAACCAGCGTCAACTGATAACAAGAACTATACCATGATGTCCGTAGCGCAATCCCATAACTGACTAACATAAATCCTTGAACGAAGACATATTGTCCGATCCTCATTAAATACGCGCTTTACCAACATGTTTTGGCTATTAGGAACTCGTCATTTAATCCACACTGCTTGACAAACATATTGAGTATAAGAATCAGTATCCATTCATGGGATCATCATGAACATCGTCTCAAAATTAGTAGTATAGGCCTACTTATTTCATGACGAAAATATTATTTAATGGTCTGTAGAACACTTAGAAATACTCACTACGTCACCCATTTCCAACCAAAACCAAACCTGACACATCCTAGTTTTATTAGTTCCCCCTGTCCTACAATAAATGGTTACATTAATCGTTTGAATTCTATTCGTTTCACTGCCTTATGTTCACACACATTTCTGTGTCATGGGAAGAAGTCAACATATTTCAAACCTTTATCATTGAAGAATGCTACGCCAGCATCGATAGCTAACTTTCCCGCCAACTCGTGGAGATGATAGTGCGGTGAGATCGCGGGATCCGACGTCTCCTTGTTAATGCCACCGATGGCAACAATGTTCTGGCTAGAATCGAGTGCGCCACCATGGGAACATTTTCCCCAAGTATTAGCAAGATCATATGCTGCATTAAAATAATAAGATCAGTGAACAATTGTGTAGGTTAGTTCAATAGAAATGCTTCAAAGCAAAGTTGTCTATATTCATGCATTACACGGCAGACATCTTTAAAAAGAACATTGCCTCTAAAATCATACACATTGTGCGATCAAGATACAGTTATGTTCATGTTGTTTACAGATTTCAGTCGTGCAACTAATTCAGAACAGATGGGCACAGGACATGAAAACTATTTTTGAAAAATTGAAATATACAATTATCGCTACCAAATCAAACTTATATAAATGGAATAAGGTGAACGCACCCAATTGTTCGGAGTCCAATAAGTCGGATGAATATCTACATTCATTTATAGTTTGTCCTTTGTCAAATAGCTTTTGGAAAAGTTGTAAAGGTTCTATTCTTTCTAACAACATTCCATGTCCATAAATATCGTTAAAAATCATTGTACTTCAAAACAATCAAAACATATTGAATGTCTGGCTTTGTTTAGTTTGTATAGATTCAGACTTCTCAGGATCACTTATAATACAAACGTTGATGCATTTACTGTTTGCTTTACGAATAAAGATGGAGATGTAGTATTTTGAGACATAATAAAAACATGTGGCATAAGATTGCCCAAGGCCTATACTAACCACACAGCAAATGGTATGTATATCTTATATTTTTCTTGTGAAATAAATCTAGGCCCGCATTGTTTAGTTTGCCAACTGACCAGTGCTGACCTGCGAACGTCATGTATTGTTGATATTTGTGAACAATTTATATTTAAAGCTCTTGATAATTAGTGGAACATGCTGTTCGCTGGTTGAGTCATGTTTGTTTATTTGTAACTTGATCATTAGGATGTTTTTATATATTATTACTATGTTATGTATTACGTAAGGATGCAAGTTAAAAAAAATAAAAGAATAAGGTTTAGAATTAATACGTTAATTGTCATTATCTTGCTTTTATAATTTGCGTTTTACATTTGAGAGATATCCTCTAGTTTTCTGAACCATGGTGTGTTTTGTTCTTACGTCCGTTAGGTTCATCTTTCCATATTTTCAAAATAGAATAAGGCTTAAATAAGTGCGAATAAGCGGATTGTCAAGCAGTTGCAGGCAGAAAGCACGCTTCTAATTCAGGTCAATATTGTACTATCATAATACACTTTAAATTATATCTGGCCGTACGAGGTTGTTAATAAGAGATGACTTCCAATGGTAAATGATTCTAGAACTGGTAGCAATCTTACACGTTATACTGAAAAGTGAAAATTCATAATATCTGTTGCCGCCCATCTTAACATGAACATCCATGAGTGGCTTTTGGTAAAACTATTGACTTGAGTAAACATCAACAGTACTATATTTCTGGAACATACAGCAGCTTTGCTGTTGATGTCATATGTCATTAAGGGACAAACAGTTTAGCAAGAAACACAGATTAAAAACTGTATATTTGTGTTATACCCTTTATCAGTTTTTGTCCATGGCGGTTGAAAACATACACACGACAAAAAATTAATGTAAAAGTGAACGTCGATTGGATTTTACTCAGCAGCTTCACGTCACAACTGCTGCTCGCCTTGGTTTCACTTGAGTGATGCACGGCGCGTGACACAAGGACGAGGTTATTTTTGCATCACTACTACTACTAGTGTTCATTTACGTCTAGGATGACCAGAATATGTTAAGCGATGTTTGATCTTGTGAAATCCATTATTGATGAAGTAAGTAAAAACAGTAACGTGATGTTCGCGCGCGGAGTGCCCATCTCCTTTTCCTTGGCGTTTGGGCTAGAATCCTCCTTGTAATTTTTGCTATGGAGGTCGCCACTTTTACTTACCTGGTTTGCTTACATCCTGATTACTGCGGTAACCGCTAAATAAGTAAAATTTGGATGGGTCGAAGTTGTTCTTGCAATCCAGTTCTTCAGATCTGCTTAAGAAAAGAAATATTTCTTCGAGAGTTTAATGATAGCTATAATATTGCACTAACAAAATATATAATACTAGCACACAGCAAATTGCAGTAATTGTAGGTCATTTCAGTTTCTTCCATACGCAGAATAACCACAATAGAGACTGCTTATGAAGTATAGTTTCCAACACACCTAGCGAGTTGTGTAAAATGCGTAATTTCAAGAAGAAATAATGTTATATAGTTATTCGTGATTCCTTCTTTACCATAATCTTGATTTAATGTTTTAAGTGGCGTATCTGGGGTCTTTGTCAGGTGAACACCAGTTTGACCCTATTTACATAATAAAAATGACACAGCTGGGTTGTTTATTCCACCAAATGACGTCGCATCCCGCGAAAATTTGCCATTTTAATACTTTAATTGTCTTTCATCAAACCGGGCAAGGGACAAATTGTCATTTAGATGGGAATTTAAGAATGTAGGATATCCAATATTTATTGTTTAAGATTGAGCCATCCTTGTTTTTACCTCCCAGACGACCAACCCCCTGAGTGTTTTGACATATGAAGAGCTTTTTTTGCAAAAGGGCCTACAGGTCACCCCCACATGTTAACCACAATTTGATTAATTCCACATTCCACATAATGAATAGCCATCCATTCAATAATGCAAAATGAATAACATTCAGAAGTGGATGTAAGCCCTTTGCAAAACAGCCCTTTATACATGTATACTTGACTTTATTTGTACGTACGGCACGTATTTTATATTTTGACACCACTGAAATGATATTCATAAATAAGTATGTCAAAACACTCAGGGGGTTGGTGGTCGGGGAGGTAAAAACAAGTAAAAACAAAGATGGCTCAATCTTAAACAATAAATATTGGATATCCTACATTAAACTATTTTGTCCGTCTTATTGCGCTTTATTCCGTAATAATCCTACATGTATTGGGTGTGGTGTGACAGGCCCATTTAGACAAACGCTATGTATACTTTGGGCATTCGCTATGACAAAGTTACAGATGGGTTGTTCGTATATGGCCTAACAGCTGACGAAGAAGCAATGTACAACCAACTAGTAGCGTATCTCCCGGGGGTCAGGGGGCTGAGAGTCCCCCCCCCCCCCCCCACCCAAAGTGACGGCTTTGACCGGGAAGGCCAGCTAAAACTACCGGGCTAAAAAATCGAAGGAATAGGAAGAGAGAAAGAGAAAAAGGGAAGGAAAGGGGAAGGAAAGGGAAAGAAAGGAAGAAGAGGGGGAGAAAAAGAGAAGAAAAAGGGAAAGGAAAGGAAAAGAAAGGGAGAAGAGGAAGGTAAAAAGGAAGGAAAGAGAAAAACGAAGGGGAGAAAGGAAAGAGGGAAGGAAAAGAATAGTGTAGAAGATAGTTGATAAGGAAGGAAAAATAAGTAAGTGGAAAGAAGTGAAAATCGAAAAGAAACTTGGAGAAGAGAAGTGATTTAACCATCCAAACACTTTTTGTGTAAGCGTGCATTACGTAGCTCCAGGTACTTTCATCAAGGTAATCATAGGACCGGGTAAGGGATCGCCTACCCGTCCCCACCTCCCTTTACTTTAGGTGAATTGCCACCCAATACATGTAGAAGTATATACATGGAATTGAGATTCACAATCCCATGTTAATTGTATGACAGTTTATAATCTGTTAACCTAAATTACAGCATCCCATGTTTACAAAAATTAAAAAACACCTCTGAAACGATTCATGATATAAGTTTTGGCAGAGTATGTTGGGCTTATAAAATTTGATTGTCTCCTGACAGCGCAGTACCAGCGCATAAGGACAGGAGAGGGACGTATTGAGCGTAATAAGATCGGAAGAGACACGTAGTGAGCGCCTTATTGGTCTTACTGCAGTCGCAGAGGAAAAGTAGTTTGTATGCGTCCTTGCTACGTCAACGGGACGCTCACGTCGCTTGCTTTGTGCTGCCACGGCGATACTACTGAGTCATTACAGCGCTCTGAACAGAACGCTCAAGGGCGACCATGGGATCCTCTCACGACCCTCTCACGTCCCAGCCAGTTCCCCGGCCAGTTGCCACTGCGTCACCGAGGGGTTTATGAAGATCTTGGTGGGCTTGGCTTGGTGTTTTGATAATGTTTCAGCGTAATCCAAGCGCCGGCCTGATCGCAGCAGAATGTGAAAGGGTTTTTAATAGTGACCTTGATTTAAAAATAGACAATTTCGGACAGTTTTCTGCGCTCTTATTGCGTATTATTTATAATTGGATACTTTTTGAGCGCAGTGCAATGGCTGGCCTGATCGCCGTTTGTGTGACAGGGCCTTTACTATGGACGTTAGTTATACGCTCAGCATTCGTTCCTCATTCGTTTGGCATTTGTCTTATACGTCAGGAGTTCGCTAAGAAACAGATTTTGGCCGAATTGCTAGTTAGTACGTTCTAATACGTTTGCGAAATGTTCTCTGCGTATTCGCGGAGAATGTAAAGGCCCTGTCACACCATAACGTATCGCCTCAACGTATGCCAACGTATGCGAAATATCGAAAAATACGTTGGTGTACGTTGGTGTACGCTGATATAAGTTAGGGGTACGTTGGGATACGTCGTTTACGTTAAGAGCACGCTGTGATACGCTGTGACAATTTGGACCACGTCGAGCCCGCGAAAAAATATTGAGCATGCTCAAAATTTCTCGACGTACTCAACGTGTGCTTAATACGTTCTGCATAAGTTCCCGGTAAGGTTGTGGTACGTTAAATATACGTTGACATACGCTGACATACGTTAGTGGTACGTTACTCGTACGTTACTCGTAAGTTGGTATACGTTGATGAACGTAGGCTGACGGGGAAACGTACAGCCAACGTAGTGATAACGAGTTGATAACGTATAGGAGCCGTATGTCTAACGTATGCCTGACGTATTTCCAACGAGTTTCGACGTATTCTCACGTATTCACCTTATGCCGGGCGATCGTGTAAGGCCCTGTCACGTATCCATAGCGTATCCATAGCGTATTGAACGTATATATACATAGCGTATGACTAACGTATTGATAGCGTATCACTAACTTATAACATACTTATGACAGCGTATCACAGCGTATGCGAGCGAATGCGAGCGTATGACTAACGTATGCTTAACGTATACTTAACGTATCCGCCATGCTCTCTGATGATGATGATGGGTTGATGTGTTCAGCACGACAGACCATGAAGAAGTGAGGATGAGATACTCAAGGGACCCATTTATATACTCAAACCCTCCATAAGTTCCCAAAACGCCGAATGCTCGCTAGCTGTACGGTACATACGCTAGATGTACGGTAGCCCTGTCACACCATGGCGTATCGCCTGAACGTATGACAACGTATGCGAAATATCGAAAAAAATACGTTGGCGTACGTTGGTGTACGCTGATACAAGTTAAGTAAGGGGTAAGTTGGGGATACGTCGTTTACGTTAAGAGCACGCTGTGATACGTTGTGAAAATTTGGAACACGTCGAGCCCGCGAAAAATTATTGAGCATGTTCAAAATGTCTCGACGTACTCAACGTATGCTTAACTTACGTTCTGCATAAGTTCCCGATAGGTTCGTGGTACGTTAGACATACGTTTACAAACGCTGACATACGTTAGACATACGTTGACATACGCTGACATACGTTAGAGGTACGTTACTCGTCATAAGTTATAGGTTGGACCTATAGATTTACCCTTCTAGATATTTTAATAGTTATCATCTAGGCTGCGTTTACTTGAACTTGCAACACTTGTCCCGCCGTGTACGAAACTCAATTTCTGCAGTCACGTGTTCGTTGTACGCCGAGGATACGCTGAGGATACGTCGAACACGACAGAATTACGCTACGAATACATTAAGCATACGTTGGTCATACGCTCGCCGATCGCATACGCTGTGATACGCTGTCATAAGTTTGTTATAAGTTCGTGATACGCTATCAATACGTTAGTCATACGCTATGTATACGTTTAATACGCTATGGATACGCTATGGATACGTCCATTCCATCACCGATGTCGACTTTTCCTACGCAAATCGTTGGGAAGTTGGACGTTGTTGGACGTTCTTGGACTCTGACAATTTTCGAGCTATTTTTGGAATACGTCGGCATACGTTCAGGCCACGTTCAGGCCATACGCTATGGTGTGACAGGGCCTTAACAAATAGAACCGCCTGCGTGAATCAGTCATCATGGTCATCAGTCTGTTTCGGCGCTTGACGTGTGAACATCGCATTCAACAATTTGCTACGTCAATGGGACGTGTCGCTCGTATGCGCTGCAACGAGTCATTACAGCTCCCTGGTCAGAACGCCGAACCTCTGCGCTTTTTTTGTGCCATCACAAAACAAGCGCGGCGCTCTGGCGCTTAAGGGTGACCATAGGGACCCTCTTCGGCCCTAGCCAGTGTCCACTGCGTCACCAATCGGTTCTTGGAGATCTTAATGTGTCTGGCTTGGCGCTTCGATAAGTTTGTCAGTGCAATGCAAGCGCCGGTCTGATTGCAACAGAGTGTGACATGGGTTTAATTTGTAATAGGTCATAAATGAACGCGTACATGTTGCAACCTCTGAACAGATTTTGCTCGAATCAATATAACCTTGGTCGAGTCGATTGTCCGTCCGAAACGTCAGCCTTATGAATCGATCAAATACTTGTTTGTGTGGGCATGTGTGGCGCAGCGGATAGAGCACTAGATTCATAATCAAAAGGTTATGGGTTCGAGTCCCGCTGTGGTCAACATGGTCAACATGTTGTGTTCTTGAGTAAAGCCGCAATTTACCGCAATTACTTCTCTCAACCCAGGTGTAAAATGTAGCTGTTTGGGGATAATCTAAATGAAGCGAACTGATTCTGATGTATCCTATACTGAGCAGTGGAATAAAAGTAAAGCGCTTTGAGCATACTTTATTTGATAAAGCGCTATATAAAAACTAACATTTTTACTATACAGTCGGTAAGAAAGATTGAATTAAAAAACACGAATGTTTAAATTCGTTTTTTAATTCGTGTCCGACTACTAGGGGCCGCCATTTTGTTTTTTAAATTTGTTCGTGTTCGTGTGGGCGGTTATGTCACTACATAATGACGTCAGGTGTGTGTTGTGGTCAATTTAACGTAAAATAGAGCATTTTGGACTTTGGACTAAGCCAAATTATGATTAAACAAAGAACTGAATGAATGAACTGGGCACGTTATTCATTCAAGGAAAGGTAAAAAATGGCGTGATTGACAACAGCTATAATGACGTAATGGTAAAGACTTTTGTTCGATCTTAATGATTGCTATACGTGGCTCCCAAAATAATTGTGTAAAGGAGACAGTAATTAATCTTTCTTTATTTAAGGAAAAAGGCGCCCAGGAATGTGCTTTCTCTCGTAATATAATTGAGTGGGTAATGACTGTCTCGACTGACTAAATCGTAAGTTGTGTTACTTGTAACAATACCTTGAAATTGGTTGAATGCAATTTTTACAAGAAAGTTCGAACGTTGGAGCTTGCAGGTAAGACAATGTGTCCGTGATTCCTAAAAGAAAGGACATCAATATTGGTAATAAAATCGATTTTTATTATTAAATTCAACACTTGTCAACATGGATACAATATGTGCCTAGTCTTTCATCAAGGCGTCGCGGTGATGTGTGTGACCACTTTTAAAACAGTGTGAGCGCCCTCTGTGAAAATAGTATATTACTCGCTCCGCTCGGCCTCCAGCTCGGCGGGAGACAGGTCGGCATACGCGTCGCTTCGCTCGGCGCTTGACAGGTAATTTTGCGAGGTGTCTTTGGCAAATACTAATGTGTGCTATTAACTTCAAAAGCTATTGGAGATGGTATCCCTCCCTCTCACTTTTTAACCATTGATCCTGCTACTTTAATCCCAGGACTTTGTCCTAAGTTTTTATCCTTTCCGTACGGCGGTCGTTTGTGTAGGATTATTATACCCGTAATGTACTTACCAAGATCTGCATAGTGGCCTATTTCATTATTTCTCTGGTTTAATTCGATCCAGTTGGTATTAGAGTAGAAACTTTGAAGTAAATGAAGAAATTCTCCGAGTTTAGCACGTGTGCTGGAATAATCCGGATTGGTCTTATTTAGATTATTTAAAATGGCCGAACGGATGCTAATCATACGCGAGTTGCCTGCAATATAAAAACAAGAAATCAAATGCTTCTCAATAGCGAGAGTAAGGTAAGTGCGATGGAAAGCAAAAATAGTATATGGTATATTTTTTATATATGTGGCCATTAGATTCAAAAAAACGTTTAAGATTATACATCTAAACACGTAGTGCATTGTAGTAAGGTTACACGTAACACATATAATGTTAGACGTCTAGATGCGCAAAATTCAGTTGACATATAATGGTTTATTCCGTAAAATAGCATAAGCTAGTAGTAGGATATCCAATATGTGTATGTGTTAGACCTGGCCTTTCCATCCTCCAAGACTCTCCACACCGACGGGTTTGTTTGATATTAAGCTTTTTCGCAAATATCAAATCCAAAGTGTCAACATGTTAACATTTGTTACAGAATGATTGTAGAGTTGTCTAACCAAATGTGTTATATATGTAATAATTATAAACTTTGTGACTTTCTTATAACATACCTTGGTTAATCTTGTCCGCATTAAAATGCCATTCGCTTTTCGCTGAGTAGTATGTAGCTATCATGAGGTTTTGGTTCACAATGTCGTCGATGGCTGCTTGAAAATTCGCTGATGATATGCAATCTGCAAGAAAACATATTAAAGGCTAACAGTTGGCTTTTCATCCAATAACCTATAATTGTAATCTTTGTCCAGACATGGACCATACTCCTGATGCCAATTGGAATATAATTGGTTGTGAAAAACTAAACGATCACACATAATTTGCCCACCACCAACACCAATGTGCGTAAGTAAGACTGCTAAAATGACTAAATATTCTCAGAATGGTGCGAGTGGATACACTGCAAAAAGGTTGCTTAAAATACGTTGCTAAAAGTACTTTTATCATCCGTTGGTTGACGTGTTGATTAAAATTCATTCAATATAATGTAGAAAGTTAGGCGTTGTATAAAAGTAAAAAATCCCCAGCGTTGAGCAATTCGTCGAAAACAATGTCCTTAAAATGTTGGTGGAAACTGTTTCTGTTGCTAAAATATGTTGCGTAAAAATATTCCACTTTGGCAACTGTTGCATGAGCATTGAGGACAATCACGCAACAGTTGATGCCAGTCACGCACATGTGAATTTTAGGCAACTGTTGTCCAAAAACGCCAATTTCGTGAGCTGTTGCATACTTGAACAACTGTTGAGTGAATATAATTGCCTAACTTTTGAGTAACTAGAATTGTTCAACTGTTGTTGAAAACATGTTTATCCAACGGTGTTGGGCAAATTTTACTTAACAGTTGAGCGGTTGCATACTTGAACAACGTTGTGTAAAATGTTGAGTAAATATTTAAGCAACCTTTTTGCAGCGCAGGACCACAATTAGATTTATTCTGTCTTGGCATCCAAAACGGAATACACTGACAAATAGTTTAAAATTGCCATCCTTGTTTGACATATATTTGTTTATGAATATCATTTCAACGGTGGTATAGCGACGTCACAAGCGATGAATATTGAATAGTCGATTTTTATAGCCAAAAAATACACGACATGGACATATACTGAATTATTCATGTCATGTGATCTATTTTGCACCAAAAGAATCACATAAATATGTTTATGTATTATATAATATGGCCTATTTATACCTTCATACCCAGATAACAAGACTACGTTTGGCAAACGTTCACAGTAAAAACACCATTGATAAGAGATGTCAGATATCATGTATAAGCCTATGGTTTCACACCACTAAATAACGTCTGGCCCTACCCCTTTGAGGCAATAGTCCAAAACCGGCCCGTTTCTATGCCGAAACGGGAGACCTCTTCTAAATTACAGTTTAAAATTAGGGTTTTTATTACATGTTATGGCGAAATTAATATAGTGTGAATTTTGACAGACACATTAGCGTTCTTCAGGTCCAAAAAAATTGATGCAATGATGATTTTTTAATATTTTAACAGAGACATTTGTGTTCAGGTCATTTCCGGTAGCTGACGCCATCATCTAAATCAACAATTGCGTGTGACCAGGAAAACCCAACTCGTAGTTTTTGAAAAGGCTCTAGCTCAAAATTATGCCGGTTACCCCCATATATGAGTTGTTGAGTTAGTAGTCATGGCTTTCATCTTCAAGTTGAAACCAAATTCCAAGATACCAGTTTCTTATAACGTCGAGAAATATCCATTTTAAAATTGTACATTTCACGTGTAACCCTATGGGAGATGTATTTAGTGGTGTGAAACCCTATAGTTTAATAACATGCAGGGAGCTTATATAATGGGAGAGGACACTCCTCTCACAAAATGTCGCCTACTAAAACCAAATTCACGGGTGAAGGTTTTGTAGGGGGCGCACTATCATGGTCGTAGCTAACCAGACGACCTAAGACGTTGATTTTATCGGCTCAAAACATGATTTTTGCACAAAAGTAGCACATCAATGGTTAAAAAAAAACTGATTGTGATTGAGAGTAGAACTGATTTGCTTTGATGATGGCAGAATTTAGTTTTTATATGACACGAAACATTCAGAATTGGTTATTTGAAATTAATTTACGAAGAACAAAATACGAATTTTAAATTGTGGATGGCTTCGTCTCTGGCAGTGACAGACGAGGGGCGTGGCGTTATTTGCATTTTATGAATATTGTAATCAGATCAGTTAGGAAGGACGCCCGGATCGCGACGATCACATGGTGTGAGGTCATGAATAGTCATGACTGAATATTCATTTACAACGAATGATTGACAGTTTACGCTGTAACTTCCGGGTGAAGGTTTTATAGAGTGCGCTATACTGAACCAAATCTCAACAAAGGGCAGATATGAAAGTCATAGGCCTGTAACATGTTAAAATAAATTACAGATTCACTTCCGAACGGGAATAGTGTATGTAGCTCTGCTGCATCGCCTAGAATTCCCATTACAAGTTACCGGTTCACTACCGGGAGGAAGTGAAGTATGTAGCTCTGCTGCATCGCCCAGAATTCACATTATTTTGCCTACTGCGTGTTGCTATACCAAAAATGCTCAATATATAATAAAAACTTGACACAAATAAAATACCCAACATATGGCTATATTTGATAAATTAAGCAACAGTTGCTATACAAAAATGCTCAATATATAATGAAAACAATTCACAAATTAAGCAACAGTCACAAAATGCCCAACAAATGGTTAATTAATAATACCCAACTGTTGTGTAATCAAAATTGTGCAACTGCTGAGTAACTGGAATTGTTCAACTGTTGCAGAAAACATGTTATCCAACGGTGTTGGGTAAATTTTACGCAACTGTTAAGCGGTTGCATACTTCAACAACGTTGTGTAAAATGTTGGGTAAATATTTAAGCAACCTTTTTGCAGTGTAGTACGATTTTTATGGGGGTCAGTTTCTCAGTTTCATTTGATTTACCACATTATCTTCAATGCTCAATTTCAACTCCAACTCCTAGTAATACTTGTCGCAAAGGGTATATGTGTTGAAAAGGATATTATTATTTGTAGTTCCACGGGATTCATCGTATTTCCAGGGACAGCAACTATAACTAAACTCCTCACAAAAAGTATCGAGACACTTAGAAATGATCTAATAATTATCCGCCCGAAATGGTATAGATTAATCAAAGCAAATAACCCCGGAAATAACCCAGTGCATAATTTTGTTCTGCGTATTTTGACACCTCGATTGTTGAGATACGATGTTGCGGAGCGGAGTTATTGTCATTTCAAGTCCAGTTTCAAACCCTTGTCCTGGTCAAAATAATAACAGTCGTTAATAGCTGCTAATTGGCAGCAATAAAATAGCATTATTCAATGGTGCTCCTTATCCTTTTAGCTGGCAAAAATTGAAATAATGCCAAATAATACAATCCCAAAGTATTTAAGGGGTGTGAACTCTCAGGCATAGCATCCATAAAACTAATGTAACTCCTTCATTATTCATCTAATCTATATAAAAGAATACATTTTCTTGAAGATTATAAAAAACACGGTTTTTGACCCATTTTAGGTTTTGTCAAGATAACTTTAAAATATGTTATGTCAAATTTTGTCGTTCAAGATTTATTATAATCTTAATAAAATTCTCTAGGAGGGTTTTTTGTTGTTGTGAATGTCTGATTTATCTTTTGAATTATTGACCAAAAAGTACCAACAACGTCCAAAATCACATTTTATTGACATGAATTTGGTGCAATTTCAGCATATTTTACCATAAACTGAAATTGCTACGAATGCAGCAAATTTTGAGCCAAGATTTTAAAAACCAGCATATTTGGTGAAATTTGATACCAAAAATGGATTCTCCGACTCATTTCCTTTCCAAAAATGTATACTTAGAAATTATATACATCATATTAATAATTCAAAAGTTACAGCGCTTGAGAAATTTCATGCTGTGAGGGTTGAAAGCCCCTTAAAGAGCCTGTAATAAGGGCATATAACACGGTCTTTTTCGTGGAATGCCCTCTATCTGTGATTTTTTCTTCTTCTAGAAATGCATTTGTGTTGGTCAAATTACATTTATAACAATGAAACTAAAATATCTTATAAGTTACAGAGTAATACGTTTTCTAATTACTTCAACATCAGATTTTGAAATAAGTTGGCCTGGTACCAGGACAGTTTATTTTCTGAGTGGATTTTTCGTTCGTTAATATATAGAATGTAATGGTTTGACACAGTGTTAATGCCGTTTACGGTGTTTCCTATTACGACCACAACTGTACACAAGTGAACACACCCCTACGGAACGCTTTATGATGAAAATCGAAACAAATATGTTGACAAATTCCTTAAAGTTAATTGGAAGCATATTTCCATTTTGATTTAGTGAAGTTCTGTGATAGGTTTTTTTACGGAAAATACAGTCCAAGTAGATTTATGAATCCAGGAAAGTCTTTCCTGATAGTCAAACTTCATTATAAGAGAGAAAAATATGTATAAAAATTTGAAAAAAAATCACATAATATTGCTTTAAACTTGTTTTTCCAGGTGAGAACACGATTCACTCGATTCGGAGACCACTCCCCGCGTGAGTCAGCAATTACTGCCCCTTGTGTAGTTATGGTGCGCGATTTACAGAAAGGTGTGCGCGTAGTGAATTATGACGCAGTGATCGTCACGATTTAAGTAAATAACGTTTCTCAAGACTGTTTGTAGTTTGTATCGAATATGAGATTTGTTTTTGTTATACGAAACCGATAGTAGCTATTTCTATTATTTGTACTGTGTTCTCATGTCCTTAATCCTAACCACCTAGTGCCACAAATGGCCACGGTGCAGTCTGTCTGTCTGTGGCGTGCCCCTTTTTCGATGAAATAATGGCCCTAGGCTACATAGTTGGCCGAGTTGACCCCCGTGCCGCACTGGTAAGGCGTTCATCTCTCAACCGAGAGGTCCTGGGTTCAAGCCACGGGGGCGTGGCCGCTCTTTTTGTCCGCGCTTTTTGTCGTTAAAAACAATTCCCTTGGAAAATGTGGGTAGGAGGTTACGGTTAATGGAGTTTAACTTTTGGGGGCGCATTTGGAATATCTTAGGCTTACATCCGATATCCGGGTACAAGTGGATATTGTTATTTGACCACATTATACCACTTTGTCGAGTCATCGTGACGACGAATATTCAAGTGGAAACACAACTTCCAAGCGGGTCCCATCCGGACCAGTCTCAAACGAGAACGAGACATTGCAACCTCTACTTATGTCATTATGTGGGAACACGGCTTATATACAACTAAAAATATAGAACTCCTTACTTCCATAATGAGCACTGAAGAGCGTAGATGGCGTAAGAGGTTTCAGTCCCGTCAAATTTCCTGGATTGTAACGGTCAGGGTTGCTTGACTCAAAGTACTGAGCCACTGCATGTACCACGGTTTCAACTGTTATATCGGTCAAGGTATAGTCTGTAGGTCGGACATTCCTATCCATGTGGTTTGGTAAGAAGGCGTCAACATTCCAAATGCCGACGCAACCGACGCTTATGATTACGAGAAGGATCGATGTGTTGTCGTGCATATTGAAATCTGTGGAGAAAAGGGAGAAAGACAATACACTTGTGCAGATGTTATGTTCACAATGACAAACATGCCTCGTAGGTCGTGAATTAATGTGACGGTAGGACTACCCGGACATCCCGGGTATTTGGTGGTTGACTTGGGAGGAAATAACACTTTAATAGGCTTTGTTGTACACCACAATACCTGGCATTTGGGTATTTCTGAGGATACATGCTACATGCATGGGCAGTTGTACATGTAGCTAGCTATGCATTATAGTGTGCAGGAAGTGGTGCATGCGTGTAAATGAAAAATGATTTTGAATTGCCGGTTCCATATTTTGAAATGGATGGAGGGCGTGTGCACATTTTTTTTGTTTTTTGTTATCAATCACACATTTTAACATTTCATATTTCTTTGTACTGGATTTTAATAAAATATAGTATTTTTCTACATATTATTATCGTTGTAATACTATAAAACACTTTAATTTCGCGGATACTTTATTTCGCGAATTGAAAATTACTGCTATTTTGGGGGCATTTAATTTCGCGAATCTGGAAATTTTACTGCAAAATTGTCAGTTTCGCGGGTATTTAACTTTACGAACCCACATTCCTCGCGAGATTCGCGAAATTTAAGCCCCTCGCGAATACAAAAATAATTAATTGCTCCACAGAATATTATGCTAGAAAAAAGAAATCAGACATAAGACGACGAAAACAATAACATAGTTTGTTCTATTGGATAATTTTTTGACAATTTTTTTGACAAATCTTAGGACAACGAAGGACTATAATAACTGTCTAAATATAATGTTAGACTGGTTAAACATACCTAAACACAATGTACAATTTCACAACAAGAACAACTTTTTAAAAATATCACTTTAAATTCATATTTCAATCGGGTAGCACAACTTTCCGAAGGGGGGCACATACATTGACTGAGACAGTGTCAAGGGGGAGTACACTTTGATATGGGGATGCATATGTATAACACATACACTACATTATTAAAAGTAAAATGTTAATGTAATCTCAGATTACTAATTAGCTCTACTGTTTCGCCCGGAAAACTTGTGCATAGGCGTACGCCTTAAACAACACTTGTTCACCAATACTTGTTCGTACGCGTACGCATTCAAACGCACTTGTTAGTCCGCGGGCGAACAAAATTAAATTGTGCATAAAAACATGTGTGTTCACGTGCCCATCGAAAAAACTGTTCTTATCGAAATACACTTATGCATACGCACACGAATCAAAATACTAGTACGTACGCGCTCGCATAAAAAACTCGTGCGTACGCATGGGCATCTAAATCATAGACTAATGATCTATATACACTTGTGCGTACGCGTTTGCAGCAATTTATGATTGTGCGTACGCTTACGCATCAAAAACACTTGTGCGTACGCGTTCGCATCGAACTACACTTTTGCACACATACGCGCATTAAAACACTAGTACGTACGCGTTCGCATCAAAAAACATTTGTGCGTACGCATGCGCATCGAAAAACACTAATGCATACGCGTTTGCCGCAATAAACGATTTGTGCGTATACATGCGCATCAAAAAACACTTGTGCGTATCAAAATCATTTATTTTCATGAAAATGAAATATAATTGCTAGGAAAAGTAGAATCAATACTTGAGAAAACAAAATAATTACTTGGAAAGATAAATTAATTGCTGGCAAACAATTTAATAAGTTATAACAAATAAATTTAATAAATGCTGTAATTAATCCTGCGAAAATAAATATGAACGCAATTTTAATCTACTAGCATCAAAATAGGCTCTAACCCAATATTATATTATGGATTGGTCCATGCAAAAATAGCTTATGGGTGTATGAGTGTAGTGCTGGGAATTTACCATTATATTAAAGGAAACGCTTGGTGCTCATAATATCTTGTTATACATTAGAGATTGCCTGGGCGTGTCCTCACAGTATGAAGTGGTGACCATATTATGAAGCGGTAACCTCGCTCCCCTGAAAATGCTATTGTAAAGCATTGTTATATTTATTGTGATAATCGGATGTGGGCAAATAACGGAATTGAATGCAGTACTAACTCATAGCATCAACACGTTACACTGTATTGAAGCCTTATGTGTATCTCAACCGTCACTTTAAACCAGGGCCAACGCGTCATGTATGGAGTTATGACAGTATCCGCATATGAAGAGGTATTTTGCAAAAGGGCTATGGTGCATTTTTTTCAAAAAATGAGTTTGATATAGAAATGTATAGGGAAAAATCATATGTTTCAAGGGAACAAAGTCATTTTTTTCAAAAAGACCTACATCTCATTGTAAACAGCCATTGAAATTGTTGTTTTGTTGCAAAAGGGCCTGTATCCAGAATTATATCGGGATACATGCCCTTTTGCAACAAAACAACAACTTCAATGGCTGTTTACAATGAGATGTAGGTATTTTTGAAAAAAATGACTTTATTTCCTTGAAACATATGATTGTGACCTATCTTATTTTCAATGATTAAAATAAATGATTTTTTGTGTGTGGTATTTTTTCTTTATGTACAAACAGATGGAGTTTTGTTGCAAAAGGGCCTACATCCAAATTTTCAAAAAATGTAAACATGATTTAAAAAAAATTAAAACTAGCACATTTAAAATTTATATCAATTTCAATTAGTATGTAGTGTACCTCTTTCATAATCCATTCAGTTTTTCAATTGCTCAACTTGAATATTTAGAAACAGTTTTTTGACTTTTTCTCAATAAGAGCCAAAGTGGATGTAGGCCCTTTTGCAAAATACCTCTTCATATCGACATCAGCAAGTGTGGGTTGATTTTTTTCGAACTAATCTTGAAATACCACATACGCATTAAGGCTGGTGTCAACCCTGTTTGGCGCCAAATTATCAAGCACTGTAACTTTTAAATTATAAATGTGATGTACATAAAAGTATACATTTTTTGTAATGAAATGAGTCAGAGAATCCATTTTTGGTATCAAATTTTACTAAAATTAGTGTTTTTTACATTTTTGCCCAAAAATCACCTTTTTGGCGTCAACATTTTTCAGACAACCTAACAATATCAGTTTTTGATTAAAAATTCCAAAATTTCACCAAAATCATCTGAAGTCAATTATCTAGGAGCGAATTTTTTTTTTTTGGCTTAAAATTTGTTTGTTTTGAAAATATTGACCAAAAAGTGCCAAAAATGAGATTTTTGAGATAAAAAACATTTTTTTGGCACTTTTTGGTCAATATTTTCAAAACAAACAAATTTTAAGCCAAAAAAAAAAATTCGCTCCTAGATAATTGACTTTAGATGATTTTGGTGAAATTTTGGAATTTTTAATCAAAAACTGATATTGTTAGGTTGTCTGAAAATTGTTGACGCCAAAAAGGTGATTTTTGGGCAAAAAATGTAAAAATCACTAATTTTAGTAAAATTTGATACCAAAAATGGATTCTCTGACTCATTTCATTACAAAAAATGTATACTTTTATGTACATCACATTTATAATTTAAAAGTTACAGTGCTTGATAAATTTGGCGCCAAACAGGGTTGACACCAACCTTAACTGATCAACAATCAAGTGATGGTAGAAATCCCGAGTCAATAAATTAAAAGTACCCAAAGAAGATTTCTTGAGCAACACAAGCATACTTTACTCTAATCACGTGACCACTGATTTATGTCACCAGTGTATACTGGTTCCCATTGACATTACATTACAATGAAAGACTTATAATGTTGTTAAACTAGGGTCTTTAAGAAAATCCTGCTGCAAGGAGTATACTTGATGTGACTTCAATTAAGTCCTCTCTTGTTTTTCTTAAAGACCCTTTATTTTTTAATAACATATTTTAGTTGGGATTCAACTCCTTTTCATATAATTATGTGGCCAAGATGCTATATGTACCATGTATTATAAAGGTGGAAGTCGGACGATCTTTAATAATCTGTTTCAACAAACAGTGCCAAACATGTGTTAAAGTAATTGAAATTACTTTAATACATGTTTGGCACTGTTTGTTGGGGGAAATTCCTGTTAGCATCGTAGTGGCGCTAAGCATGCTGTTCTACACAAGAAATCTTGTTTGAAAACTACTCAAACAAGTATTTAATATTATTAACCTTGGCAATCCGCCCAACATTAAATACATTTGTGCCGTTACTTCCCTAAAGATTTGATTATATACTTGGACTACCAAAAGAATAGGATGATATTCCGAAAAATACCAAAACTATAAACTGAAAACCCAAAAGACCCAAAACGTATAATCACTGTCTTAAAATTAATAATTGTAAGTATGAAAATTAAGTTTAAGCCAAATTGAGGTGGTTTAAATAATCAAAAACAATATAGAAAACATATATTGTGGATTGTAGAGCACGCATCCGTGTTGTACGCCAAGTACAGCACCTACACTATAATAGTCATCTAATCATGCTAATGTCATTCATATGAGCACTGTGCCTCGTAGTTATCTCGAATTATTGAAATAAAAGACTCATTATTCGCGTCAAGTCACGAACAATTATCGCACATGAACTCTAAAAATATATAGACTGAATCAAAGCCTATGAATGAATGGCTGGTTTCTTTTTTTCGTGTTTTTATTTGCAACCATCGACAAGAAATATGCCAAACAAAATGAACGCATAAAATAAGGGGAGAGACAAGCAAGACGATAAACAGGGTGAGTAAAAAAGAAAAGTGTACTCCAAGTGAAATAATGATCAAAAATATTTGTTATCAGAATATGAAGGCAACCAATGTATGCAGCAAGAGATGCATTTATTCACTATCTATCATCAGCAAAAAGAATCATGACATTTTATGGTACCGTTTCCCAGATATGACTATTTTGGTAAAGTTACTGCATTTTGAAACCGAACACAATATTGAATATTTTACTCAATAAGGCTTTATATTAATGAACAAATGGATTTATGTATGGTACACAATAGCTAACTAATCAAGACAAATCAAACATTCTCAGTTATATTTTCAAACATTAAATGCGAAATAATGACAAAACAATATCATTATAACACACTTTTAACAACAACAACAAAATTGCTTTTGTGATAGTCGGACTCAGCTCGGACTAGAGTGTGAACCGTTTTCAATAGTGGAATTTAATATATCTCATAAGAGGAAATATCGCAAATCTTGTTCGGTTTACAAAATGTTCACTTTTAGGGAAATGAGCATAAAGTACGAGTATACAACAACCAAATTCAACCAACTAATATAATTTAGAAAGCTAATGAGATAACCCGTCTGCCTCAATAAAATATCTGTGAATTTTTTGCACAGATTTTAAGATATAAAATCCCAAAGTTGAGTACACTTTTTTTTACTCACCCTGTATAACCAGAAAAGTGCGTACTGTCTTTCAGATACATCACACGCAATTCGTCCTCTGGGAAAAGTGTACTTTTGGTCCAAGATTCTGGACTGTACTAGTATTGTCCGATACTGGAACCCCCAGTATCGTTCGATACTGGTACAAAGTCAGTGTTCCAGTATATAATTCGGCTGATACTGCCAGTGCCAGTATCGGCCGATACTGGCACATATAAAATGTTCCGGTATCGGGCGATACTGGCACATATAAAATGTAAAAATTATGGAACATGAAAACGTTCCAGTATCGCTCGATACTTAAACACAATTTGGTGTTCCAGTATCGAACGGTACTGGAACAGTAAAATTGTACCAATATTGACCGATACTGGCAAATTTTATGCTCCAGTATTGAACGATACTGGTATACCAGCATCTGGGAACTAAACTAAACTTTTACCCGCGTCCTCTCTCCTCTGTATTTAAATAGAAATGTTGTATTACCACGACTAAAGTACACGTCTGTTCACTTCTGTTTTGACAGAAATTATGTTTTTAAAACATTGCAACATGTTTACCCAATAAAGATAGATGAAGTGTAACGCTATCTGTAGCATTTAAAACATAGCCGTGAATTTTTCAGAAAAGCACAATGCGCCCCATTTTTCTGTTATGAAAACAACACTAGTCCTACCAGATGCAGCAGTGCTGCGTGTCTCGCACGAGCAGGTATTACAGGTTAAATTATGAAGGAAAATGGTTTCCTCATTCCAACGGTTTAGATGAAATCAGTTACATTCAACGAATTCTTGGAATCAAACAATCACATTCATAATTTATGTTAAAAATGACTAGAGTTCCAAATTCATGTCCAACAGCGTCCTCCACCGGGTTTTTTCTTCTTCTATCATTCTTTTGATAATTAGAGAATGTCTCATGACATTACTGGAACACAATTAGTGACATAGTCCTACACTGCAAAAAGGTTGCTTAAATATTTACTCAACATTTTACACAACGTTGTTGAAGTATGCAACCGCTTAACAGTTGCGTAAAATTTACCCAACACCGTTGGATAACATGTTTTCACCAACAGTTGAACAATTCCAGTTACTCAGCAGTTGCACAAATTTAATTACACAACAGTTGGGTATTATTAATTAATCATTTGTTGGGCATTTTGTGACTGTTGCTTAATTTGTGAATTGTTTTCATTATATATTGAGCATTTTTGTATAGCAACAAGCGGTAGGCAAAATAATGTGAATTCTGGGCGATGCAGCAGAGCTACATACATCACTTCCTCCCGGTAGTGAACCAGTAACTTGTAATGGGAATTCTAGGCGATGTAGCAGAGCTACATACACTATTCCCGTTCAGTGGTGAATCTGTAATTTATTTTAACATGTTACACTATAGGCTTATACATGATATCTGACATCTCTTATCAATGGTGTTATTACTGAGAACGTTTGCCAAACGTAGTCTTGCTATCTGGGTATGAAGGTATAAATAGTCCATATTATATAATACATAAACATATTTATGTGATTCTTTTGGTGCAAAATAGATCACATGACATGAACTATTCAGTATATGTCCATGTCGTGTATTTTTGGCTATAAAAATCGACTATTCAATATTCATCGCTATAACACCGTTGAAATGATATTCATAAACAAATATATGTCAAACAAGGATGGCAATTTTAAACTATTTGTCAGTGTATTCCGTTTTGGATGCCAAGACAGAATAAATATAATTCTAGTTACTCAAAAGTTAGGCAATTTATTCACTCAACAGTTGTTCAAGTATGCAACAGCTCACGAAATTGGCTTTTTTGGACAACAGTTGCCTAAAATTCACATGTGCGTAACTTGCATCAACTGTTGCGTGATTGTCCTCAATGCTCATGCAACAGTTGCCAAAGTGGAATATTTTTACGCAACATATTTTAGCAACAGAAACAGTTTCCACCAACATTTTAAGGACATTGTTTTCGACGAATTGCTCAACGCTGGGGATTTTTTACTTTTATACAACGCCTAACTTTCTACATATATTGAATGAATTTTAATCAACACGTCAACCAACGGATGATAAAAGTACTTTTAGCAACGTATTTTAAGCAACCTTTTTGCAGTGTATATCCGACGAAGATATATCTCCTCAAAATAGGTAAAGAGCATAATAATAAATGAGACACATAATAAAATAGATCATATGGAATATTTCTTTTATGAGTAAAAAAGATAAAGAGTGTATGGATTATTGCAAAAATATAATATAATAATTCAAGTTACAGTTACAGATGTATATATTATTTGGCTATCATCAAGAAGGTGATGATGACACAAATTAGTGTATCAATAAATATTCAACGCAATTAAGCAACGTATTGTGTTCAACATTTTAACAGTGTAGAATGTTAGAAATGTAATGATTCAAAACATGAAATAATGCAGGTACATACCTTGCCTTGTTTTTCGATGTTTTTCAATGTTTTATATCATATCATATTTTTAATGTTTTTTTAATCTATAATGTGCAATATTCTTAATAAATAAGTTACCTTGCCTTGTTTTTCAATGTTTTTTATCATGTAAATTTCATGTAATTTGGCCTTAGGGCCACGACTGTGAAATATTAATAAAACTAGAGCGGTTCTCGGTTTTCGCGGTACTCGGCTTTGGCGGTTCTCGGGGTTTATAGTTTTAGATTTGGAACAAAACCTGACTGGGTCCTGTTAGTGAATATATTTAGTTGGTGTCAGAGTATTATGGGTGGAATAATGAATGATATTGTAATGGAATGCAGTATTGTGGCGTATGGTTAGGTGTTGTAGCTGATGCCATGTGTTGAAGCGTATGAGAAGTTTCAAAAAGAAATGCTGCAAGTCACGACTTGCGAATCCCCCTGGCTGGGAGCACACTAAATGAGGTCAAAGGTCACATAGGGGTCATGTACCCCCCCCCCCCCGTGTTCTTTTCTCCAAGTTTGACATCAATCATGCAACTTTAATGATTTGACCTATGGATGACCTTTGTCCTCAGATGACCTCTAATTATTTTTTGACATGTTTTTCTGTGTTCATTGCACGATTTAACCCTTGTTGACCTTGGATGACCTCTAATGACTGTTGACCTCGGATGACCTCTAATTAATTTGAGACATGTTCACCCGGTGTTCATGTTTCTTTTCTCCAAGTTTGACGTCAATCGGGCAATTTTTACGATTTGACCTCTGGATGGCCTTTGACATCAGATGACCTCGAATTAACTCTAATTATTTTTGACATGTTCCCCGGGTGTTCATTGTACGATTTAACCCCTTGTTGACCTTTGACCTTGGATGACCTCTAATGACCGTTGACCTCGGATGGCCTCTAATTTTATTTTAGACATGATCCCCGGTGAATTTTTTTTCACTTTTACACGTTTTTGTCTTTTATTAATAATCAATAAGCAAAAAATAGGAGTAAAGATGGCAATGGCCTAACATCAAGTATTTTGACCAGGTATGACTTCTGTTAGAGAAACAGAGGCATCTGTGAACAAGTCAATTTTGCACGTGATATCTTTTAACTACCGTATTTCATAAACGAAAATAATCCAGATATTAGATCTTTTACCCAGTGGTCTCGGTAACGTAAAGACATTTATTAACATGAATTAGTGAATAGAAGAAAATGGCTGTCAGCTGTGGGTTAGGTTTTTTTAACCACTGTACTACATCTACTTTCTTAGTGCAAACCGTGTTTTGCACTGATATGGTAGGAGCCCCAGAGCTCAATATCTTTAATTGTGTGCTTATGTCATTTTAACCTCACCCTGAACAACAGTTTTATGTCATTTTCTGCTATACGAATATATTATATGGGGCCATAACTTATTTGCGCAAGAGAATCACATCAAAGTATTCTATAGTATTGTAGGCCTACATGTAGTTAAATACGGTATGTATCTATATCATAGAAAATAAAGATTTAAGAATGTTACGGATCGTGGGGCAACTCCAAAATATGAAAACATAAGGTCTGGGCTCCTAAAATATAAGACATAATTATAGCAAACCTGCAAACCTTTGTGGATATGACCAATAAAATATATTAATTGCTTCTCAAAACGTATATCAATTAACCCTGACTATTTAACACCAAAGTCAATACTGCTTTTAAAAGTCTTTGGGTGTCCATTTTGAGATTTAAAGTTTTATCAATCGCAATGCCTTCAGGAGATGCTTGGACCTCTCCTCTCGCATCTCGAGTAACAAGACATACATTCACTCACTCAGTGTACGCATGTACGCATAATGACCAGGACCTGGTTCATATAAGTTTAAGAAATCACATTATTTATAGAAATTTTCCAGTAAATCGTACGTTACCATCAAATTTGATGAATACAAACTATCGTTACTTACATCAGCAATTGTGTCCAAGTCGGAGGATTTCATTCATTTCCAAACAAAAAAAATCCTGAAAAACAGGAATGGCTACACGTCTCTCTTCTATCCATAGATAGAATGCAATATGCAGCACGCAGAATCGCTATCTATATATGATCATTTGTCTTAAACATTGGTTAGTTGCAGAAGTATGTTGTTAAACAACAACGCTACACGGTACACCAACATGGATGCTTTTAGGGGAATACCCTACTAAATTCGCAATCACCCCGGTGATCCACCACAAGTTCGTTATACCCCCACATTGTGTTAAGAGACCTTGTGTGTAAAAATCAAAGAAGTGGTGGCAGACTTTAAAATATCAATTTCCTTTATACTTTGCACATGTTTAGACCTTTGGTCAACATGTATATATTTGGTGAAAAAATTACCAATATACCTTTGGTTGCCATGGCAACGGCCAATATATGAAATTACCCAATTTTCACTATTTTACCCATTTCACAACTTTAAAAAAGCGTAAGTATTAGGTAATATTTCTGTATGAATAACATGCATTACAGTCCCCTTCTTTTATACAGTGAAGTAGCCATCCTTGTCCTTTCCAAAAATGATGTCAACATTAACTTTCAATTTTTCAATGTGGGTTAAACCATTTTGTAGAATAGGGGTGTTTTGATTAATTTTAATTATGCAAAAAGTGAAGGTTGTAAAAATGACATAACCCCTAAAGTGGTGCTTTTTTTAAATTAGCCTGTTCAGGGTCAATAGACAGGATGTTGGTCTACATGTTTCAAGAAAAAAAAGTTTCGGTAATTGTTGTACCGGAGAGCAGTGTTGCCAGGAACTTTGCCCTTTTTCGGTTTATTGACATTTAATTCATTGTGAAAAATAGGGATTTTCAGGATTTACTTTCATAGAAAATTCTGATAAGGATTGATATGCATTCAAATGATATTTGTATCAATTCAGCATTAAGTTGGACATGATTTGATAGTATTTAAACAACAGCGTTGCCAGATTAAACGCCCTCAATGAAGCTGTTGCTCATAACCATTAGTAGGGTCATATTCAGTGATCCAGGGAAACCAAAGGTAGGTTAAGGGTGGGTTTTGATACTATAGGGTATTTAGAAACAAAATTAGCTCCTATTCCCCTCGCAAAAGTTTGGGCAACTGCAGACAACTGGGATACAGCAATATCCAAAATGGCCGCCAGAGGCCATTTTGAAATGTAGAAAATGTTATGACTTCTAGACATAAACCTGGAGACATGATTGATATAATGATATGTGTATGTTAATTATGCCTATGAATCTATTACGGTGGATAGTTTATAATTTTTATAATTCAGCATGAAATCGAAGATGGCTGCTGGCAGCCATCTTGGAATTGATGAAATCCTATAATTTCTGTGTCTTTTTTGACTAACTTTATGCCCTGGAATCCAAAACAGTGATTATTGTATTATTATGGTATGCCTTCAACATTATAATTCCAAGAAGACTGACACTTGTATATCTAGATTTTCATATGAGTGCACACCACCAAATCATATTTTGCGTTCTGGCAAAATCCGGCAGTGTTTGAAATCAAGAAAGACCCCACCATAAGTCTAAATTTAACATCCTAGAAAAGGTAAAAATTGCTGTAAATGTACCTTAATGTTTCATAATTTGGCATTTGTAGGTTATTTCTTCCATATTAGGCCCGAAATCTCTAGCTTTTTCATGAATGTTATTATTTTACATGATGTCACTGTTTCCACCAATTTAGAGCAAAAAAATCCCGGATCTTAGAATATAGGCAGCCTATCGTACCTAAGATAGATATCATTGGCCTGTAGCGGGGGAAAATGCCGGTTAACCCCCACAAAAGGGATTGTTTTTAAGCAGAAGACATCTTGATCTTCAACAAAAACAATGATTTGAATGAACCAGTTAGCTCTTTAAGGTGAGACAAATTAACACAAACTTGACCTCTAAACCACACAAAGCAATAGGGTACTTATTTGGTGGTGTGGGACCATATCGGCCCGAACCATTCAACCTAGAAACACAATAGATGTTGCTCTTGAATAATTTAATGTTCATGAAATCTGTCTAGGATTCCCTGTAAGAGGTAATTATTCTCACCATGGATATCAAAGAAAGCCACCAACAACCATTTTAGAACATTTATGGTGCATTTCTTTTGAGCCAAACTAACTTAGTGATGATGAAAGGGTATCATAATGGACTATGAGAAATCCATTACAGAGGCAAACGGGTCTCAATCATTTTGAGATCATGTTTAGTATAAAAGCATCCATGGGTGGATTCAAGTTACAGAAGTCAGCTGTTGCTAGCAAACTTGAATTGTCTTGGCAAGTTTAAAATGTAGCAAGGCAAAACAGAAAGAAAAATCATGTGTGTTAAATGAAGATAGCAGACCCCGAATTCGCCCCTCTTCTGATGCTACCAGGATTTTTGTGCCTCTATTTAAACATCAAGCTGGTGATAATTCCGTTCATGTCTTTTCACTAGATCGTAATTTGGCAAATCTGTATCTATATTGACTTTTGAGCTTCAATTGTGTTTTGCCTTTTACTCATTTATATAGTTTGTTAATTTGTTATGGTATTTTATGGTTGTAAAGGTTGTGCGTTTTCTTAATTTTTAATTTTTAATTTATTGATTTTATCTTTGTGCGGCGCATTGAGTTTCCTTGCGGTTTGAAATGCGTCTTTTAAATGCCTGTTTATTATTATCATTATTATGTGGCCCCGACTTTGGAATCAGCTCCCGGTCAGCATCAGAGAGACCCGTCCGTCTGTATCTTCAAACGCCGGTTAAAAACGAATTTGTTTCCCAAGTACTGATTTTTTATCTTTGCATGACTTGTGTATATTATTTTCTTTGCATTTTTCTTGTATATAATGTTGTTTGATATTGTTAAGCGCTGTATTGTGTTCTTTGTAGAGCGCTTTTTAAATGCTTGTTATTATACTATTATTAAACATAGTAGCTATTTTAAGTATTCTACCACACACTTTCTTATAAAGAAGATGGGTGGATGCAAACTGTAATTGGTCAGTATGGTTTGGCTTTCAATATACCAACACTGACAGAATGCGATCCTTATTCAGTATCACAAGACAATTCAACGAGGGAATGTACTTTGGGATCATTAATGAGGATCACTACGTGAACCAGTAGAAGAACACCACATTTTTTATGCAACGTTGGTTTAATTTGGCACACACACCAATGTTCTGGATGGTTGAAACACTATATTCTTAACCCTAACAGTCCTAAATACTACGAATTATTACGCAAAATCCTTGATACACATTGATTTTGGATGACGTCATCGATCGAGCTAAAATGTGGGCACCAAATTGCTACCTGGGCAAGCTCTTGTGTGTTAGCTCAGTTAGGAGCGCGCGTGTGGCGTGCAGAAGGTCCGCGGATCGAATCAGGGTCGGACCGCGGTGGTTTGTTTGTTCAAAATCCCTCAATGTTTCCCCCTCCTGATCCACACCAAAATATCTCCGCCGGGGTAAGGGTTAAAGACCAAAAACGAAACTAGAGTGATGCATTGTATTGCATTCTTCTAAAGTTTTTTATCGTTAAAAACTAAAATTTGTAAAGTAAAATTTGTTAAATAAAAAGTATGATAAAACACGGTAGCTGCTTTAAGCAGCTACCGTGTTTTATCATACTTTTTATTTGTCCTTATAACATTTGCAACAATTATTCGTGGTCAGCAACAGTACAGGATTTTGTAACTGAAATCCACCCATGCTTTTGGGGCTTTTATACTGAAAATGATTGAAAAACTTGCCTCTGGAATGTATTCAGCATTGTGGAATTATTGAAGAAATGCCCCTTTATCATATTTAAGAACATCATAACATTTCTAAAATAGTCGTCAAGTAGCCATCTTGAATCTTTCATAATGAGTACAATTAACCCATACATGTCATTAAATACTAGTAGTTTTTAGAATAATTTCATATAAATACGATGAGAGCAACATCTACATTATGTTTCTAGGTTATAATTTCATGCTGGAAACAACTTCAGAATAATAAAATAACTACTGTATATAGGATTCCAAGGCATAACGTTAGTCAAAACAGACACCTAAATAACGTGTCCTGGTTAAGGTGTTCAAATGTTATGCGATTTTATCAATTCCAAGATGGCCGCTGGCAGCCATCTTGTATTTAATGCTGAATACAGCCTCCAAATCATAAAATAACCACCGTATTAGATTCCTAGTCATAAAATTAGTCAAAAGAGATACCTCAATCTTGTCTCTGGGTTAATGTGTCCAGAAGTTATGTGATTTTCTAAATTCCAAGATGGCTTCTGGAGGCCATTTTGGATATTACTACAAAACATATGCTGCAGAACAGTCTTAAGAATGGGTCATTGCTTGAGAATAAGTGTTTAAAGGTACTTTGTGATGCTTGGTTTCGTAGGGGCTCATTTCCCAAAAAAAACCGCTGTTATTTTATGGGAAAATGTCAAACTTTCAGGCAACACTGTTTGCCTGTCAAAATTACCGAAACTTTTTTTTGTTTATTTAGGTAAAGTACTACCTAGTCTAGCCACATTGATAATAGAATTTTTTAAAAAGCACCACTTTGGGGTTTACAGCTCGTTGAACATTGCTATATTTCAGGAAATAAATATTTACAAAAAACACCCCTATTTCAAACAATGGTATAACCCAAGTAGGCCATGATGGTTGTTTGAGAACTGCATTTCTAGAAAGCTTATGTGTTGTAAATCATGTGGTGTGACTGTCAAGTTCTACCTCTACTTTCCCTACATATGGTGAATCTCAAAAGTTTGAAATATTTTAGCCTTATAAAAGTGCTGAAATAGGCCAAAACGTGTCATTTTGATATTTTGGCCGTTGTTATGGTAACGAAGGTCCAGCGGTGACCTATTTGGATTTTTATAGACTTTGACCAATGCTGCACCCTGACATTAAAAATTAAAAAATTAAAAAAATTAGAAGTCTGCCAACATTTTTTGATTTTCTTTGATTGGTACGCAAAGTTGCTCTTAAGGTCTTAACCCCGGATTTAACAATAATAATAGTCTACTAGTCTGTCTTGGCACCGTGCAAGGATTATAAGCTGATTATAAAGAATTTACTACTATTGTAATAGTAAATTATAAATTATACGACATTGGCAAATTAAAACAAAGCTTTATCTAAGAGGGTCATTCAATAAGTTCTACCTCCTACCTCATAAACATCATATGTAATATGCCAGTCTTATGAAATATATTGCTAGCATATGCCCGTCTTATGAAATATTCCACAAGTGTAACTTTGAATCTCAGCTACAGATACATAGTAAATATTAGTACTGGATGGGCTTGTTTGGAGATGCAATGAAAACCAAATGTCCATTTAGTGTAACGGAATCTAATGAAAAACAGCAACATATCTCTAAAGTGCTTAGCCATTTCACCAATTCTAAGAAACAACACGAACCTATCGGTCAAGTATAACCGTTCTAAGTTTCAGATATCTCTTTAACAGACGATAAACGCAAAAAGTGACTAAATTGATATGAAAAATATGTAGTCTGATTAGCCCGGCGGAACCAGATCAGGACAACCAGGTAGCTTAACCCTCCACTATTGGAAACACTGCAAAAGTCATACTTGCTTTTCATGTCTTCAATACAGGACTAAATGGAGGGATTCCAAGTCTCTCTAAGATGATTTTCTACATGACTATCTGATTGACTATTCTGAAGGTTGCTCATAAAGAAAACTCAAAAAAAGTGATTACCATGCTTAAGATTTAACATATACGAGCCATCACTGTGGCATGAATCGTATGATAAATTCAGATAATTATCATCCATTTTTTTCCATGTTCAGTATTTAAATCGTGCTCTTTTTCTAACCATATACAATATGGAGAAAAAACGATAACACATGTATTTATTTTTAAGGTAAACTTCCAAAAGTGAAACAGATATCAATTACTATAAATGCGTAGCTATGATTCAAAGCTATAATCATGAATTCTTATTAGCGATGTTATGAGTGAGGGGGTAGAACTTTTTGAATGACCCTCGTATCGTATCTTCTCGGGATATAGGCAAAATTAGTGTTTGGAGAGAATTTTTGAATTTCAACAGATTTGATAGAATATTTGAGGAGCAACTATAGTGTATGAACTGTTCATGACGATGAGCTGTAGACATTTTAAACGATGGTAAATGTAGCAGAAAAAATAATATGATTTAAAAGAAACCTTTCAGGAGGGTCAATCTTTTAAACACAAATTTGCTACAATATTTGAGGAGCCACTCTATTTAGTAAAGGAACTAATAATGACGCTGAGCTATAGAGCTCTATACAAATGTTTGAACGCTGGTAAGTTTAAAAGCATGACGTAGGGGAAGGTGGGGTAATGGCGGACACATTTTGTCAGAGAGGTATAACACACATATAATACGTCATATAACAATAAAAATCATGTAAACACAAAGCACTGTGAAGGTTCTACCTTTTATCAAGTTTTTATCAACTCATCATTTTGAAATTCGAAGCTACGACGCAATAAACAAAATGGCGTCGTCCGGCATTACCCCGCGCCTTGGGGGCAATGACGGACGACGCCATTTTGTACCCAAAAATCTTGTATAATGTATTTCTTTATCAAGCATTATACACGTTAATGTGTCCACAACGATCTTTAAAAGTATTCAATATACATTATAATAAAAAAATAAACTAAATCTCTGGCCTACGTTGCATAAGTATATATTATAATCGTTTTAAGCCATAGGCACCCAAAAGTCAAAGAGTCACTTACCTGATTTTTGCGATTGTTGAGAAAATAAAGCAGATGAGCCCTTCGGTCTGCCGCTGCGCAAGCTTAGTGCAGTAATTCGTACAGCGTACGATAGTTAAATAGTGCCCTCTATCGCCACTTATCAGTTGTAGCAGTGTCCGCGATTACCCCACCTTCCCCTACATGATTTGGTAGAAACCTTTTGGCAGGGTCGATCTTTAAAGGGAAGCGGTCATGGCGAGGATTCTAACGAAAATTGAACAGCGCGGCGACTATTTAATTGGACATTGGCGCAGTCTGTAATTGTTCTACGTATGTTTACATGCAAGCGGTATTGTGTGCGACTCTACAACAATCTCTTAACCCAATGTGAACGGCGCGCTCAATCAACCATTTTGATTGAACGCATTTTCTATCGTGTGATATACTGTAAGTGATGTATTAGTTATTAGCTAAGGTTTAGCTGGACCAACAATCGCCGTCAGCGGTTCTTTTCCTTCCTCACACCATGACCGCTTTCCTTTTTAAGAAGCAATTTGATAAGAACTTGTATACACTTTTAATTTGAACGATGGGAAACGTAGTCTTGTGACGAATCAAGTCAATGACTTGACTCACTGAAAGCATGACTTGACATGTGACACGTAGTCTTGTGACGAAAGTCAATGACTTAACTTGACTAGGGTCACTGAGAGCATTGACCTGTGACATGTTTTCTAACTTTTTTAAATGACTTGACTTACTCTTCAAATGACTTGACTCGACTATATAGAGTCAGTTATCCAAACGATTTGATTTGACTTGTGTCTAAATAAGATTTGACAACACCTCCCTAATTTGACTATCAAAATGAATGTTGTTGGGCTTACTATTGATCATAAATGACCAGAACAAGCTTGATAAGTAACAATCAGTACATTAACTCAAGCTAATATGTTCAAGTTCAATATGAGCGTGTTTCTACTGAGGCACTGGAAGTTGGCATTGAGAGATACCCCAGCTAACAATTGTACGTGTTTAAAACGTTCTTAAAACGTACCAGTTACGTGGTTTGGACGTTTTCTAAAAACGTTTTATAAACGTTTATTTGTGGAAGGTTTCAGACGGCGTAAAAACGTTTTAAGGGACGTTTGTAAAACCTTTTATGAACGTAATTTGTACGTGTTTTAAACGTTCTTAAAACGTACTATGTAGGTGGTTTGGACGTTTTCTAAAACGTTTTATAAACGTTTATTTGTGGAAGGTTTCAGACGCCGTAAAAACGTTTTATGGGACGTTTGTAAAACCTTTTATGATCGTAATTTGTACCTGTTTTAAACGTTCTTAAAACGTACTATGTACGTGGTTTGGACGCTTTCTAAAAACGTTTTATAAACGTTTATTTGTGGAAGGTTTCAGACGGCGTAAAAACGTTTTATGGGACGTTTGTAAAACCTTTTATGAACGTAATTTGTACGTGTTTTAAACGTTCTTAAAACGTACTATGTAGGTGGTTTGGACGTTTTCTAAAACGTTTTATAAACGTTTATTTGTGGAAGGTTTCATACGTTTTAAAAACGTTTTATGGGACGTTTGTAAAACCTTTTATGGTGGGGGAGGGGGGGGGGGGGGGTGGGGGATGCAAGGGCATTGACTCTTGTATGTTTATTTTCTTGCACAATGTATATGCATTTGTTTAGTGAGCAATCACCTAACTCAAAACCAGTGCGAAAATATGCATATACAGGTGTATATCAATATAAATTCTATGGTGTTAAAACTAATGCATCGACTTAATTCAAATAAAACAATAGGTTTAAATGAATAAAAGGTGGAAAATAACTCATTAGCATAATTGAAATGGTACAAACGAGCACCGGTACTAATTTTTGTACCATTGCAATTATGCTAATGAGCGATTTGCACAATTTACTCGGCTAATATAAGGCCAAGTAAATATGCAAATTAGCTCCAGACTGATTTATTGGTATATTTAATAACGTCTAAAACACGTTACTACAACGACCTAAAAAACGTATTCCGGACTAGCTGATTTAACGGTTTTTAACACGTATACAAAGACGAAGACTTACAGAACCTATAGAACCTAACAAAAACGTTTTAAAAACGTTTCCAAAACACGTTTTAAATGTGTCGCACAAAATACGTCCAAGTAAAACGTTTTCTATACGTCGCAAAAAGACGTTTGTTACATTGGTATTTAATAACGTCTAAAACACGTTACTACAACGTCCTTAAAAAACCGTATTCCCGACTAGCTGATTTAAGTCTGAAAACGACGTCTTATAACGTTTTTAACACGTCTATAAAGACGAAGACCTACAGAACCTATAGTACCTAACGAAAACGTGTTAAAAACGTTTCCAAAACACGTTTTAAATATGTCGCACAAAATACGTCCAAGTAAAACGTTTTCTATACGTCGCAAAAGACGTTTGTTACATTGGTATATTAATAACGTCTAAAACACGTTACTACAACGTCCTTAAAAAAATAGGGACAGCGGTCCCAAATAGGTCGTCCGTTTATAGGGTAGATTAAAAACAAGGTGGATCTCAAACCACAGGCATCTAGAAAGAAAGAGGTTAGACCACTAGCGGATCCAGGATATAAAAAATAAAATAAACATCCTGGAGTTTGGTTGCAATTGTACTTCACTTGTTTAAATGTAATTAATTTTACATATGCAGCTAATTTTACATCTTGACCTCATATGACCTTTGACCTTGGTATGTGACCTTTGACCTAATTAACATATGAATGTTTCCATGTTGCATCCGTGACCCAAGTTTGGTTGCAATTGGTCATTGTATGGAAAAATGAACAAGAGACAAAAAAAAAATGAACAAGAGACAAAAAAAAAGTGTACTAATTTTTACATCTTGACCTCAGATGACCTTTGACCTTTCTATGCGACCTTTGACCTCATTAACATATGCGGGTGTCCATGTTGTATCTATGACTGAAGTTTGGTTGCAATTGGTCATTGTATGGAAAAGAAATGGAAAAATGTAATCAATTTTACATATGCAGCCATTTCTACATTTACATCTTGACCTCAGATGACCTTTGACCTTGGTATGTGACCTTTGACCTCATTAACATATGAAGGTTTCCATGTTGTATCTATGACCAAAGTTAGGTTACAATTGGTCATTGTATGGAAAAGAAATGGACAAATGTAATCAATTCTACATATGCAGCTTGACCTCGGATGACCTTTGACCTTGGTATGTGACCTTTGACCTCATTAACATATGAAGGTTCCCATGTTGCATCTATGACCGAAGTTTGATTGCAATTGGACATTGTATGGAAAAGAAATGGACAAAACAAAAAGTGTATACCAAATTGTAACAAAAAGTGTATACCAAAAAGTGTATACCAAATTGTTGACACACACACAGACTACACACACAGACTACACACACAGACTACACACGAAGGATGCTGCCATAAGGTCTCTTCCTACGGACGACCTAAAAACGTATTCCAGACTAGCTGATTTAAGTCTGAAAACGACGTCTTATAACGTTTTTAACACGTCTATAAAGACGAAGACCTACAGAACCTATAGTACCTAACGAAAACGTGTTCAAAACCTTTCCAAAACACGTTTTAAATATGTCGCACAAAATACGTCCAAGTAAAACGTTTTCTATACGTCGCAAAAGACGTTTGTTACATTGGTATATTAATAACGTCTAAAACACGTTACTACAACGTCCTTAAAAAAACGTATTCCAGACTAGCTGATTTAAGTCTGAAAACGACGTCTTATAACGTTTTTAACACGTCTATAAAGACGAGACCTACAGAACCTATAGTACCTAACGAAAACGTTTTAAAAACGTTTCCAAAACACGTTTTGAATATGTCGCACAAAATACGTCCAAGTAAAACGTTTTCTATACGTCGCAAAAAGACGTTTGTTACATTCGTATATTAATAACGTCTAAAACACGTTACTACAACGTCCTTAAAAAACGTATTCCAGACTAGCTGATTTAAGTCTGAAAATGACGTCTTATAAACGTTTGTAAAACGTCTATAAAGACGAAGACCTACAGGACCTAAATAGCACCTACCGAAAACGTTTTTAAAACGTTTTGTGTTTGCTGGGACGTATTGGAGTGCGCCCTCAATTTTCCTGGAATTGGGGTTTTTGCACCAAATACTTAGACATATATACTAACCACCATCTGGAACCATTTACCTTAATACGCAGTATCATGTAATATTTCATAATTTGTTAATTTCGATGTTGATCACATCGAAATTATCTGCAGAATTCGGCACATGGCTTCACTAGAATGTCTATCTGTGAACTAAATTATTTTCAATTTCTTATCCTAACCCTAGAACGTGGCAGTGGGGATGGAACGAAGAACAGGGGGAGGGGCCGGGTTAAATAAAAAATGGGAAAAATTATGTACACCGGCCCCGGGAATTGAACCTGGGTCGGCCGCGTGACAGGCGAGATATAGCCTACTACCACTCAGCCACTGGGGGAGGGCTTCACAGGCTAAAAATCGGAGACCATACCCGTAGTTTAGTGCTACAGGAGATAGAACTTGTGCGCGCGCAAGCCAAGTGGTGCTGGCTGTGAGGTGACTGTGAGACGTACATGTAGTACCGTTAGGGTTATAGAAATGCACTGTGTGGTGTCGTATTAACCCTAACCCTAGAACGTGGCAGTGGGGATGGAACGAAGAACAGGGGGAGGTGGTTAAATAAAAAATGGGGACAATTATGTCCGCCGGCCCCAGGAATTGAACCCGGGTCGGCCGCGTGACAGGCGAGATATACTACCACTCAGCCACGGGGTATATGGGGTAACTATAACATTGTTTCCCTCCTATATGGGGTATTGAAATTGGGTCCGAGATTCAAAGATATAACAAAACTCAGATTTCTGTGAACAAAGTCTATTTCAAATGAAAAAAATAATTCAGGGATCTACAATTTTGAACTCATTATCCCATGCCCATTTTGCTACAAATCATGAAGGTATCTACTTTAGATTATACTCAGCTAGCGAGGACCGAGCGTAGCGATTAGAGTGATCATATCATAGCCCATGATCAAAGTTTATTTTATTAAAGGAAAATGCATAGTAATCGATATGCTCTCACAAAGGTTTGTGCTGTATTATATATGTTTATTAAATATGATATAATACATTTTGGCCGGCAGCGAAAGCATCAACATTTAGGGGAGACGGGGATCTAATACACATATTCTATAGGGCACTTGGCACTTCTAGGAGGGGACATAGAGGGGATCACAAAATGTAGGGGTCCTACGCAAATCCTGGGTACGCTACTGGTTAAACTTGGGACTTGAACTCCCAATAGATTTTGACTCCAACCCAATTCACTCCCATATTCAACAATTATCTGACGAAGTACTTTTATGTAAGATGGGTAAGGTAGATAATAATATTTGTCACACATGCAACGTAATTGATTATATCGACCATTTCTTTTTCAAATGTAATAGAGTTAAGCAGCTATGGTCTTGCGCTAGTCAAGTCATTTCGCGTAAACTGTCTACATGTTTTGTATTAACCACTGAAATTGTTATATTCAACTATCACAATAACATTTATGACCATAATGATTTAAAATCTATCAACCAACTCATCGCTGTTGGGAAACTGTGCATAAGCAAGTTTAGATATGGCAACAACCCAAATCTTTTATTCCTATTTGAAAAAGAACTCTGTCTTTAAAGACTGATTTCACTGAAATAACTATGTCATGTATGTCGTGATATTATATGTATGTATGACATTTGACATATAATTAATCTTAAATATTATAACTCAGTGTTGTTAATCGATTGTCACATTGTACATACTTGTTATTATTAATATTATTATTACCTACATTTGGTAAATATTGATGTTATTGTATAATTATATGTTTCATTGAATAAAGAATAATAATAAATAAATAAATAAATAAATAAATTCACTCCTATAGTTCATGTAATGCAATGTGAAATTTCACTAGTTTCAGGCAATCTTTTTGCCAAGTTTTCCAACAGAAATGTGATCCTTGTACAATTTCTTGTATTGCCCAATTTCACTTCAGTTTTCAGGCATATCACCCCTATCTACTACAACAAAGTAAAGTAGCCCCAGGATACCGTAAGGTTATTTACCTTGATTTTTTCAAAAATCCAGGTACTCTATCTGTGCCGTTTCTTTCATCTGCTGCTGCTGCTGCTGCTTCTTCTTCTTCTGGCAATATTTCTACAAAATGCTTCTTCTCCTACAGTTTACATGCTACAATCCCCAGATTTGGTCAGTAGGACCCCCTACCTGACCTACATATTATAGGGTCTTCACAGTTTGGGGTCAAAGGTCACACAGGGGTCATAAGGGGTCAAAACGTGATTTTCACTTAAAACGCCGTTTCAATTTAGTGAAATGACCTAGGATCGTCAAAATTGGTCAACATATTTCTTATGACCGTACGCATGTATAATAGTTCGGTTTTTAAAATCAAAAAATATTTGGGGTCACTAGAGGTCAAAATGTTAATTTTCACTTCTATTACTTAAACTGCTTCTCCTCATACAGTTTACATGCTACAATCACCAGATTTGGTCAATAGAACCCCCAAACTGACCTACATATAGGGTCTTCTCAATTTGGGGTCAAAGGTCCCACAGGGGTCAATAGGGGTCATTGAACTTTACAGGGGTAAAAGTTAAGACATGCTCCGATTTGGACCGGATTTGTTGCATCTTGTTTGGTTTGATGAGCCAAGAAAATAAGTCAATCATATTGACCAGGTCAAAGGTCAAGAAGGGGTCACTAGGGGTCAAAATGTTAATTTTCACTTCTATTACTTAAAATGCTTCTCCTCCTACAGTTTACATGCTATAATCACCAGATTTGGTCAGTAGGACCCCCTTCCTGACTCACATATTTCACAGTTTGGGGTCAAAGGTCGCACAGGCGTCATAAGGGGTCAAAACGTGATTTTCACTTAAAACGCCGTTGCAATTTAGTGAAATGACCTAGGATCGTTAGAATTGGTCAACATATTCCTTTTGACCGTACGCATGTACAATAGTTCGGTTTTTAAAATCAAAAAATATTTGGGGTCACTAGGGGTCAAAATGTTAATTTTCACTTCTATTACTTAAAATGCTTCCCCTCATACAGTTTACATGCGATAATCACCAGATTTGGTCAGTAGGACCCCCTACCTGACTTACATATAGGGTCTTCATAGTTTGGGGTCAAAGGTCACACAGGGGTCAAAACGTGATTTTCACATAAAACGCCCTTGCATTTTATTGAAATGACCTAGGATCGTCAGAATCAATCAACATATGCCTTTTGACCGTATGCATATATAATAGTTTGGTTTTCAATTAAATCATGACCTTGGGGTCAAACGGTCAGGAACAAGACAAAAATCAAGGTCCCCTGGTCTTAGACCGGAGTCATATCTAGTTTGTCTTATCTTGCAGCAATGTTCATTTACAGTCATCAAAAAAAGTAACTATACAGGTAATAAATGTACTTTTAACTCTAAAAATATTTATCCTACCTAGAAATATTAAATCATGGAGTTGTTGAGAAATTTATCTTCTTTAATATGAGATATTGCACGCTGGGATCGGTTGAATATTTAAGAAGCGACAATCCAAAATGAAAGGTAAAGTCACAATTTCAAATTCACATTTTACATTTCAACACGGGAGAGAGAATGATACAGGTAGCGTGTGTGTGGCGTATTGATCAATCGGAACAATGCGGCCGACTGTCCAACCTGCGCATGCATCACCCAATTGCACTACCGGTAATCGATAAAGTACCCATAGATTGGTCCGCGTGTAGAAAATAAAAAACGTGAAAATGAAAATCGGACTTCTCCTTACATTTTTGAGTGCCACTTCTTCAATAATCACCCGATCCTAGCGTGCAATATCTCATATTAAAGAAGACGAATTTCTTAACAACTTTATGATTTAATATATTTAGGTAGGATATATATTTTAAGAGTTAGAAGCCCATTTATTACCTGTTTAGTTACTTTTTGTGATGACTGTAGTCTCTTCCATGGGGATAAATACACCTAACACAAAAAGTTCCTGACCAGGTGCTTTTATGTTAGCTAATTCAAAATCAATAATCTGTATCGAAAATCTTAGATATACACAGGTGCTTTTACATTACCTAATTCAAAATCAATAATCTGTACTGAAAATCTTAGATACACAGGTGCTTTTATGTTAGCCAATTCAAAATCAATAATCTGTACCGTAAATCTTAGACATACATTAAGCGTGCAAATCATTCATAATGATTGAGTGAATACTTTTAAAATTATATTGTTTTAAGCCCACACCTAATGAAAAACAAGTTGAAGCAAATTTAGTTTTCTATGGGATATTATTACTTAGTGTAGGCGACGCAGTGAGAATATGTGTGCGATACCCAATCCATCAATAGACAATACATGCCTGAATCCTTTTGATAGCAAAAAGTGTACCATACCACTCTGATGACGTTTCATAGACAATGGAATAGCTACAACGTTCTTTCATTAGGTGTCATTATAACTTTAAAAGTATCCTTTCAATGTTTATGAATAAGGTGTTAAATTCCAGGCATCTCCTTGATTTATGTATCTCAGATTGTTGGTTCCAGTTTTTGATTACGAATTAGCTAACATGATGTAAGCACCTTGTCAGGAATTCTGTGTATTACGTGTAGAGTTGAGTATCCATTAGGATGCCATATCATACTGTCTCTTGCAGAAGAGTCCATCAAATAAACATGCTATATCACACAACTGTTGATCAACTTTTACAGCTGCCATCCTCACTATTAGAACTGAGTGTCTTTTTGGTAGCAGCTACTTCATCAGAAGTTCTTTTATCATTACATGTTGGTTTGGTAAGAGGTAAGTACCACTGGAAAATAAAAAGAAGAAATACAGGCGTGTCGGTAAAGTTTGTGATCACAATTTGTAACTCTTATGTTGCATACATTCTATTATGTATTGTGATAAAATCATAATTTATTTTTAATATGTCAATCAACCAATACAGTTGAACTGTTATTCAAACTGGATTATCGATAGGATGACCAAAATGGGTACTCTAGCCACACCACAACAATTTTAAATGCAAGTCTGCAAATTTTCCTTAATAAAGTACTTAATTCATAGCACATTAAATCTGTTCAAAACTTGCTGCATGCTTTATAACTTGCAATGGTAAGTAACTTTTCCATGCAAGAAGTGAATGTGGCATATTGGTTATAGTACTGGTCTTACAAAACAAGTGTTGTACATTCAAGTTCTTAATTGTTTCAGTTGTAATGTAAGAAGATTTTATCCCTACAACAACAATAACATAATTATTAATACAACTTATCATATGGATGGTAAATGGGTGAGGTTGATATAAGTCCTCCCCTTCCATTATGATCAATTGCTGGTTACACTAGAGATAGAGAGAATGCACTTCACTCATGTGTGCCCATTAACAAAAGGTTCTAGTTCCCGTAGTATTCATTGTTTAGATCAATTCACAGCACGACCTTCAATACAAGCGTTACTGTTGGCCGGTTATTTTGAAACGAGTATCCATGTTGGTCAAATATTTAGATATCTGTGGTGTTGATCATTTTAAATTCTGAAACAGACTTTATGCCAAATGACAAATATGGCAAATACATGGATTTCCTATATTATTTTGAAATGCCACGGAGAATGTAGGTTTTCAATTTCCTGTTACTGTCTGTTGTTTATATTAACTTTTAAACTAATAATGAACATGAAGCAAACCTCTTTTGTCATTCCCGCAGTACTCCTGCCCTGCTCATTAAACGGTGGCTTTAAGAATCCTCTGAAATAGAAAAAATCATAACATGTGATAGATATTATATGGAACACACACCATCTCTCAGTAAAGTTATTAAAGGTGTATGTGTCAGAAAAAAACAGATGCTTTGAGGACATTTTGAAATGCCTTCACAAATAAATGAACTCATAACTTTTACTTTTCCTGTATTCAAATAGCTCAGTGGAGAAGGTTCCTCCTACCAAACAACTGATCTTCTGCAACTATTATATTTACAATTTCTGCAACCTAGTGTTGTAACGACTCAAGTCCATGACTTGCCTTGACTTGGACATAAGTTACTATTTTAGTTGACTTGACTTAACTAGAGTTACTGAGAGTAATGGCTTGACTTGTGACTTGTGTTTTTAAAAAAATGACTTTACTCGACTAAAGTCTGACTTCTCCAGACTTGACTTTACTCAAGTCACTTTTCAACTCTCAAGTCACTTTTCAAAAAGACTTGACTTGACTTGAATCTGATGCTAAACAAGCTTGAGTAATCATAGTCTTCAACAAAATTTCACTACAAAAAAATAATATTATTTTGCCTTACCTACTTATAAAAGTGACCTGAAGAAGACCTGCACACGCTAGATAATAATCAGTATATGAAACAAATAATTTTATTCATTATGACTTGATGTGACTTGAACAAAATTAGAGTCTTGACTTGAGATGACTAGTGACTTGACTTATTGAATTGACTTGACTTAATAAATAATTTAGAAAGACTTGACTTGAGTCACTTCTGTAAGTGACTTGACTTGTTAGCCCAGGTCTAAATTCCAATCGAGCCCAGTTGAACTGGTTTCATGGAAACCAGTTGAAAATCCAGTTAAACACAGTTCAAACCAGTTACAAAACAGTTCAAACCAGTTGGTTTTAATATGGACCAATGGACAGCTTCAACTGGTGTTTGAACTGGTTTTGAGACCCAGTTAAGATCCAGTTCAAAACAGTTAAAACCAGTTGGTTTAATGGAAAATGGACAGCGTTTCAACTGGGATCAACATGAATTTAGACCTGGGAGTGATTTAGTCACAAAACCGGTACTACTATGCTTGTAGTAGTAACCATCTAACAATCTTGTGAAATCCATACTACATTCTAAGGCATCTTACCTAAAGTGTGCTTTGACTAATTCATGAAACCTTGGTATACATTCCAGGACTGGCTGTGAATTTCTGCACACATATGTGAACCATTTGAGTCCTGCTGCTACATGTGTTATTTCATCTGTGTATATAATCTCTAGCATTTTGACAGATTCAGTGTCATTTTGCCTGGCAAATCGTTCTTGAGTCTTAGGATGAACATCCAGACCTCTGTTACAATTTAAAAAGAAAAACGGATATGATTGTTTGAAGTAATAATAGTACACAATCTATGAATATGGTGTTGACAGGTTAACAGGTTATTTCAATAACTGCTTGCTATATGTGGTAAGAAAAAGAGTGACATATAAAAAGCAATGCATCCTCTTTAAAAAAATGGATTAAGACCATTTTGCCAATACAGAGTCTTTCAGGATGTTTAGATTAAGTTAAGATCAAATATATCTAAATATTTTTGTGGCCTTTTTAACCTTTTATGTTGAGAGTTTGAAAGATCAACAAGATGTGGTGCTATATACAACGGGATGAAGGACATTGATGTGTGATATCTTCATACATGTGATCCAACATGAGTATAATATTATGAGGCACAATGCGGCAGTTACGTAGCTAATTTAATTTAAGAGCACAAATGTGGGACAGGGTCATAAGTCAATATCATAAAAAACTTGTTTCTTATCTTTGATACATCTTGTATCCAACAAAAGACTAAAATTCATGAACATATTAAGAGTTAAACTACTACATTTTGAGGTACCGGTATTTAATGTTCAGTTGCTCAGTTGATTTGTTAACAAACCAAAGCATATAGCTTGACAATTAGTATTTTATGTTTTGAGACAAAGTGAGTTTCAATAATCTGTAACTTTGATGTGGCATGTGATATACATATGATATATAACTAAATATTCATACGTTCCTCACTGTGATGTGCTCATTTACTCATGTTGGGTCACATACAGACCTGGAAATAGCACCCACCCACCTGACCATAGCGGGCAACTTTTGCGTCGGGCAGGTGTAAATGAGTTACAGGGGTAGTGGAATATCTGTCGGGCAGGTATTTTTGTGAATTACCTGCCCGACTGGATGATTGAAAAAAATCGAAAGTTTTAACCCTGGTCACATATGTGATGCAGTTTGAGGACTCGAGTGCTTGGAGCACAGATGTCTTAAGTGCATTTTGTTCGTTTTGAGATAAACGTGTTTGAAAACTAGAAACTCTGTGTCGGGCAATGGGGAATTTGAAGTTGCCATCCAATTTTCACCACCAAAAGATACATTTGCACTTTAGCTTATGTGTGCACTAACTCGAGAATGTCAAAGTGTTTCATATTATGCAAAATCTCAAATTCATCAAAATGCACTTGGACATCTGCGCTCCAAGCACTCGAATGTGCATCATGTATTGCTCATCAGTCCGCCTCACCTTGCCTCATGCACCATGTGTACAACAGCTAATCTTGCCAGCAAATCATGCCTTGTCTCTGTTGCTGATTGCCATAAACCTGAAAGAATAATTATACAAAATATATACTGAGTGCTTTCATTCAGTAAAAGAATTTTAAAAATTGACAATTGCGTTATCATGTTGTACTAATATCAGTCCCATTTTAAAGCCAATCCATAGAATGGTTGAATTATCAATCAAAGCCATTATTCCATGTATTCTATGAGGCTCCCTTTCTTAATCAGATGAGATGCCTCTTCAGGTTTTTTCCTTGAATTTACCGTATTATCCCTATTAAGCGCCCAGGGCGGTTAGCAAAGTCATTTTGGGTGGGCGCTTATTATATTACCTTTTTTTAAACTCATTTATCGTTGAGACTGTCGAATTCGGCAAGGTTGCGAAGATATTTTTTCGGTAAACATACCAATAATGTTTTAGCTCATAGAAAGAAGAAAAAAGTATGATTTTTCAATCACATTCCATGAATAGTTGTGAAAGACAAATCGCTAACGATTTGTTACAATTTTGTTCAAAAACTGCGTAAGAAAAAAACAAAAACTTAGCCGAAAATGCCATCAATATTTATCTGGTTTTCATGTGGGCAGCCATCTTTGCTTTTCATTTGTGGTGATAATTTTTGGTGGTGCCCGTTTCTGAACAAATGAATGGCACAATGAATGACTACGATACACGGAACTGTTGCACTAGTGGAATTACCATGTGCGATTAAAACGGAAAATTAACACTCGCCGGTCGCTGTACAGACAGTGGTAGCAGCGCTACTGTACGCGTATCAGTAGCCTAGTGCCTAGTGTGATCGGGGAGAGATGGTGGCGATCTAATCACGGCTTTTACTAGTACTGCTTTAGTGAAGGACGCCGTGAAGAATGTTGTTGCACAGTACTACGGGAATTAAAAAGGTGGGTGCTTATAAGAGATTGTTTGTTGTTAGTCATTGAGAAAAACAGGGGTGGGTGCTTATAAGGTCCTGGGCGCTTAATAGGGATAATACGGTAGGCACTTTCGTACTCATAATTTGACAGTTCTATTTATTTCCAGTCATTTTAAGAATTTGAATACAACATTCATGTGCTGTGTCTGGGTTTTCACCAGTGTCACTGATTGGCATCTCTGAATCAGCCAGCTACAAAAATACATTTTAAATAAGAAGGACCCTATCTGATTGGAAAAATTGTGACCATACAAAATAAAATAATAATAAGTTTGTTTCTGACGTATTTAATAGAAGTATCTTTACATGACTACCAAACATACCATTGTGCACAGGGTGAGAACCAAAATGGCTGCCAAGGGTCTGCAGTCTGTCGTCAAGCATCTTGAAATGCTAGGTGGAGGACAAAAGTTTTATGTTTGTTAATATTCATTTATTACACCTTATAATGATTGATTCCAACACATTTAAATCACTAAGTGTCTGAATGGCACAATAGATCTAGGAAGGGCAAAGAAGATTGTATGTGCAATTATGTTAGAAAATAGTTTGCCAGTATAGGGTCTAATTGCCTCAGGGAAAAATCTGAAAGGATATATCTACTTGTTGTTGAACACAGATATCTTGAAAATACCACCAGAAATCTTGAAACATCAGGATATGATCGCCTGTATCAAAATGTTGTAGGGAATTGATACTAATGCTGTCTTGGTTGCACAGGGTTAGAATTTCGGCGAGAATCCAAGATTCCATTCTCACAGAGATTATAGTAAAGAAATATGCAATGGAGGAGAATCTAAAGATTCATGTTAATTATGTTGCAAGGATCTGAATGGATTCTCGCAGCTTTACACAAAATACTAACCCTTGTTGCACCCTGTATAATATACATATTTGAAAAACCCGGTAATAATTAATATGGTTTTCATAGTTCATATTTGGTACATTGGTGAAAGTTTAAATGCTCCAAATTAATTTGGACATTTTATATTTTTTTCAAATATTCACCAATGTGATTGATGGTAAACAGTTTATAAACTATATGCACAACTACTTCACCCAGTGTTTTAATCAACCTTTAATCAACTATAAACCAAGTGCATCAAGCACATCTTAAATTGATACTCAATTCGGGGAATGAGAGTGAATGATTTTGGAGAAGTTGTTTCATGATAACGCTAAAGATGATGGTTGCTATACATGAGCATCTTGATCTAAGACACAAATAGCTTCGTGGAACAATACCACCTTAATCATCCATGTGTTTCATGATAATACAGGGTGAGTAAAAAAACCAGCAATAGTGGAAGAAGCCATCTTGTTTTCAAAACCAAGTTGAAGTTTTGAAAGTTTGAAAAAGTTGCAAGAATGATATATTTATTACTAACATTGTGGGATGAAATGAAGTCATTCGCATTTTCCGTTTTCTTTTGGTGAACCCTTTACTGCACAACCCAATTTATGTGATTGCCCACGAATCACCGTGATTTTCAATTAACACTGCACACAGTTCATTTTTGCATTTTAATATCCCGCCAACAAACCTTGGAATAGTTTCATATTGTTATTCAAATGTAGAATATCATAAGCAATTCAAAACATGGGTAAGATATATCATGTAAACAAAAAGAGATGCATTAAAGTCCAATTACATCATAAACTAAAGTTGTCAAATTTGAATGAGAGACATATTTTGGCATCTTATGCGTCTTGTGGACGAACATGAAAAATTGGTACATTGGTAAAAAGGTTCACCCAAGACAAACAGAAAATGCTGTTAATTTCATTGTTAACACAAATTTAGTAACAAATATGTCATTCTTATAATATTTAAAAGAATTCAAGAATTGACTTGGTTTTGAAAACAAGATGGCTTCTTTCCACTATTGCAGGTGTTTTTTTACTCACCCTGTATGCACTGATAAGTCTCAGAATTCCTCACAGCTTACCTTGGCTTCATCTCCAGCTACTTTGACAAAATCTGAGAAAAAATCCTTTGGCAGAGGCTTGCCATTGACTTGAATGTGTGAAAATCTAGCGATGACATCCCACGATAAATCTATTGCCCATTGCTCTATATTGGCGAGTGAATGAATTGTTGCTATACGACTAGCCTGTTTGTTAAAAGGTTATATGATTGAAAAAAGTAATGTATGCAAACACAGATAATTAACATCATCTAAGGGAGTGTTCATAAATACTTTAGTAGGGGGGGGGGTGGGTTGGAAAAAATTGAGCCATGGACATCATAATTTTTTTGATCCCCCAAAATAGGGTGGTTTTTTTCTTGATCCCCCCTAGAACCTTCCTTTTTTATCGCCCCCCCCCCCCAAAAAAAAGGGTGTGTTTTTTCAGATCCCCCTTTTAAGAATTCTTTTTGTCCCCCATCCCCTCATTTCTTTCTAACCCCCTCCCCACGAAAGTATTTATGAACACTCCCTAAGTATCAGAGAGATAAATCTGAGCCTATAAGCTCATCAACAGCAGTGTGTGAAACTTAACAGGTCCATTGATGCTTGACAATTGACATATTTGGAGAAAAAATAGTTGTAAAAATGCATTCACATCTACGAATGTTTGACCTCGTTATCCATTGCATATACTACTGCAGCCATGGATTGCAACTATTCATCATTTAAATGGGGAATAATTTGCATCACTGTCAACTCTAAAGAAAAAACAGTTTGGATAAAAGACAATATTTTTATTTTTCAGGATTTGAATTCACAACACCATACGTTTTCAACATGCTGTCAATTTCAAATAGGTTAATTTATATGATAAGACAATGATTCAAATTTATTTGAAAATGGAACGAGTATGCCACTGCTATGAGTTGATAATGTTCTTATGGTCCAGGACCAATATAATAGGTAAAAAAACATTTGTATTTTATTCTATCCGTCACTTACTAATGTACCTCCTTTTCCTATTTTAATCTTTCCTGGTGCCACCACATTTAAACCATCTACCCTGTGTGGTTGATCTGGTGGTGCACAGCTTCCCACTGTATTTATCCTACCAGATTCCCACAGCTTGCAAGCTTCATGTGTTAGGCTAACCTGTACAGAATTACAAAGAGTCAACATCAATGTTAGTTATTTTGAACTTTTATTTCTCAAATGGCACTATAGATTTTGGTTTCACAACTGATTCAGATACAGAAATGCACACACAAATTGTGTCTCCAAAAATTAATTTGAAGTGCTACATATACTAACTTGCACACAAATGACACTTAAGCAAAAGAAAATTGTTGTATTGGCATAACATGTCATTGGAAATTAGGGTAGGGCGGGCGGAGTTTTAAAAAATATTTTGAATTATTTATATACTATAAACTACTAAATTTGTTCTCACAGAGTCAAATAAATCACAAAATTGACGCTGTTTGTCATCTCAGATTTGCTGTGTACTGTATTCTTTTTTTGTGGATGAGCACCAAAGATCTTCTTTTTTTTTGTTTGAATTTTTTGTTTTTTGTTTTTTTTAAAAATATTTTCTTCTGCTAAACAAAGAAGAAAAAAGATCAGGGTCAGGGGGGTGGGGGGTAAATTATGGTCAGGCGGGTTACGCTAATATAACATGTTGTTTGTTTTTACCCTTATAACAGACCATGGACAAGTGTTTGTGTCAGCTTTGCTATGTAAATAATCACAGGCCGATAACAGACTATACATAACACTATGTCTGTGATTGCAGAATTTTCTGTGTGAATGCAGAATTTTTTACATCAAATGACAGAAATGTGATGACATTTTTGTAAACATTTTGTGTACATTTTAACATGGAAGGACACTGAAACTTTATTTTTCCAAAATGTTTTAGTTACTTTTAATTTTTCACCTAAAATTGTAAAGGAAAGGAACTGAAATTTGAAGACAATAAAGTATTAGAAAAATAACGACAACACATGATTGCATAATATCTGCATAAAAACATGATACTTACTTTTTCCATGGGATCTGCTGTGCATAGTATCCTGACAGCCCAATCACATAAGGAATTGTCTTTTGATGACACAGATGTTACAGCAACCTGTGTATCTGTTACATAATATACAAATGTGAAATAATTGTAACTTCACTGTAACGCTTTCACTTTTCTAAAATCAACTCCCAGTGTTAATTCTTAAAGACAAATGTTTTCCCTCTGATAAGATATGGGCTACCCGTCATATTAACAATATGAAGAGCTGTGTTGCAAAAGGGCCTACATCTACTTCTACCTGTTACTCATTTTGCATTATTGAATGGATGGCTATTCATTATGTGGAATGTGGCTTGTATTGTTGGTGCCTCAATTGGCGTGCATGGATGCACTAATCCAAGTCATTAAACAGTTATGAACACAGCCATACAATAGTTTGATTAATTCCATGGACTTGTCAATGCAAATTCACTAATGCAAAATGAGTAACATGTGGGGTGGTCTGGTGGCCCTTTTGCAACAAAGCTCTTCATATCATTATGTTCCCACTCCCTTAACACTTTTGGACCGGTGATTTGACATTTCGCCGGTAATAAATCATCTAAGGATGTGTATATTTCCCACTATGTGGTCCAATTAAAAGACTGCAAAGGACACAATTATGCCCCAAGGGCATAAACTAACCTTCATAACCCTGCAAATGGGCCACATAGTCAGCGGTTAACAACATATTAGATGATTTATTACCAACGAAATGTCAAAATCACCGGTCCAAAAGTGTTAAGGGATGGGAACATAATGATGTAGGTCCAAATCTGATTGTCATACTGTTTCCTCATTGTTTGTTCCTTTTGTTTTCAAGATTTGGACTGCTCAAAAGACAAAATACCAAACAACAAAAACTCCTGTTGAACATGCAGGCAAACCCAAGGATACAACTAGTTGCAGCACTAGTTCCTTGCTGCTATCTGTGAATCCAGAATGACCCTAGCGCGATGCGACAGAAGGGAACAAGATATCAATTTAAATTCTGGATGACCAGTGACAGGCCACTCAAAGCTGATCTGGATGGCGATTAGTCAGTTTTATGAACAGCAGTAACTTCAATGTCAGATCATTATTATTACAACAAGGCATAATGCCCACCAAGTTTGATGCCTGAAGTAAAGGATATGACTTCAAGCCTTCAACACATCTCTTAGTACCCCTCAGCCCTTTTATGGCAAAAGAATGTATCTATATATGTAGTTTTCTAACAGTATACTTCCTTTTAACATGATCAAAGTTAGTTTTTTGTAGTGGTAAAAGGCAGTATTTTGCTTTTATTGTCTTTACAAGTTGCAACCTTTTCCTAAGTGAGGATTATTGAACCAAGTTAACACAATCCATGTTAAAAGGAAGTATATCATTAAGAAAGTACATATAAGATACATCCTTTTGCCATAAAAGGTCTCCCCTTTAATCCCAATTCCAAAACATACCTTGAGATGATGGTTCCAGATTGGGGTCTTGGAGAGATAATTCTGATGATGTGTAATTTACATATACTTTGCCATCTTCAACTCGAACATCATATATTTGTTGCTGAAGAGTAAAGAAAACATGCTTTAATATAAAGTGTATTTATAAAGAGATTTCAACAATAATGCTTGATGCTATAATAATGCTAAAACGGTTTAAAAAGTGAACAAGGATTTTGAAATACAATATATTTGAAGAGCTTTGTTGCAAAAAGGGCTGTGGTGCATTTTTTTTCAAAAATGAGTTTGATATAGAAATGTATAGGGCACAATCATATGTTTCAAGGAAACAAAGTCATTTTTTTCACAAAGACCTACATCTCATTGTATACAGCCATTGAAGTTGTTGTTTTGTGGCAAAGGGCTTGTATCCAAAATTAATTCTGGGTACAATTCACAACGCTTAGGCCTAAAAAAAAGAAGTTTGATTGGCGTAACATGACCAAAACAAATAGGGTAGGTCGGTCGGGATTTTAAAAAAAAATTAAAAAAAATTAATTTTTTTTAATCACCTACTTTTGAACACTTAAAAGACAGCAGTACACACAAATGAAGAGACGGCAAAAATTCCTTTTTCTTTAAACATTTTTCGTTTTATTTATAGAAACCAACAGACTCTATTTCTTTCTTTTTTCCCCCTCAAAATAATAAAAAATATTCAGGGTCGGCGATGCATTTAGGGTCGGTCGGGTTACGCCAATCAAACTTCTTCTTTTTTTAAGCCTTAACAAAATATAAAACATAACATTAAAAAACAGTGTTAAAAATGCATGCCAAAGATAAACAATACACATCATCAATATCTTTAAAATTTGAGAGACCACCATCTTGAAAGTGAATATGAATATACAGGAAGTGATCCCCAACCATTTAGCCCGGGGGGGGGGGGGGGGGGGGGGGGGGGCACTGACATTGGAAAAGGGTATAGGTATGTGCCGCGCTGAAGACCCCCTTTTTCACCCTCTGCTGCTAGTTCTTATGACCCCCCTTTTGAGCCTGCATCATGCAGTTCTTAAGAACCCAAATTTATTGAAAATTCAAAAATCGCGAAAGTTTGCGTTCCAAAGCCCCAATTCCTCGAAAATGTTGCGTTCTAAAACCAAAAAAACTAAAAAAATTGCGTTCTTGCTAATCAAAATTGAAGTATAGGCCAGTTCTCAAGACCTACTTTTTTGAAAAAATCAGTTCCTAAGACCCTATTTTTCATCATAATATCCACTCAGTTCAGTTCTGTAGCCCCCCTTTTTGAGACCCTGGGCGGCACACCCTACCCAAAAAAAAGTTGAGTGCCCCCCCCCATATCGAGCTATTCTTACTTTAAGCCCTGTAGTTGATTCCCCATTGTCCAATCTAAAATCAAATGCATGCCAAGGGCATACAATACACATGTGTCCATCTATGTCTTCTATATCGCCAAGATCCATTGGGCCACCTGAAAGTAGTAAACCAAATTAGATTATCAAACATATATTGTATTCATAAGAAAATCTTAAAAGTAAAACTGGTTTACTGGATGCTAGCATTAAAGGGGTACTAAGAGATGTGTTGAAGACTGCGCCCTCAATTACGATAAGAACCGGGATTTATCCTTTTTTACATACACAAACTTACAGATACAGGATTAAGAAAAATCAGCCGTCTTTGTGCAATAAAACGTTGTTTCAAAGTATTCCATCCCCGGCTCGGACAGCATTTTTTAGTAAACAGTGTTACGCTATTTTACTTTTCGATTCAAATTACATACGATATTACATAGAGGGCATTCTTTCAATAAATAGCGATGATATTTCAACACATTTAAATATTGTTTTAATCAAGTTTTGCTACTTTTTTGTGAGTGGAAACAACAATAATGGGCAATTATAATGATTATCTTTTATAATATTGAAGTATCTTAAACATCTCTTAGTACCTCTTTAATTTAAGCAAAAGGGTCAGTAAATTTGGCATTGTTTCCTACAAAGATTTAATGAAAAGGTTTCAGAAAATGTTTAATGTTCAACCATTTTTCAGGTTTTCCCCAACAAAAAGTGATTCATAATTGTAGGAGCTTGTTATCTGAGTGGTAATTAATCTATCAGTTGTGGGTACTTAAACAATTCACCCCTGGATATCTAATTTGTCCTGATTTCACATACGGTACAGGTGATATTACTGTTGTAAAAACCATCCAATTGTGTCCATTTTTTTTTTGGGGGGGGGGGAACAAGTTTGGAATCAAGAAACTATAAGTGTAGGTAATGCAAGGCTTTCAAGATACTTTGCAATTACCATCAAAACACATGGGCAATTAAGATTTGTGGTTACTAGTTATTAAGAACATTTGTCTATTTATAATAACAGCAATGTTCTCAATCCCAGTGGACCTTCTGGCCTATGGTACCTATTTGTTTTGCTGGAAAATCTGGTTTTAACATAAATATAATATAACATCAAAACGAGAAAAAAGATTGCTTTCTAACAATAAAAGACCTTCTAAATATTCAAAATTGCTATAAACGGATGAAAATGGAAAATACTGTGACCTGCTGACTTTTGTAGCAGAGACCTTAAAGGTGTATGTTCCGATCACTTTTTTGGGGCTATGATTTTTTTTCACATCAAGATATTTTGATATCAGAAGAATCCCCATATTTTTCTCAGTATGTCTGTAAAATCTTAGGGGCCAGAAATGTTCCATTTAGAAATTATCTAGGCTAAAATGTGGTGAATTACTGCCAAAAGGTGGTTAACCACCAACCAGTTTGTGTATGACTCAATGGGCAAATGTTTTGTGACCTTGTGCTGCTAAAAATAGAACCGTTGGAGTTATGCAACTCAAACTTTGGAATGCAACACTTTTAAGGATGACCTTTCATATAAAATAGAAAACATCAAGTTGAAAATCGGGCCAGCAATCGGAACATCAGTTGTCATAGGTTTGCTACGCTTGCATCATCTGGCAAGCCTTTGGCTCACTTCAGGTGGTACAAGGACTTGATTCCAGAGCTTATCTATACTAGAAACTCTTTTCTGTACCTTCATGTGGGCATTCGGCATCCATAGCGTAATATCTGTCATCTAACCGTATGAGTACTACATCTTCACCATCCTCAGCATACAATCTAAAATGAGAGCGTAGATAAGGGATTATTAAAGGCATATTATGTGATCTTTTCCAGAGAGCGCCCTCTATTCATTATTTTTTTTAGAAAGTAGATTTTCTTGCAGATTTACATTTCTGATCATAAATCATACATACATTCCAATTTACAGAGCAATACGATTCCTAATTACCTCAAAATCATGGTTTTAGAGTGAATTTAGAGTTAAAAATATAAACTGTCAGATAATCCGACAGTTTATTTTCACTCTAAAAGCATGATTTTGAAGTAATTAAGAATCGTATCGCCCTGTAACTTGGAATGTATGTACGATTTATGATCAGAAATGTAAATCTGCAAGAAAATCTACTTTTATTTATTTTTTTGATGTTGAGGGCGTTCCCTGGAAAGATCCCATAATATACCTTTAAAGGCTAATGAAATGAAATGGGTATTTCCATCCACCCACCCGCATCTTTTTATATTTATATTTAAAAGGTTTTTTTTGCAAATCTAATTTCCTGCTAGTGAGGTTAAGGATATTTGCTCGGGAGTAGGGCATATATATGGTTTATAATGATGAGGTTAATTCAGGGCTGTCAACCTTTGGGATTTTCTTGGAGGGAGATAGTCTAAGTTGTCAACCGTTGCAAGCGCCGAAGGCGCGAGGCCGAGCGAAGCGAGGCTGTCTTTGCGCAAATAGCTATTCTACATTGTAAGCAGTATGTAACGATCAAACACCGTTGTCATCGTAACACACAATTAGCTCCACCTAATTCTATTGGCAACAACATATAAAGGTAGCACTTGGTACCGATGACGTCGCCCGATATAGCATGACATAATTATCAACCAATCAGCAAGCGCAATTTTTCCGGCCAAATTCGTCCGTAAAACAATACAAAACATAACACAGAGAATATTTGCTGAAAGGCTTTGTATTCCACAAATTTGATAGAGAGATCGAGCGCTCACACTGTTTTACAACCACAAAGCCTTGATGAAAGGCTGAAGGGGGAAATAATATCAACACAATCCTCAGCCGCTGAGGATCGTGCCCTGCCGCCTCGTCACATTGTTGAGAGCCCCAAACTGTGCGGAAAAACTAGGCTCAATAACTAATCAAACCCCACTCGTCTCAAATTGGTGCTCTCTCCAAAAGCCCACACACTGTATTTTAATATAAATAATTTTATGATGTGGAAGATTCTGTATGCTTGGCGGGAGAGCGGATGAAAGATTGTCTAGGCGGGAGAGTTGACAGCCCTGTTTATTAGCATTACCTCATCATGTTCCTAATTCTCAGTTACTTGGAATATTATAAACACTTTTTGCTATAGTATTTTCACACAAAACATATTAATTTCTCAGTGCCTTGGCCCAGAGCTTGGTTATTTTAACAGAGTGCTGCTAACGGCACAAAACTAATAGTGCCACTGTATGAAAAACACTAGAGGTGGGGGGATGTTGTGGCATATTCCACTTCATGGAATTCTATTTACGAACCAAAAAACATTAAGAAAATAAGTTGTCAGGCGCGTTTATTTCCGGGGGGGGGGGGGGGGGGGGGGGGTACTCACCCAAGTCGACATACGGGGGTGTGCCGCTCTAATGGGTAGCTTTTTGGGCACAAAATCCCTAAACATGGGGTATGATTTTGTGCTGGAAATCCCTAATAATGGGGTCACTTTTTACAAATGGGACTATTTTCGCGAAATTTTTGTCTATTTTCGCAAAAATTTGCAAAAATTAGGTCTATTTTCCCGATAATTTGCGAAAATGTGGTATAAAATGAAGCAAAACCCCTAAAAATGGGTACCGATTTTTCCAAAATCACCCCTAAAAATGGGTATGGGATTTGAATCTCCAGCGGCACACCCCCGACCAAACCAAATCCGAGTACCCCCCCCCCCCCGGGTTTATTTCAACCTCTTTAAACCACGATTTTGACGTAATTAGGAATTGTATTGCTCCGTATAACTTAAGATCTTTAAGAATTATGATCAAAAATGCAAATCTGCAAGAAAATCTGCCTACAGAGTAAAAATCAAGGATAGATCATAGAGGATGTCCAGGCGCGGATCCAGGGAGGGGGCAGAGGGGGCTCGCGCCTCCAGGTAAAAAAAATCAACAAAAAAAAAAAAAGGGAAAAGAAAGGGGGAGAGGAAAGGGGGAGAGAAAGGGAGAAAGAGCCTTTATTTGAGTGACTGATTGGTTAATAAAATAACGTTGTATGTCGTGATATATGTAGGCATATTATACGGGTGCGTCGCAACCAGGGCGGCAAAAAAAGAGAAAAAATGGGGGAAAGGGCTTGCTTTTCAATAAAATATTGATCAAAAGTACGTGAACCAAATCGCACCAAATGAGTTCGAAAATTGAAAGAAAATCCAATTCTGAGGGGGGCACATCCCCCCTCAGACTCCCCCTGTTCGAGCTTTTAAACCATTTATACTGAAGTCAAGAATATATCAGTTATACTCAACTTCTTTTGTGCATTGATATTAAAAACAAAATATTTATTGGAAATGAAGAGATGGCTTTTCGATAAAATGTTGGTCAAAGTATTCACCAGATCGCACCAGTTCGAAAATTCAGACCCCTCCCCCCAGTCCGAGCATAGCTCTGAGGGCGGTGCTGCACACCGCATTGGATAGTCCACCACCAGAAAATTCAAGATTTATTTCTTCAGCCCCCCGGTAAACTCAGTCTCTGGCCCCTGATGTCACTTAGTCTTAGTCTTCGAAAAGATCGCATAATATGCCTTTAATTGTTATGAGCATGCGTACATCAGTTACGCGACCTATAGGTGGGCCCGGACCTTCAATTTGCCGTTGACAACAAAGCATCAAAATCAAGTCTACGCTCTACTCGACCATACAGAAGAACGTTCCTGAAGGCTGTGAGGCTGTGTAAGCGACCGTTGTTTACATGAGCAATATTTCCGAAATTCGTAAAATGTTTCACTCGATTTTCAGACTTTGACCTGTAAAAAACATGTGAAAACTTGCATTATGTGTAAATATGATAACATGAGTATGTAGAGGAATCACTTTGTCAAATATTCTGTTCGATGGTAATATTTCACGGGAGTACGTCAAAAAGGGTTAAATTTTGGCCGTTTTGGTGATGGTGCAATCTGAATTTGTTTGAATTCACGTAGTTTGTGGTCAACGGCATGTGACGTCACTCCGTCATCACCTATAGCAAGATATTGTCGTTCATTCCACACACATGCATTGAATCATTATGGTTCCTTATCAATTTAGTTCTATTTTAGATTATAAATATATAATTAACTTTAAGACTTTAATTTAGTCAGTAATAACAGTATGAGTATGACCAAGGAGTTATCATAGTTAATATAATAACTCCTTGGTATGACTAAGACTAGTAAAACCAAGGAGTTATCATGATAACTCCTTTGCCTTTGGTAAAGAGTAAGCTTATTTAATTTATCTTGAATCTTGCTTACAGTTACACGTTAACTTACCTTGTGCATAGTTCTAAATCTTTGCCTTCACCTACACAAAACCACCTGGAACTATCAACAACTTGTTTTAAAGCTGACAACAAATCATTCTCAAAATCTCCCTCAAGTCCAGCCATAATGTAAAAATTCTTTTGGAAATTAACGAACGATTTGGTCTGCAAAAATACGTTTATGTACAGCCCGTCTCCCGTGTATTTTATCATACGGGTTGCAATTAATTAAAGGGACATTCCCGCGGGCGCGTTTAAAACGTCTCTCCATTCAGGCAACTCAGTCGAAGGAGAAGGAACACGAGGTGGGTATGGGGTCGACTGATTTTAAGGCATAGAGAGCTATAGAGATTTAGAGATGATATTAATAATGTGTAGTTGGGCATTGTAGCCGCTACACTAGTATAATACTAGTATTATATATGTTTGCATAACATGCTCAATTTCTATTTTTGTATGCCAATGGCTCAGACGGGCTATAATAGTGAAATCCAGCAATACGCTTTTGAATCAGGGCTACATTTCATAAACTTAAAGATTTGTAACTGGACTTCTAAGATCGTTTGAACTCTTCGTAAGCCTTGTTTTATGGGAAATATTGACAATATTAAAGAATTTTTCCTAGTTGAACTCGGGGTTGAACTATCTGACATGGGTCGAATTTCACAAAGTTATCTGAGAATTAGGAAACATCTTCATGAGTAAAAAACATAAGTAGAATATAACTCATCTAAAGATTAATCTCAATGAAATGGGGATGGGCAAGTGTCAATTAAATTATGTATTTTTGTTGTTGCTATTCATATTGCTATGAACGATATCACTCTTCTGAGTGGTTCAAAATGTCCTTTCCCTACTTTAACGTCTGTCGTCTAAAGATAAATTATTATGACTGAACAGTTGTCAATTGACTACAGTTTAGTCAGTTGACAATAGTTTAGTCAATTTCCAAATTGGTAAGGAATATGCGCTTTCTATCTCTCTATGCACAAAATACTCCAAACATACACGCTCTTGACATACAAACGTGACTTCGGACACAACACTCATAATGATTCCATCTTGCACTGTCTTGTTGCTTTCATGTGCGCCCAGACTCTTCTGAATTTATTCGCTGCTTTGAGGAGGCTCGCCAATGTGGAGCTGATCAAACTATTGTATGGTGGTTGACTTATCTACTATATGGAATGGTTAAACAAAATAACTGCTTCTTTGAAGACCTGCACCGATGGGTGGGGGTGTGTTCACTGTGTGTGCCAAATTGTCCTTGCCCATTTCCATGTAGTCTACTCGTATGCCTTGTATAATTTCACTGTCACACAATCGAACAACACCCCCTGATACTTAGTCCCATCCGAGAACCGACCAAATACAAGCTTTTTTTCCCGGGGGTGAGATCAGAGGATGGGGAGCGGTCCATGGGGAGTGAGCCCTCTATCGGTACATGTTCATAGAGTGACAAGAAAAAGGTATACTAAAGCAGACTAATTTCCATGCGGTTTTTCCGACATGTGTCAACCCCAACTACAGCGTGTCCCAAAAAAACTTGGTCCAAAAACTGAAGAGCTTATAAGTGAAAAAGTAGGAAATAGAGCTGCTTCATATTACGGGATATAAAAGTTAATACACTCGTCAAAAGAAGTTCCTGGACACTTAAATTAAATTAATATTTAATAGAATATATATAATTATATATATATAGTATATCAAAATAAGCAGAAAGTAATCCTCTAACAGCTTAACATGGAATTTAGACATGATCACTCATGCAGGGCAGATCCCATTCACTTGACAATGGCAAGAAGATTGCACAAAATTGGATAATCCCTCCATTCAAATGACTGTAAATGCTCATTTCTTGCAATTTCCTTTTACGCACCTTACCGTTGCTACATGTATAATGAATGTGCTCAGCCATGCATGAATGAGTACATCTTAATATCATACAGACATGATAGAGAATTATTGCTGCTTATTTTGACATGCAATTGTTTAATTTATATTAAATATTTATGTGAAATATTTGAACTTCAATGAGTGTCCAGGAACTTCTTTTGACGAGTGTATATCTGACCTTAATTGGTGAAATTATGAGACCAATCTGATGTCAACTTGTTGAAATACGAAGCTTTGAATAGAACCGGGTTGTCCCGATTTTGCGCATGAACCGCCCATACGTTGCATTTGCGCATTTAAAATAACTTAGACAGGAAACATCTGTCATTAAAAGGGATTTTGTGTAAATACCTATCACAATTTTTAGAAAAATAAATAAATAACCTTCAGAGACCCTGCTATTCTTTGTAGCTTTAGCTGGTCGAAAACCATTTCTTCGGACTTGACAACAAGCCATTAAGATATTCATCTCATCAAAGGAATTAGACATAAGAGGCAGGGTATCAACAAGGTGCTCTAACAGTTGCTTTTCTATGATGCCATTTATTGTAATAAACAGAAATCCCAATGTAAACAGATGGACTTTAAAATTAACTTAGTTTGACCAAACATACGTTATTTCGGAGATTGGTCTCACTAATTTACCAATTAAGGTCAAATATATTTTGACAAAGCAGGTATGTTTCCTAATTCTCAAGTTATAAGCTCTCCAGTTTTTGAACCCAGTTTTTTGGGATCAATTCTAAATTAGCGAGAGAAATATGAATCTGTTATCTCTCCGAGTGCAATCCAAACGTATGCATTATTTTGACAAACACGAGCGTCACACAAAGGGTTCACAATGTGCCATGATGCAAGCGTTTTACAAACCCATGCTCTTATAAATTCATTCACCGATGTAAACAGGTACGCCAGTTTGGAACTGATTGAACTATAGGGATTATCAATCATGACAATAGATGATTTTCTGCTTCTAATAACTGCAACTGATATGAGAAACCAGTGTTTTGTCCATAGGCCTACTTTCGGTTATCAAAAACTTCCTTGACCCAATGGTATTTGGGGAGCTGCATTGAAAAAATGGTGGATGTTATAATTTAAGTGCGGATAGGTTTGCGCTAGAAATTGGCTGCATGCACCCTATAGGCCTAGTTGATGCGACCTGATTCTGATGATTCGCCATGCAGCAGCAAAAATTTGAGTGCAGTGAGCGGCTTTGTTTGACGGATACTTGCGCTTTATAAGTTTCCATTATTATACTATAATTTCTATAAAAGGAAGACATATTTGCCGGGTATTTTTCACTTTTTTTTGGCTATGATTTTTTGTTCACATCAAGATATTTTAATATCAGAAGAATCCCCATATTTTTTTCATTATGTCTGTAAAATCTTAGGGGCCAGAAATATTCCATTTATAAATTATAGGCTTAAATGAGGTGAATTACTCCCAAAGGTGGTTAACCACCCTCCAGTTTGTGTACTACTCAATGGGCAAATTTCTTGTGACCTTGTGCTTCTAAAATAAAACCATTGGAGTTATGAAACTCAAACTTTGGAATGCAACAATTTTAAGGATGCTCTTTCATTGATACAAAGACGCAAACCTTGCTCTTACTAGGCCAGAAAAAACGAAACCAAGATAAATCCTAGTCACTGATTTGTCATACAAAATATAAACCAAAGAAAATGGACACATATTTATAATATATATATACATCTAATGGTTAAATAATTTTGACTTTATTTCAACAAACAATGTCACAACAAAATCAATTATAACATTTAAAAAACCAGAATAAGCATTTTTACACCGACACAACGACCAATCTTTAGATAATGGATTACCAGTTATAGCTATGAGTAAACTATCACAAATTATATTAGTTAGTGCAAAGATTTTTATAGTATGATTTATACAGGTTTATTCTGTAATATACATAGAATCTGAGACTAGTCTCAGCATAGAATATGGGCTACCCTACCTCTACAGAGCCTTGCTGGTCTAATGGATATGACATTCACTTTGGGATCGAAAGGTCCTGGGTTCGAATCCCAGTATCATCAGATTTGTTTGTAAAACATTCGCTTTCAATTCATATTACTCAAAATGGGGACTAAGTTGAAATACTTGCGACTAGGCTAATTCATGAAAGCTTACTCATAGGTAACACCCGATCACATTGAGCCGCTTCATACCAGTGGCTATAAATGACAATTGATTGCAGACAAATTACTTTTCTGTGTGAATACAGCTGCGGATTATCATTCATACTTTGTATGAAATTGAAACAGCTGAATTGTACTCATTTTAGTGGCTATCGATCGTCCAACGATCAATTGTCGGTTTGGTGTGAAAAGGATTATAAAATACCAACATTTTCACTGGTAAGGAAAATTGACATGCATACACTATATCCATTTATTTGTTAACAAATTTGGTCACCATTTTAGGCTTACTCAATTAGAATTGGATAACATCAAAAAACAATTCATCTTATATAAATATACCACATTCAGATTAAACAAAGTGATAATTGTTTTTCACATAAAATTATTTTCATTTCAAAATGAATAATAATAATAAATAGACGGACATACAAAAACGAAACTAATACAAAATGAAATATAACAAAAAAGAAACAAATAACATATCAAATAGAAAACAAAAAACAGAAAACCACAATACAATCGTTTACATTTCAATTTAAGTTAGGCAATATTGAATTATGACACCTGTGCTGGAGACATTTGGGGCCGTATTCTTGTACTTATTTAAACATGCGCTTATCTTTGACTTTAACCATATCGTTGAAACAAACGCAATTCTCAAAAATATGTTTGACTTATACACACGTCTAACTTACTGAAAAGTGTCTGAATAAACATGGGTATGGGGGTAGTTAAACTCTTTTTAACTAAGCATTTGCACCAAGTGCATGTTGTGATTTTCTTTTTGCAACACAATGGTGCGTAGATTGGGTACATTTAGAGTTGAACAATAGAGACATACATTTGATACTTATATTTCTACGTAACCCATTTAAATCGTTGATTATTGAATAAATACCATCCCATTCCCATACAATGGTACGTTTCAACGACTTTTCTGGGATGACATTGATATATTCGCCACGTTTTGTTTAACTGCCTGTCTAAAACGGCATTAAGGTTGTTTTCAATAACAAATTAGAGCAAAAACAAAAAACTAAATTTTTATCGAAATTTTACCTAGGGAGTCAAAAAAAATATATTAACAAAAACAAAAATAGACTGCCCTCTGTTGGCCGAAAAACAATACAAAACAAAAGAATTCAAAATAGATTTTTGACAATAAAATTGTCATATCTAGAAAACCGTACCTCCGATCAATCTCAAATTTTAGATTATTGTGGAAGTCAGCAAGCTCTATTAAAATATCAAATAAAAAATTAGCCATAGGAACAACCTTAAGTACGAGAATACGGCCCATGGTTTTTAAAAGCCTTAGACTCTCTGATGTGAGTGACAGGAAAACACTCAGGTAACCCAACTCTATTTTTGGATCAGGTACTTTACAGTGTCCTTCTCATTTATCTCTTGGAAAAACAAGTTCATAATGTGTCATTTGAAATTTCTAGATAAGAAGATGTGCTGTAAAAGTGGAAATTTTCGTGCTACATTTATTTTCGCGCTTGACCCAGCTACCGCGAAAGAAAATAATGACACACAAATATATTTTTTCTGTGTATATATAGGTCTATCTGATGAAGCTGCAATTCGAGAGTTTAAAAACACGCGAAACGGTTTAGAATTGGCAAAGCGCGGAAAATTAATAGCGTGAAAATTATCACTTTTACAGTATCTATGCTCTGATTATTTACCATTGTACATGTACATTAAAATCAAAGGGTATTCCACTGATTTATCTGATATCTTTACATGAGAGTGCTGGGATATTTTTATAGCCAATAGGAAACATGCACACAATAATAGGCTGCGGTCAGTGGTATATGCAGTGACATCACTGCAAGGAGGAAAGTGAATGGAGTGTTGATATACAGATCTTTTGTTTGACATTAAATGAAACTTGGTGGCATTTTCCCTTTGATCTGTTGTATTGTGATAATTATGACCTGAAGTGAAGTGACAGCTGTTATGAAACTGACCAATCTCCATCCAGATAAGCTTCGGGTGCCTGTCAGGTGGTCATCCAGAATTGAAATATATATATTGTTGAGTACCAGCCAAGTATGTGGGGAAACTTTTAATGTTAATTTGAGGGCCCATAGGGGTAAATAGTTAAAGAGTTCCTAGTGCCCCTTGCTGGCGCTTAGGGCTTGATGGTGCGAGTTTCTAATTCGCAGGTGGGCGCTGAACTAATTCTAGCTATGATGAAATATAAAACAAATTATAATTGGAAGTACCAGATCAGCAATGGCATTTGAGTCCTTCCTATTGAAGTCTTTAATTCATCTGGTTCACTATCTATGGGCTTACTTGGCAATAATTACAAAATAATTTTCAATTGTGCCAATTATGTCATTGTTGATTTAAAGTTTACTTAATAAAAAACACTATATGTTAGACATCAAATATACATCAAGCCAGAGGATTTTGTTTATAAATATTTAAATAAATACTATAATACACAAAATGTTGCAAATCAAACTATTATGCCATTTGCACATGACAGAAATTGATGAGACTGTGTTATACAAGAAATACCCTTAAATTGGTCCCCATCATAATCCTTCAGATATAACTTTGGCATGACTTGTAGACAGCATCAGTCATTGGTGAGAGTTGAAATGACTAAAGGGGATAGAGTTGCTTCATTCTTTTTACACTTCAGATAAAATATTGAAATATCCTTGGCATTTTTCACCTCATAATAGACCGAGAGGTGTACAAATCTGTAACATATGACTTGCACATAACCACCAACACCAGGAACAAATCTATTGCATAATGTATGTAAACTATAATCAGATTAATTATTGAAGTAACATGCATGCAGCTGTGAGATACTGTAAAGCAACAACATTTTGCTAGCATCTTAATGTCGTTATTTTGCTAGGACCTCTATTCAATACAGCTTATTAAGATGTTGTACATAGGTTAACATAGCAAGATATTTTGCAAATTCGCTAAATTTTCATGCCATAAAACTTTAGTGTTTTACAGTATGTGATTGCTTTGCAGCAATCTCTACTGCATGGAATTGTAGCTCCTGTTGAGAAATAGCATGAATGATTATGAAACAGCTACGTAAGTATGGATTATTATGATGCAGCTAAACAATGCACTTTTTCATGTTCTTTCAACAATTAATCTTATTATACTTTATAGCATTACTGTTTGATTGGTAAATTGTAATTTACTTTTCCAATTTATGACACTTTTACATACAAATTGAACCATGTGGCCTTTCTATGGAAAGTGGTAGATTCAAAACTGAGACTTATTCTATGTTTTGTTGCAGAGGATAATTCATGTGATACAGACAAATGTTGAAGAGTTTGTCACAAGACACAACCACACAGATACGATGACACAAATGTGTACATAGGTATGTAGAAGAGTTTGTCACAAGACATAACCACACAAATACAATGACACAAATGAATACATAGGTAGTACTACGTTGACGAATCTCCATTTTGTGTTGTAATTGCATCTTTTTCCCCCTCCACTGCCGGCCCAATGTTTTCAATTTGGATATCGTCTGCTGACACTGCTTTGGCAAGTTCCTTACTATCAACACTTGGTTCTGAACCTGTTTCAAGCTTTTCTTCCATTATACTTGGCTTGGCTTCATTTTTCTTATTATTTTCTGTCTCTGTAATGATAAATATGGATACCAAACACAGTTTTGAAATAGAAGCCAACAAAGTTAGTGAAATATAAAGAAAATAATAGTAAAACATGTGGTTCTTGAAACCATATCTTGTGATTCCAAAGTCCACTGTTTCTCAACAAGGCATCATATTAAAGCTTATATTGTGCTCTTTCAGCTGATACACGTAACTCACATTGGAGTCTTGCCTCCAACATGTCCATTTTGATGTGACGGGTCACAAATGTGGTTGGTAAATTTGATATACACAACATTAAAAGTTGAGTCTTACTTTAGGGTGGCTCTATTGGCCGAGTCATATTTTTTATTTCAATCAGACATTCGGTTGCCGAGATATATTAAGTTAAAAGGGTCTGTCTTGGCAATAGAGTGATAAGTTTCTTTTTCCAGCTCGGTATCGGTCTTGGTATTTTTCATTCAAATGCTTCAGCTGTTAATCATATCAGTTCTGTTTCAATTAGAATCTTCCATGATTTCACGTGCTTTGCTTCCCTACTCTCCCCAAAGACAAACTTTACAAATAGAGCGAGAATAAAGTACATCAGTCTGAAAACTATTTACATAGATGTCTTTAATTTAATAGGTCAATAAATGCGTATGTGTTGTTTTGAGAGAAATTGGACAAATCAATGCACGCGCGCTGATGTTGATGTGTGAATAATGGCACGACCCCGAAAGGGGAGTGCTATTGTGAGCATATCAACATTTGCGCAAGTGCATTGATTTTTCTAATTTTTCGAGAAACAAAACATACGCATGCATTGACCTAATTCATACACGACACTATACAAATAAAAATTCACAATTTAAGCATAATTTTGATCTATGTAAAACGACTAAAAACACTTTAACAAGTTTGCTAACACCCGCAGTGAAAATCGGCGAACCCGCAAATCTTGAACAACGAATCAAAACAAAACGCGCACTGCGTGATTTGAACGGCGCACACGCGGAGTGCAGGTGGACACTTTCAATGCACTCCGCGTATTTGTAATTCCTGCTTCCTGATTGGTTCAACACTACATAGAGTGTATGAATTTGTTTTTATTTATGTATGTGAGGTTTTTTTCATCCCACCAAAAGCCTCACATAAGTAATCACATGCAAGGAGCAGGGTGCAATTTGTAACATCAAACGAAATAGTAAGAGGAAAAACTTATTTCATGCGAGTGTGACGTGATGTTGTTTCTAGGGCTGTGTCCAAATGCACGATATGCATCACTATGTGCGAACAACTAGAACAACATGTAGTGATTTCACATTTGACCAAACAGGACATGCACATTTTTTTGTTTTAAAGCTTCAGATACTAGTGCTGTTATCAAGATCTGTTTTTCATGTCGACATGTTGCTATTTTAGAATCTCGATATCGACATGATGTCGACATATTATGATCCAAATACCAAGCCGATTGTCCCCGCAAATTAATGTCCGCGATAGTATAGAGTATTACCGCAGATCGAAAATATCACCAAGTCAATATGCGAAGTGGTGTGGGGGGAACTAGCGTAGGCCTAATTACTTTAAACGATTTGCTATCGTTGGATATTGGGTTTTTTCACAACTCTTGCCGATTTTCATTTATAAAAATCACTTTGCCGATTATTTTTTTCCCAAATCATTACGGACGATTTAATGTCAATTATATCGACATTCTAAAGTTGATATCGACATGTCGGGATAATAGCCGATATCGACATAATGTCGACATCGTCCATGTTGATGACAGCGGGCGGGGTTGGTGAAATTTTGTCCTTTATAGCATTAGGACGCTGACTATTATATAATGTCTCATTAATAGATACCTTTTTGTTCTTGCTGTTCCTCAAGATTGTCTGCCATAGCTTTCTGTGCCTCCTGTATCCTCTTGTATTCTTCCGTCAGATTCTTGCAAACTTTCTTATGAGTGAACCAATGGAGTTTCTGACATGGCTGACTGCAATACACCACCTGCCACGATATCATATGGATGGAATTTATACAAAGATGAGATTGCAAAATAGAAATTTGGCGAAACAATTAAATAATGAAAGTGAAACATGTTTAGGGTTCTCTGCCAGCATGGCCTGAAAAACGTTTTTTTCCCGGCAAGCGATTCCAAATTTCCCTCCAAAATGGAATGCATATCTTAATGAAAGAGTAACATTTCCCTCCAAATGCTCAAATTTCCCTGCAAGGAGCTTTCCGTATTGCCTACTTTTTCAGCCTGTGTCTGCCAGTGTCATCATATCTGTATTTCAGGTTTCATTTTGAAATGATTACACAGTAGACTATTTTATAAGGACTTGTCTAATTTGACCGATAAATTAAGATGCAATTCTTCACAGGATGTTCAAGTGAATATTATCTACAAATAATGCAAACTCATGTTCGCCATTGTTGGCATAAAAATGCTTATGATTTAAAATACTGTGACATAAAATCTGATTGGTTTTGGGTTATCTGGTGGTGGTGACCAGATAGCAGGAGTTATAACGTGAATGGATGTTAAATCAAAAACAATAAGGAAATTAACACATTTTCAAAAGCATCACTTTCAAGCAAATACATGATGAAGATGACATTAGGCAAAAAGCAGGTATATGTTGGATCCCCAACCCATGGGTTTTAACAAAGACGAGGAAAGGGGAGAGAGGAAGCAAGCCATGACTATCACTATCAGCTTCATGTTCGCGAAGTATGCTGCGGTCACTATGACACTCGGTCAATTACATCATCGAAAACCATCCACGCGTGCGGTGGGAGATAGGCTAGGGAGTGAGATTTAGTGAGATTTGAGCTTGTTAGGGTTAAGGAGAGGCTATAAGTTTCTCTCTTGCCCTAAGGCTGGTTCCTCAGATTAAAACAAGCACTATGGTAGGATACATGAGCTAGTGTTTTAAACACCGGTAAATTTATAACAATCTATGATGTTACCTCTTTATCAGACCCTGTAAACATACCATGGTAAACCACCAAAATGTGTCTTATTTCAAGAACACAAGGGATACCTGATTGCATCTGACTGAATGAATGATACCTACCATTTTACACGCTGAACACTTCTTCAATGCTTTCATATCCCCACATGCTACACATGTTGTATCTGTATCTACACTGCGACTGCCGTTGATCCCTTGTGTTAAGATTAACAAAGCACAAGGGTCATTTCCCTATACACAAATAATATGGTGAGAAATAGATAGGAATTAGCAAAATTAAAATGTGTTTATTTAAAATAATATGGTGAGAAATAGATAGGAATATTTTCTCCCTGGTTTTCCTTTAGGACTAG